>OX328098.1:22351083-22915751 GCA_946811185.2 Hippopus hippopus | reverse complement strand
GGATAGTTGTCTTTGTACTGGTGCGAAAAATGCCTAGAAGACACAGGTGTACCATTCACCATGATAAAACTTTAAAACTGTTCAAAAAGCAACATTAAAGTGTACAATCAATCATTCAAATTGGAGGGATTACAAAAGTTTCACTGCCAACTCTTTTTACACCTCAACATTCATGATTATAGTGGCATACCCAATTATCCTGAATGATTTTTATTTCAGGCTCTGTAAAACCTGTTTACAAGCTGTATTTGAATAGTCAAGAACATTCTGTTCCTAGGACAACACTTTGTAGAAAAAAACTGCAAGCGAAAGGTAAATTAATTATGAACAATATTTCTTATGCATTGATCCAAGGTTCTCTGTGGATCAGGGCTGGGATTAGTAATCTAGAGATAATGGGTTCAACCCCAGCCTGGGTCACTTGTTACTTATAAGTGTGACTCCCTGCAGAGCACCAAAAGATCTGTTGGTTTGTCTTGGGCTTGTAATCTAGGGCTTATAAATTTTATCCTAGAATGGGCTTACACTATTTCCAACATGTGAAGAAAAGTAGTAGATCTACATGGAATGAACAGCTTGTGGTTATGATAGAATAGTTGTTTGTAGTAGTTCGAGAAATGCCAGGAAGACATGGATACATGTAGGTGCACCAGCCTTTGTGATGTGGTTGGAAAATCAAAGGACTGAAAGTCCTGAAAAGCGGATTTGTTGAACAGTTTCAAGCTATGATTTCATCTAAGAAAATTAAAATCTTTTATCACATGTAACACATCTAGATCTATAAAATGTAAACAATAAATTGATTGAGCAAGAAAAAATGGAAGTCGAAGTTGTTCTACCAAGTGTGCTGAACAGCAACTGTTATTTTACTACTGTATTAGAGTAGTAATTTGATCCAAGTATACAGTGTTTAAAAAAAGTGAAGTTGTGGTGTACTAGCTAAAACTTGAAGCAGGCTGGTTAGTGTGCAAACATGCACACATGATAGTATCTGGTTTAGGTCGAACCGATAACATTGTACGATCTTGAAAAAAGAATATTTTTTCAAGGCTAACATCAGCATAAACTGAAGAAGTTTTAGAGATATTTATGGTTCTATATAAAAGGTCTGTCTAATTAACACTTGTTTATTTCGTCAAAAATCTAAGATCTTTCTAAGGCTTTCAAAATCATTCAAACATTTAATATTTTTTGTAGCAGAATGGTGTAGTGTAGCTACATGTAAACATACTAGAAAGTACAAACATGTTGAAATAAACCAAGATGGATTTATATAAGTAACAAGAGCGGCAAATTGTCGCAAGATATGCCCGTCCCACCATCAGTTGTCGAGGGGGCATAATAATAATAAAGGGCAGGTAATGCAACAAACATGTTTACCACAGTCTGAAGTCAATTTGACTTGAGGTGACAAAGTTCCGTTCCAGACAAGCAAGATATACTGTAAAAATGAAGATCAAAGTGGAATTACTCAAAATCCACACTAGGTAGAGTTACTGTTCTTGCGCACAGTACTCCGTAATATTGCAACAAACATGCATACCAAGTTTGAAGTCACTCTGACTTGAGATGACAAAGTTATATTCCGGACAAGCACTAAATGCTAAAAAAATGACGATCAAAGGGAAATAACTCAAAATTCGTGCTAGAAAGAGTTATGGTTCTTGTTCACTGCACTCCGTAAATTTTCAACAATCATGCATACCAAATTTGAAGATGTTCAGACTAGAGATGACAAAGTAATATTCTGGACAAGCAGAAAATGCTGTAAAAATGAAGATCAAAGGGAAATAACTCAAAGACAGCATGAGGTAGAGTTATGGTTCTTTCGCAATGCACTCCGTATTATTGCAACAAACACAAATACCAAGTTTCAAGTCAATCGGACTGGAGATGACAAAGTTATGCTCCGGACAAGCAGAAAATGCTGTAAAAATGACGATCAAAGGGAAATAACTCAAAGACAGCATGAGGTAGAGTTATGGTTCTTTTGCACTGCACTCCGTATTATTGCAACAAACACACATGGCAAGTTTCAAGTCAATCAGACTGGAGATGACAAAGTTATGCTCCGGACAAGCAGAAAATGCTGTAAAAATGACGATCAAAGGGAAATAACTCAAAGACAGCACGAGGTAGAGTTATGGTTTTTTCGCACTGCACTCCGTATAATTGCAACAAATACACATGCCAAGTTTCAAGTCAATTGGACTGGAGATGACAAAGTTATGCTCCAGACAAAGAACTGGACGCCGCCCGCCTGCCCGGACGGACGCCCGCCCAGACGCCCGCACGCCATAGGTGATCCCATAATACGTCCCGTCTTCGACGGGCGTATAAAAATGACTTATCACTGAATTATAGCTGGAAAATCATTGCTAAAAAACAAAGATAAGATTTAGAAAAAAATATCTTAATTGGTATTTCTTCAATGAGCTACATAGCCTCTATGGGTATCATCAGATTTCATGCCACAGTTTTGGAAAGCCTTGTGGGAATGGTAGATAATCCACAACATGCGACATTGACAAGGATTCATATTCAAATAAGTATCAAGACGTTATATCTGCAGGGTTCATACAGGCAAGGCCAAGTAAAATTCAAGGACTTTTCAAGGACTTTTCAAGGACAAATCTTTACATTTTCAAGGACTAATTTATGAATAACATCTACACATATTCGTGAAGTCAGTATATCATTTTTGGATACAAAGTTAGCAATAATAGGAGCACTAAATGATGCAATAGGCCCAGCAACGGTAGCTATTGGGGGTGGGGGTACTATCAGGTTGTCACCTGGGGCGGAAGATGTGGTTGCAGTTTGTGTTTTATTAACCTTGGTTTCCTCTTTAACAAAGACATTTCTGAAAATCCCGGACATAGACTTCTGTACTTCCTTACGCCCCTCTCCCTTCGCATGTGACCGCAAGGCACTTTCACCCATCTGTGCCACATCGATATCTTTCCTACATGCTAGACAGTGTGCTTGATATGTTCGTTTCCTTTACCCACGGATACCCTTTCGGCCTGTCTCTGCTATAGATACACTTTCCCATTACGATAAAGAAAAAAGTTTGAAAGTTGAATTCAGGCTCCTTAGAATCATTTCAACGCCATTTTGGTTTTACTTAGTCTGGATATTGGAATTGACTTTTTTCACGGATAAAAATGATGCAATCGAACGTAAACCAGTCAGCAAGGGAGGCAACCCAAACATACGAGTACGAACATTCGGACCATGTATGTTCTAACTTCGTTTTCGCACCCAGCACATTCGCCCATTTTTATTGTGGCGCTCTCGCACGTCTGTCATTGCTTAAAACGTGCCTATTTCCTTCTAGAAAGTCCGCTATTGATTTTTAGGCCAATTTCAAATGTCTTGAATGCAAGAAAAAGTGAAATTCAAGTACTTTTCAAGGTGTATGGCCAGTTTTCAAGCACTTTTCAAGGCAAATTTTGTTTTCAAAGACTTTTCAAGACTGCCCTTCATTTTCAAGTACTTTTCAAGCCTGTGCGAACCCTGATCTGGTGTAATAAAAAATAACAGAGTGACCTATTATTAAAGTACAATTTCATTATCAAACGCCCAAAATTGCATCATTTTACTGAATTTAACTGTACACTTTATGAAAATGGAAAATTTTTCTGGTAGTATTTATTTGCCTTTTACAAAAAATTTTGATTTGTGATATAAAAATTAAATATCTCCGTATAAAGAGCATTAACAAACAATTCAATAAATATGGCTCAGATTTTGTGGTTTGTATTTGTAAAGGGTAGAAAAAATTCTAGAAGAAAAAAAGAAAAGAAATACTGATGTCTTGTTTTCCAACAATGTTTTCATGAGCCCTTTTCACAGGACTCATAAACCATAGGATTTATTGTGTGTTAAAGGGCTAAAAAAGAACTAGAGGCCCTTGAGGCCTGAAATCGCTCTACTGGCAGTGATTTTGCTTTCTTGCTAGCATTCATTATGAATTCATGATGCAAAAAGAAAAAAGACAATAAACAAAAAAAAAAAAAGGCTTGAATCCACTAAGACAGGATAAGTAGGCATGGTGAATTGAACAAACAGTGAAAAAGAAAATAAGTGCAATTTCTGAAAAATAATTTTTTGGAATCCAGCCAAATTGGATAGGGTTTCAGTACACCTTGTATTAAACAATCCTAGCAAATTTTCAAAGAAATGTGACAAATAATGTGGACTCTATTGACTAAACAATACTAAGTTATCAAAGGGCTGCTTTTCCTGAACAGATTACTAGATTTTTTTCACTTTTAATAGAGTTCATTCCCTTGATAAACCAAACAATCTTTGAAAGTTTCAAAAGAATTGGATCAAAACTGAAGACTTCATTGCCTAAACAAGATATGGAAATTTTCAACTTCAACTGGCTACTTTTCCCATACTGTTCATTGGATTTTTTTCAAAATCAAGAGGGTTCAAGCTATTGATGAGATAAACAAACTGTGCAAGTTTCACGAAAATCTGACCATAAATGGAGACTCTATCATGTGAACAATAAATGGAAATTTTAACTTAAAATGGCTACTTTTCCCATACTGTTTGTTGGATTTTTTTCCAAAATCAATAGGGTTCAAGCTATTGATAAGATAAACAAACTGTATAAGTTTCATGAAAATCTGACCAGGAATGCAGACTCTATTGCATAAACAAGAAACGGAAATTTTCAACATGAAATGGCTACTTTTCCCATACTGTGTTGGATTTTTTTTCAAAATCAATAGGGTTCAAGCTATTGATGAGATAAACAAACTGCAAGTGTCATGAAAATCTGACAACAAACGCAGACTCTATCACGTAAACAAGAAATGGACATTTTCAAATTCAAATGGCTACTTTTCCCATACTGTTTGTTTGATTTTTTTTCAAAATCAATGGGGTTGAAGCTATTGATGAGATAAACAAACTGTGCAAGTTTCATGAAAATCTGACAACTAATGCAGACTTTATCGCGGAAACAAGAAAAAGACTAACAGACGGACAGACAGATGGACGGACGTACAACGGAAACCATACCTTGACATAAGCTCTGCTGGCTTTCAGCCAGTAGAGCTAAAAATCCTCAAAAATTCTCCCAAATTAACAAAGACTCAGAATGAAATTGTTGGAGAAGGGAAATGATTTAACACTAGATGAGTTAAGAATGATTGCAAGTACATTGGAGATGACCGAATTCCAAATGAAAGCAATGGACTGCGGGAAACCAGACAAACAAGTAAATCGTGTTTCGTGAACTAAACCAAAAACATGGAAACCACAATCGAAAAGTGGTGGAAAAGACACAAAGATTGACAAGTCACGTCCTTGTTACCGCTGTGGGAAGACTGGTCATTTTGGAATGGGCCCTAATTCTCCTGCTAAGAATAAAAAGTGTCATAAGTGCCAGAATATTGGTCATTTCAAGAAATGCTGTAAGACGAAAGACAAGTCCGACCGTGTTCATCAAATTGATTCAAGCACAAATTCTGGGCATGAGCATGGTGACCCGTATGCCTTCAATGTGCATGCTCAAAATTTGGGCAAACATGGTATTAATATTGGAAATATTGAGACAAAAGTTATTGTCGACAGTGGGTCATCTGCTAATATAATTGATAAACAAACATGGGAAAATATGAAAGAATTGAAAGTTTTTTGTTATAGTTCAAAGCAGACACAAAAACGTTTGTTTGCATATGGTAGTACCCAACCCTTAAACTTATTAGGAGAGTTTGAAACTGATGTGTCATTACCAAATTCTGATCAAATGGTAAAAAGGGTTATATTTTATGTAATAGATAGCCAGGCACCAGCAATTATTTCAAGAGATACTGCTATGAAACTTGGAATTCTGAAAATTGACCCTGTTTATTCTATCAAAGAGAATATTCTGTCAGAATACTCTGATTGTTTTACTGGTTTAGGCAAATTGTCTGACTTTGATGTAAAACTCCATATTGATCCAAATGTTAAACCAGTGGCTCAAAAGATGTATACTTTACCTTTAAGCTTAAGAAATAAGGTAAATGAAAACTAGATGAATTAGAAAAACTAGATGTGATTGAGAAAACAGAAGGTCCAACACCCTGGGTAAGTCCCTTGGTCGTAATCCCCAAGTCTTCGGGCGATGTTAGGCTGTGTATAGACATGCGGCAAGCAAATAAAGCAATTATTAGGGAACGCCACCCAATACCTACAATTGATGATGTATTAATTGAAATGATTGAAAGTACTGTTTTTAGTAAGATAGATCTGAATATGGGTTTTCACCAGATTGTTCTAGCCAAAGAGTCGCGTCCAATTACCACCTTCATAACTCACAAAGGCCTATATAGGTATAAGAGGCTAAATTTTGGGGTAAATTCTGCGCCAGAAATGTTTCAACATATAATATCGCAGGTTCTATATTCGTGTGAAGGGGTTTCGAACATTGCAGATGACATAATTGTACATGGGAAGGATGAAGAGGACCATGATACCAAACTAAGAAAATGTATGGATACACTGAGGAGCAGATGTCTGACCATCAACTTAGACAAATCAAAGTTCAATCTAGACAGAGTTACATTTATGGTGCATGTTATTTCAGGGAGAGGAATAGGCCCAACTGAGGAACGAGTCAAGGCTCTTGTTCATGCTGAGAAGCCGAAAAACGCATCAGAAGTTAGAAGCTTTCTTGGATTGGTTAATTTCAGCTCCAGATATATCAGAAATATTGCCACTTTGACCGAACCATTGCGTAAATTAACCAGGAAGAATGAAGTTTTTCATTGGGGCAAAGAACAGGAAGAAGCGTTCAATACTCTGAAAGATAGGATGTCGAAGGCAGAAACTCTTGGATTTTTTAAGCCAGGCCGGAAGACGAAACTCATTACGGATGCTAGTAATACTGGTCTTGGTGCGGTTCTCGTCCAGGAAAACAATGGAAAAGAAAAGGTCATAAGTTACGCCAGTAGAACATTGACAGATGTTGAGAAACGATATTCTACTACGGAGAAAGAAGCCTTGGGAATAGTGTGGGCTTGCGCAAAGTATAACACCTATCTGTATGGTTCAAAGTTTGAGTTAATTACAGATCACAAGCCACTAGAGGTGATTTACTCAGCAAAATCTAAGCCATCAGCCAGAATACAGAGATAGATTTCACGGTTATTGCCATACTCATTCGAAGTAAAGTACAAGCCAGGAACTGTCAATATTGCCGATTTCCTGTCAAGAGTCACAGTGAATGAAGAAAAAAGTACTTTGATTCATGAGAGGTAAGATGACGAGGATTATGTGAATTTTGTTGCAGAAAAATGCTACGCCATTGGCATTGTCAACTAGCCAGGTTGAGAAATTTTCGTCAAGTGATGAAGAGATGTTAGATCTTCATAGGTCTATTCATACAGATCAATGGGAAAAATTGTCAGCTTGTATGCCAGTCAGATATAAATTAAGTACACTTGGACACTTAATACTGAGAGGTACATGCTTAGTTATCCCAAAAAGTTGGAGGACCAAATGTATTCAGTTAGCTCATGAAGGTCATTTGGGAATAGTGGGAACAAAATTGAATTTGAGAAGCAAAGTATGGTGGCCCAAGATGGACTCTGACGTTGAGAAATATGTTAAAAGTTGCTATAGCTGTCAACTTGTAGGATTACTATGTAAACCAGAACCATTAAAGCCAACAGAACTTCCAGCAGGACCATGGCAAGACCTAGCGATTGATTTAATGGGACCATTACCGTTGGGTGATTATGTATTTGTATGTGTGGACTACTATAGCAGATACTACGAGATAGACATTTTAAGGACAATTACATCAGAAAAGATCATAGACAGTCTTGAAAAGATGTTTATAGTGCATGGTTTGCCAATTAGCATTACAAGTGATAATGGCCGACAATTCATATCAGAAGAATTCGAGAAGTACCTTGAAGATAATGATATCATTCACAGATGTACTACGCCACTGCACCCAAGTGCAAACGGAGAAGTTGAGCGCCAGAATAGGTCTCTTTTAAAAAGATTAAAGATAGCTCAGGCAAAAGGAAGGAACTGGAAAAATGAGATAAGGAAATACTTGCTAGCGTACAGAACAACACCTCACAATACTACAGGAGCAAGTCCATCAGAACTACTATTTAATCGGAAATTAAGAACAAAATTGCCAGAAATCCAGTTTACTTTGAATGATGAAGAAGTCAGAGAAAAAGACATGCAAGGTTCAAATTTAACGGTTGCAAACTCGCAAAATGCGAGCTGAAATGAAAAAATGCGAGTGCCAAATTCTAGCAGTCGAAATAATTTGCGAGTGCGCCGGAAAATGGGCAAATCTACCGCTTAAAACTCTGAATTATTCCATAAATGTGGTCGTTTTTCATGTACACTGAATTGTAGTATGCGGTCAAGAACTATCCTTTGAGAGTATCACCGACCACGTGACCGGTATTCGTAGAGACGCTTGTTGCGATATTGTAAATACATGTATCCAATATTTAAAGCGCGTAGACGATTTTGACGTTGTTTATACGTCTACATTGCCTCGCTGAGGTAGCAGAATACGGTTTTCAGCTAAACTCGTCTCGGTCGTCAATAGGCCAAACAGAACTTCATCAAACAAAGGTCTATATAATCAGCTTGAAATTATAAAGAGCACTTAAATGCAACAGCACAATCCTAATTCTTTAGATTTTATCAATAAATCATGTTCAACTTATGAAATAGTGAAATTAATGATCAATATAGGCAAGTGGCACGGTCGGAAAAAGACTGACAAAATATGCCATTTTAGCCTATATTCCAAAATTCACAAAATGCAAACCCAGGAAGCTAGCCTGAAAATGCCAAGCTAAATTGAAACTCAAAACAACACATAAACTGGGGATAAAATCCAAAATAGCACATTACCATGCCGTTTTTTCGCAATCTTTCGTGCCCTGACCCTACCCTTGTTTTCGCGGCTAAAAAAGCTGCTAGCTCCATGACCCCTCACTTTCGCATTTGGGGTCAAAACTATAGAACAAAGAACGAAAGGTCATGACCTACTGTTTCACAGACAAACCAAACGCTTCTTTTCCTTAATCTAACACAATTCATGGGTGTAATAACTACTCTTCTTATCAAAATTGCATTGAAAACCTACCTTTCTCAGTTATATCTAATTTTGACATGGCCAATTCGAAGCAAACTGTTTACAGGTGCCTGAGAGTATGGAGCGGAAAATATCCAGTTTTTTCGGCAAAAGGCCGGATTCCGTGACATCGCAGGAATATTTATTTAATATAAATTAATGATCAAACAGTTTGTCCAAACAAAGGATATTTCTTTGCCATGCAGAATGTGTAGAGTCTGAGCTATAATATTGTATGAGCAAACAGAGACCCACTCAATATTTAGACTCTCCCAAATTGAAAACGTCTGCAGACGACAATTTCAAAACTGGTACAAAGGAAACTTAATTCTCTAATAATGTAGAAAACATTGTGGGAAATGGAGAAATTGCTCATCATGAGCAATTTCTCCTTTTGCCACAATGTTTTCATAAGTTTCCCATTTCAGAGTCGTTAAAACACGGGACTGAGTGGCAATGGGTTAAAATATTGCTAGTACAAAATTGATTTTGGCTAGTAGAAAAAATGGTCACTAGCAAATTTTTGCTAGTTGAAAAAAAAGTTAAATTTGACCCCTGACATGTACCAAAAAGAGAAAAATAGACAATATATAGACTGCAAAAGAAAAGCAGAGAAGAGGAATCTTGCTATTGGGGAAAAGGTTTTGATAAAACAAGATAAACAAGACAAACTTACCACCACGTTTCATCACCAGCCACATACACTGGTAAATAAAGCTGGAAACCAAGTTTTTGTTCAATCTCCAGAAGGTGTTACAAAGATTCGGAACTTGACTCACGTAAAGAAGTTCATAGAAAGAGGGGAGACGTCTGATTTACCAAGTGGAATTGAGCAATATGAGGAAAGTTCAAATTCAGATCTCTCTTTGACTAGTCCAAGCCGGAAATTTCAATCTCAAATGCCTGAAAAGTTGTTGAAAGAACCTCAATGTGAAGGTTTACGAAGGTCATCTCGCGTAAGACAAGCACCTGCAAGATTTCAAGAATTTGAAATGGGTTAAATTTTAAAACAGTAATAGACTGTGAAAGCTTAAGCTTGTAAAGAGAAAGATTTCTTAACTATGTATTATGTTATTGGTTTATTTTGCCAGATTCTTTTATTTGCAAGATATGCAAAATTATCCGCAAAATTATCATGGGGAATTATCTCAATTATCAATAAATTACCATTTTGGTGGCATGCTGATTAAACATTCTAACATAGTGGTAATTTATGATTTGGATGAATATTTTCTTTAGTTTTGGTTAATCAAGGAAAAGACAAGTCATGCTTCAAAAAGAAAGTTATTTTTTTAAACAGTCTAAACTTTTGTTTTGAAAAGGGGAGAAGTTGTAGTGTCTTATGATAGGCTATATCTAAGAAAGACAACTCGTATTATCATTGAAATGTATTTTAGAAGATTGATGTCCCTTGTATGTGTTTGGTTTGGAAAACGAGGCTGCAATAAAAAGCATGGTCTAGATGTCTTGTCTTTTTGATTAAATTCGATGATGATATACTTCAGACAACACCAGAAGCTTTTGTGCACAGTGTAGATCAAGATCAGACTGCACAGAACATGCAGTCTGATCTCTGATCTCCACTGTTCACTGGAAAACGGCTTAAATTACGCCAAAGTCACTGTTCGAGTTGCTTGAATGATAAGACCTAATTATAGAACACAAACTTTTACTCGAGGAAACAAATGACAACTTGAAAGATTAAATTTTCGATGCGCTGTAAAACCCCTTTCATTCATTCTTTTGATTGGCATCTGGCTGAAAGAGGCGGTTATTATATTATGTAGCTGAATTCTCGCGGGGAATTTAGGTCACAGCGAGAATTTGACTGAACATACTGTACGGGTGCTCGGACATTTTATGTGTATTTATGGAGATTTATTTTGAGTCCGCTTGTCAATTTCGGCTCGTATTGGCATTTATCAGCAAATTTAAACTGCACTATCGTTACTGATATAAAAGATGGCAGAAGTTATTTTGGAGTACATGTAACATCGAAAAATGATGCAGAAACTTTATATTTATTCTGTATCGGATTACAGTTGGATTTTTGGCCCAAAATTGTTCGTGTTGATGAGCATCTAGCATTTTTGAAACTATGGAAGACTTTTTGATTTTAGTGTTGGTGATTCTTTTTGTGAACACATCAGTTGGTGTTTTGGCAGTAGTTTTAATGGCAGTTTATTTCAGACAGTGGACATCTTTTTTCAGAAGGTGGAATCAGGAGTAAAATAGCAGGTTTTTAAGTCCCCTGCTACCCCAATTGACAAATTCATTTTAAATCATGCTATAATACTGCTAAAAGAAATAAAAGTTATAAAAACAGATCGCTGAAAAAACGCGAAAACCCATGACACTACAGAGGTCACTTTGACACCGTCCTATCGGAGTCTCCTCAAATTGTTTCTTCATCATTTATAATGAATTTAAGTGGTGAATTTGAGGTTGTGTTTGTTTTAGATGCAGATGGAGAGTCAGGAATTAGTTTGGACAAGGTGGATGGAGGAAGAAGTTCTTTCAGCTCAGAAGCTACATCAGGAAATTTTTGAAGTAGAACTTTCGCAAGAATTTTACAAGTGCTGCAGTCGTCCTTTTCAGTTGACGAGCCAACAACACCTGCATAGCTAAGACTAGAAGAGGTTTTCTTGCGTTGTTCAAATATTTTCCTTGCTTCTGGAAAGCTAACATTATTGTTATATTTAATGGAAAGGATTTCTTTTTCTTCCCTCCATACAGGACACTCTCTTGAAAAAGTAGAGTGTTGAGACTTACAATTAATGCAAAGAGGAGGATTTGAACAAGTAGTACTTTCATGGTCAGGTCCTTGATGAGCACATTTAGAGCATGTTTCTTGATTTGGACATTTACTGATGTGATGGCCGTACCGCTGGCATTTAAAACATCGCAAGCGGTTTGGCACATACACATCTACTTTTACTACTTGGAAGCCTATCTTGATAAAGGTTGGAAGAACAGGTGAAGAAAATGTTAAAATGTATGTGTTTGTAAGTCTCTGTTCTCCATCTCTGCGTACAGAAATCCGCTGAACATCGGATACACCTTGTTGTTTTAGGTTGTCTTTAATTTCTTGTAAGGAGTTGCAGTATGTAAGCTCTTTGCATCTAATTACTCCTTTGCAAGAATTAAGTGAAGGATGTGGGAAAATTTTAACGTCCATGTCAAAGAATTTTGTGTTTTTTAAAAGATTCAGTGCTTGTTGATTAGTGAGACATTCAACTAGGAGGGTCTGGTCTTTCAGTTTTTTAACAGATTTTGGAGTTCCAAGGATGCTAGATATTTGTTTTTCTATTATAAAAGGAGAAAGTTTTGTGACAGGTTTTGTAGGATCTTGGGACTGGATAACAATAAAGCGTGGACAGTGAAAAGAAGAAGTAGAAATAGAAGGTTCCGTTTCAGATTCGCTATCTGAAAGAGGGCGCTTGCTTTCATTGAGCTTGGCCTTTTTTTGGGACGCCATGTTTGTGTTAAAAGTTTCACCACCGATGCTCCCCACCCGCCACTGAGCCCAACAAGGGGACATGGTCCGGGGAAAACCCATTCGCAGACCATGATACATCAGTGGTATACTCGGTATGAAAGGGCTAGACTGGACAGATGCATTCTCGCAGAAAGTCCTACCAAGCTTAGACAATCATTGAAAGGTTACAAATGTCAGCCAAATACCAAAGAACTTTCACCCGATTGACCCATGAGCCACCGCCTTCTAGGGCTGAACAAGAAATATAACATCTGAAAAAGTTGTGATATGTGGATTAGATATGGAGAAGATGGTAAATTCAATTGAGAGAAGAATGTAAAAATAAGAATATTAGATGCCCTAGGGCAAGGCATGACCAGCCGATTGATCAGGTCGGGCCTTCCTGACCTCTCGTTTAGTTCAGTTCAGGGCCAAAGTGGTGCGTTGCGAAAACAGAGCTATCAAAGGGCCGAGCTCTGAATCCACTCAACCACCAGGATCCCGTCATCGAACGACACGAGTTGCAGCCCACGGCAAACGGGCAGGCACGGTGGGGGGGTCTTACCCCTACTGTAGTGCGACAGCTGAGCTATTTCTATCCCCCCGCCCAGCTGGGGGTTAGTAAAATAAAATTCCAAATCGCAAAAGGGGCATAATTTGGACAAAACAATTTTGGAGTTAACTGCCCTTGTTGTATGGGTTGCTTTTGACTAGTGAACAATTATTCCGAGTTTTAAGTACATGTGTTGAGTGGAAGCCGAGAGATAACAAAATGTCAAAGTTTTTGTACAACAACAACAACGCAGATGACGCCAACAGAGCTATGTCAACACCTCAATGTTTTCTTTGAAAACAGCTAAGCTAAATAAGGGGTATAGTATAAGGATCATTTCTGTGAAATAACTTCAAAATCTGAATAGTGGTTTCAGAGAAGACAAAATTTTTAAGAATTTCTTCATGTCCTCAGAGAGCAAATAGCTTCCACCCACCACAGTCATGTTTCTTGACAGATCAAAATTTCATCAATAAATTTTCAAAAGGGGCACCTAAGGAACATTTCTGTGAAATTATTTCAAAATCTGACAAGTGGTTTAGGAGAAGAAGAATTTCAAAGAATTTCTTTAAATCCATACAGTGCAAAGATGACCATCCCCACTCCTGCCGTGTTTTTCGACGGATCAAAATTACACAAACAAACTTTAAAAAGGGTTACCCAAGGAACATATCTGTGAAATTATTTCAAAATCTGACCAGTGGTTTCAGAGGAGAAGATTATCAAAGAATTTCTTGGAAAATTCCATTTGGTTGCCATGGCAACCAGAGTTTTTGATGAATCAAATTCTGTGAACAATTTCCAAAGGGGACGTCCCAAAGAACATTCCAGCCAAGTTTGGTCCAAATCGGCCCAGCGGTTTAGGAGGAGAAGATGTTTAAAGAATTGTTAACACCGCTGGACGCCAAGAGCCCCCCCTCCACAACGGCCATGTTTTTTAACGGATCAAAATTTCGCGAACAATTTTAAAAAGGGTCACCCAAGGAACATATCTGTGAAATTATTTCAAAATCTGACCATCGGTTTCAGAGGAGGAGATTTTCAAAGAATTGCTTGGAAAATTCCATTTGGTTGCCATGGCAACCAGAGTTTTTGATAAAATCAAATTCTGTAAACAATTTTAAAGAGGACCTCCCAAGGAACATTCCAGCCAAGTTTGGTTCAAATCGGCCAAGCAGTGTAGGAGGAGAAGATGTTTAAAGAATTGTTGACACCGCTGGACACCAAGAGCCCCCCCCCATCACGGCCATGTTTTTCGACGGATCAAAATTTCTCGAACAGGTTTTGAAAAGGGTCACTCAAGGAACATATCTGTGAAATTATTTCAAAATCTGACCAGCAGTTTCAGAGGAGAAGATTTTTATAGAATTGTTGCCACCGATGGAAACCAAGAGCCCCCCCCCTCCACCACGGCCATGTCTTTTGACGCATCAAAATTTCGCGAACAATTTTTGAAAAGGGTCACCCAAGGAACATATCTGTGAAATTATTTTAAAATCTGACCAGCCCATTCAGAGAAGAAGATTTTTAAAGAATTTCTTGGAAAATTCCATTTGGTTGCCATGGCAACCAGAGTTTTTGATGAAATCAAATTCTATGAACAATTTCTAAAGAGGACCTCCCAAGGAACATTCCAGCCAAGTTTGGTCCAAATCGGCCAAGCAGTGTAGGAGGAGGAGATGTTTAAAGAATTGTTGACACTGCTCGACGCCAAGAGCCCCCCCCTCCACCACATCCATGCTTTTAGACAGATCAAAATTTCGCGAACAATTTTTGAAAAGGGTCACCCAAGGAACATATCTGTGAAATTATTTGAAAATCTGTCCAACAGTTTCAGAGAAGTTTTTATAGAATTGTTGACACCGCTGGATGCCAAGAGCCCCCCCCTTCTACCACGGCCATGTATTTTGATGAATCAAAATTTCGTGTACAATTTTTGAAAAGGGTCACCCAAGGAACATATCTGTGAAATTATTTTAAAATCTGACCAGCGGTTTCAGAGGAGAAGATTTTTAAAGAATTGCTTGAAAAATACCATTTGGTTGCCATGGCAACCAGAGTTTTTGATGAAATCAAATTCTGTGAACAGTTTTTAAAGAGGACCTCCCAAGGAACATTCCAGCCAAGTTTGGTCCAAATCGACCAAGCGGTGTAGGAGGAGATGACGTCTAAAGAATTGTTGACACCGATGGATGCCAAGAGCCCCCCCCTTCCACCATGGTCATGTTTTGCGACGGATCAAAATTTCGCAAACACTTTTGAAAAGGGTCACCCAAGGAACATTATCTGTGAAATTATTTCAAAATCTGACCAGCGGTTTCAGAGGAGAAGATTTTTAAAGAATTTCTTGAAAAATTCCATTTGGTTGCCATGGCAACCAGAGTTTTTGATGAAATCAAATTCTGTGAACAGCTTTTAAAGAGGACCTCCCAAGGAACATTCCAGCCAAGTTTGGTCCAAATCGGCAAAGCGGTTTAGGAGGAAAAGATGTTTAAAGAATTGTTGATGCCGGACGACAGACACAGCATGCCCCTAAAAGCTCCCCTTGAACACGTTGTGCTCAGGTGAACTAAAAAGAGGGAAATTGAAAGTCATTTAAAACACTGGCCCAAATAGCTTTCAGAAATTTTGAATGGCGATATAACTATGTACTGAGCTTCAGGGAAAAGGGTTGTGGGTTCTCATCTCAGGTGAGCACTTCAGGACCTCATGGTCCTCTTGTTTACCTTGTATCAATTTACATAATCGTAGTGATTGGGTGACCAATCCAATGCTGGGGTTCGTTGTTTACTGAAGATGTATTTGATTTGTACCTATGAACTGTCTTTAGTAATTCAACAAATATGGAAAAATATCTGGGTTTTTTAGCTCACCTGAGCACAAAGTGCTCAGGATGAGCTATTGTGATCACTCACCATCCGTCGTCCATCCATTCACATTTCTTTGTTTACACTCTACCATCTACAAATATTAACCAATCAGCACCAAACTTGGTCAAAATATGTATGACCATAAGATCTCGGATGAGTTCGATTATGGGTCAAATCAGACCAAAACAACTGGGGTTATTTGCCCTTGAATTAGAAAAATTGCTATATTTGACTTTGTTTACACACTAGCATCAACAATTATTAACCAATCAGCACCAAACTTGGTCAAAATATATATGACCATAAGATCTTGGATGAGTCTGATTATGGGTCTAATTGGACCAGAACAACTGGAGTTATTTGCCCTTGAATTAGAAAAATTGCTATATTTGACTTTGTTTACACTCTAGCATCTACAAATATTAACCAATCAACACCATACTTGGTCAAAATATATATAACGATAAGATCTCAGATGAGTTCGATTATGGGTCTAATTGGACCAGAACAACTGGAGTTATTTGCCCTTGAATTAGAAAAATTGCTATATTTGACTTTGTTTACACTCTAGCATCTACAATTATTAACCAATCAGCACCAAACTTGGTCAAAATATATATGACCATAAGATCTCAGATGAGTTTGAGTATGGGTCTAAACAGACCAGAACAACTGGAGTTATTTGCCCTTGAATTAGAAAAATTGCTATATTTGACTTTGTTTACACTCTAGCATCTACAATTATTAACCAATCAGCACCAAACTTGGTCAAAATATATATAACCATAAGATCTCGGATGAGTTCGATTATGGGTCTAATCGGACCAGAATAACTGGAGTTATTTGCCCTTGAATTAGAAAAATTGCTATATTTGACTTTGTTTACACTCTAGCATCTACAATTATTAACCAATCAGCACCAAACTTGGTCAAAATATATATAACGATAAGATCTCGGATGAGTTCAATTATGGGTCTAATCAGACCAGAACAACTGGAGTTATTTGCCCTTGAATTAGAAAAATTGCTATATTTGACTTTGTTTACACTCTAGCATCTACAATTATTAACCAATCAGCATCAAACTTGGTCAAAATACTTATGACCATAAGATCTCGGTTGAGTTCGATTATGGGTCTAATTGGACCAGAACAATTGGAGTTATTTGCCCTTGAATTAGAAAGTTCTTTAGAATAGTTCTTTGTCCGGAGCATAACTTTGTCATCTCCAGTCTGATTGACTTGAAACTTGGCATTTGTGTTTGTTGCAATAATACAGAGTGCACTGTGAAAGAACCATAACTCTACCTCGTACTATCTATGAGTTATTTCCCTTTGATCGTCATTTTTACAGCATTTTTTGCTTTTCCGGAATATAACTTTGTCATCTCTAGCCTGAACATCTTCAAATTTGGTATGCATGATTGTTGAAAAATTACGGAGTGCAGTGAACAAGAACGATAACTCTTCCTAGCACGAATTTTGAGTTATTCTCCCTTTGACCTTCATTTTTAAAGCATTTCTTGCTTGTCCAGGGCAAAACTTTGTCATCTTAAGTAGGAATGACTTGAAATATGGTATGCTTATTTGTTGCAATATTTGGAAGTGCAGTACCTAAGAATTGTAACTCTACCTTGTGCTGTCTTTGAGTTATTTCCCTTTGATCGTCATTTTTACAGCATTTAGTGCTTGTCCGGAATATAACTTTGTCATCTCAAGTCAGAACGACTTCAAACTTGGTATGCATGTTTGTTGCAATATTACCGAGTACAGTGCGCAAGAACAATAACTCTACCTAGCGCGGATTTTGAGTAATTCCACTTTGATCCATATTTTTACAGTATTTCTTGCTTGTCCGGAACGGAACTTTGAAGTCTCAAGTCAAATTGACTTGAGACTTGGTAAACATGTTTGTTGCATTACCTGCCCTTTGCGATTATTATACCTCCTTGACAACTGGCGGTGGGACGGGCATATCTTGTGACAATTTGCCATTCTTGTTTCATTATCGTTTGGCCTTGAACCTCGATATTTGGTATTTATCTTCATTGTAGACCTTTATTGCTTAGTACTCAGGTGAGCGATATAGGACCATCATGGTCCTCTTGTTTTTACTTATATTTTGGTAATAAAACTATAACATTTTTAATCTTAAATCATAAATAGGTATAATTTTTTATTTCCAAACATTTAACCCTTTCCCAAACAAGCCCTGGTTTTTATGTGTCTGCAGTACAAGTCTTTTGAAAACGTCGTGGGAAAAGGAGAAATTGCTCGTAATGAGCAATTTTTCCGTTTCCCCCAGTGTTTTCTACCCGGTTGGAGAACTTTCCGCCATTTTCATCAAACTTAAAATTGTCGTCTGCAAATTCTTTCAGTTTGGAAGAGTCTAAAATTTGTTGTTTGGGAAATGGTTAAAGATCAGAAATGTGTTCCTTCCAATACACAACGAACAATATTCCATATGTAAATGACATCCACTTGACAGGGTACTCCAACAGGCCTAACCATTGCAAACAGAGTTATACGCCTGATACTATCTCTCCCTCTCCCCGCTGTCTCTGTCCGAAAAAAATCATTTCAGCTTATAAGGTAAGAATTAATTAATTAAATTCTGAAGCTATCGATGGTTGGACATACTATCGTTGATAGTTAGCGATGTCAGCCATTGCAATTGGTACCGTCAATATTGAGGCATTCACAATTGTCAATTGCCATATCTGATCTGCATTGATCTACGTTTACAATTACTTTTAATCTGAAATAAGCAGCTAATTGTAACTCTTGTCTTGCTGAATAAAATACAATCAAGTGGTATAGACTAAGATCAGACTTGGAGACTGAACTCCGAGTCTTTGTCTATACTGCCTGCCAATGCAGGAATATTGCTAGGATAAGCGGAAGGATTGAAGTTGTACAAGAATTTTCATCTTCTTTTATTTCATTTTGTTTTCTTTGTATGGAGACATTGACCAATGTGAACCTTCATTGACTTGAAGTCAGTACTAAGAGGTAAAGTCCAAATTAGAGAAAGAAAAGACACTGTAAGCTTTCTATAACACAAATAAAACATTTATTTTATATGATTTAATACAAAGAATAGCATGTAATTATTAAGAATCATTTATTAACAAAGGAAACATATAATGAATACAATTCCCAATTCAAGTGTTTTCACGACTCGGTTTTCCCAGTTTGGCAACTTTGCACATTAATTTTATGTAGGCTCATTATACAAGATTCTAGACAAGGCCTTATTACTCTGACATACATTTAATTAGAATTATGCTCCTTTGTCGACTTAGAAACCTTGTTACTATCCAGCACTGAGAATAGTCGAGCGCTTCTGTCCATCGACAGCTCTTTTGTAATATCTCTGCTTCCACTCAGCACATCTGCTTGAAATTTAAAATAGTTGACCACTATCAAAAGAGCAATCTGTCTGACAAAAGCAGATAACTCTAAAACCATTTTTGTTCAAATAATGGCCCTTTTTCGACTTCGAATTTTCACTCGCTATCAAACACCAAGAGCTAAGCGTTGGCAGCCACATGCTTTGCTCTTGTTACTACATTTACTATTGTCAATTCAATCTTTTTAATCCCTTCCGTGAAGAATGAGGGGATTCTAGGAATGGGCTTCATCTGTCCGTCTGTCTGTTTGTCATTTTTTGTCCGCCCCTAAGCCCTCATCTCTTGAACCCCCGGTCTGAATATTTCACACACTAGTGTATATCAATGAGGCCATGTGTAAAGTACATTATTGGATGACCCACCTTCAAGGTAAAGGTCACAGCATGTTTGAATGTCAAATGATGTGTAGAGCATATATGATGCAGTGACCTACTTTAAAGGTCAAGGTCTCAATGTATCTTTCAAGGTCAAATGCATTACATTCTTGTCTTCTTCATATCTCCTGAACTTCTGGTCTGACTTTCAAAATATTTCACACACTTGCGTATCTTAAAATGCTTAGACTTAAATTCATTTCCAAGCACCCAACACCCGAGCATTGGCACCTACATGCAATGCTCTTGTTATTAGCTTGGCTGTTTTTGGACAAACTGCCATGGTATCATTGTTGGCTGCAAGTTGTAGTATTTGCTACATAGCATCATCTAGTGTACCTATACCCTAATTGTATTATTTTCCCCATAGGGTCAAAAGTTCTCACATTGAGACATTTCAGAATTACATAGTGAAACCTCTATTTACGGGATTAAAATTACATATTTAGAAGCCTTGTGTCCAACCAAGAAGTCACATTTTCAGCTAATTTTCATGAAAGCTGGTCAGCTTGTTAGTCTCAGTACTTTACTGAGATCAACAAACTAAGGAAGTAAGACTTGATTTGTATCTTATTTACAGTGATGGGAAAAGGAAAAGGACCCACAGAACTGGAGGATTGCCCTTACGTAAGGCACCTAGAAAGCAAGGCCGTCCAGGTGAATTCGTACTGTTTGAAAAGATCTGGACGGTTCAGATAAAGAAAGTGAAAGCTGGTGTTTACATAGTCTATAGCAAAGCTGTTGATGCCCTGTAAGTCAAGGCTTATTTTATGATTATTATGACAATATCTATTGGCACGATTTTTAGCTCACCTGGCAGGGATGTTCCTTGGCAGGGATGTTCCTTGGGTGATGCCCTTTCAAGGTTGTTCAAAGAACTTAATTCCATCAAAAACTGTGGTTGCCACGGCAACAGAAAAGGGGAAAATTAGAAAAACCTTGAAAAATCTTCTCCTCTAAAAGCATAAGGCCTAGAGCTTTGATATTTTATATGTATCATCACCTAATAGATCTCTATCAAGTTTGTTCAAATTATGCCACTGAGGTCAAAAATGGCCCCCCCTCAGGGGTCACAAGTTTGTACATAGGCTGATACAGTTACAATTTTAAAAACCATCTCCTGGAACCACAAGGCCTGGAACTTTGATATTTGACATGTAGCATCATCTAATAGACCTCTATCAAGTTTGTTTAAATTATCCCCTGGGGTCAAAAATGGCCCCACCCCAGGGGTCAAACGTTGGGAAAAACGCTCAGAGCAACTTCAAAAATCTTCTTGTCCCAAACTATAAGGCCTAGAGCTTTCATATTTGGCATGTAGCATCACCAGATAAATATCTACCAAGGTTATAAAAAAGTGCCCCTGAGATCAAAAACAGCCCGGCCCCAGTGGTCAAAAGTTAGGAAAAAAGTAGAAACCAGAGCAACTTAAAAATCTTACATATTTGGCATGTAGCATCTGTACCAAATTTGTAAAAACAATACCCCTGGGGTCAAAATTGTCCCTGTCCCAGGGGTTAAAGGTGGGAAAAAACACTCAGTCAGAGCAACTTCAAAAGTTCCAATAGAGCTTTATCTCAGGTGAGCGGCCCTGGGCCAATGGCCCTCTTTTTTTTTGTAAGCTCACCTAAGTACCAAGTGTTCATGATGTGCTATTGTGACACTGCTGTGGCCAGCTTCCATCTTGTGTCTTAACCAAAGCTAGATCATTAGCTCAAATATAAAAATCTTTGTGAGCACTCTACATTATTCACTTTACCTTCATAAATGTAAATTTGTTAGAATGTGTGTCTTCCATAATCTCACCTTCAGCTTCAAAGCCTGTGGGTAATGACAAGACCTTAGAAATTGTATGGCATTAGGTCAGGTGAGCAGTTTAGAGCCAATATGGCTCTAGTATGAACAAGAAATATCTTTTAAAAAAGACAGACGGCGTAAGAGGCACTAGGATATGAATATTTAAATTCGTTTGTAGTATAATATGAAGAGAAATGATGAAAACAGTTCTGAATGTAGCCTCTTTTAAATTGTTTTGCATATGGTTGAAAGCAGAATTTTCATAAGATTTAAGAATGAGGAAGCTCTCGTAATGAGCGTTATTGAGCAATACATTAATTCTCATGTTTAACGTAAAATGAGAGTCGACATTCTGCCATGATTCGGAATATATCGTTTGTTCTGTTTTTTATTAATGAATCATGTTAAAATAAAGGTCTGTTTAGACTATACGATGAAATCTTTAAAAAGAATACAAAGTAGATTTGCATGTGACAAGAAACTAATTCAGTTGTTTCACAAGCCGTTTTTGTATAAGACAACAGAGCGGTAGCCTGTCGTTGCAATTCGTATTCGGTTTTACACGAGGAAAAACGGGTACCAAATCTCTTACACAAACCAAAAAAGAAAACTCGTCAATACTCATTGCTATTAGTTTATCCATATGATTTAATTATGGATGTTTAGCTAGAGTTTAACATCAGCATAGCCAAAAAGTACATCTTTACACAGGTAAATGTGATCATTACGTGATTTTCTAGTCATGAACACATTTATCCAATGTCGGTAAATTTCTACTGTGACCTTTATTTTTCTTTTCGTAGTTTACCTATATTTGGCCAATCACAAAATGTGTAACCATTCATTTCCTCCTAGTACTGAAAGTAGGTCAAAAGTGAGATCATACAGCTACGCCAAAAAAGAGTAAGGGTAGCCAAAGTATATAGTGCAACCCTGTTCCATCATTCCTTTCTATTTTTATCTGTAACATTATCTCTAACGAATGAATGAATGAATGAATGAATGTTGTTTTATGGCGCATCGACAGCTTTGGTCATTTAGCGCGCATATCTGTGTTAAAAGGTGAATAAAGTAGAATTTTTAAATTGAAAAAGGTTTGAATATATTGATAATAGTAAAAGAGTTGAATTAGGAAGGATTATGTATAATATGCATAAAGGGCATTATTGGGTGACAGGGCAATCCCTATCTACTCAAAAGTTTTAATGTTCATAAAATATGATATTGAGTGGCTGGGCATCCCTGCCTACTCCTAAATTTTAGATTAAAAAGGTAATACTGTGAATATTATTTTTCTTTGGAAATGAGTGTTAAAACTGGTTAAGTGTGGAGCCTCCAATGGGATCAGTATACTCCCATTAAAGAGGTCCGTCTCCAATGAGATAAGATGCCCCCAAGAGGGCTAATTCTCCCATTAAGGAGATGCAAACTGAATATTAAAGGAACAAAGAATGTTGTAAAAAGATGAGTAAGAAACTCAAGAGTAAATATCACAGTTTATTGTAAATGCCAATCTCCTTTATGAAAGCGATAATAGATTCAACGCTAACAGAATCAAAAAGATTTTTCAAACTATTGACGTTGAAATATTTTGAACAAACTGGCTGGAAGTCAATGCAATCTAGTAGGATATGTTTTACAGAAAAGGATGTATTGCATGGAATACATTCAGGGGCATCATCTCTGGTCAAGAGCCAGGAATGTGTGATGCGTGAATGGCCAATTCGAAGTCGTGCAATTATCACTTCTTCTCGACGAACAGACCTGTAAACGGGGTACCATTCACCAAGGGACGGTTTAACTGAATGCAGTTTATTGAAAACATCAGCATCCCACTGGGATTGCCAAGAAGATTGGATATGTGTTAAAACGGAGGATTTAAAATCAGTGTGTGGAACTTTAAAATCTGAAATGGGAAGGTTAAGTGCAGATTTAGCAGACCTATCGGCATTTTCATTGCCTTTGATGCCTACATGACTTGGAAGCCAGCAGAACACCAATCTATTCATAGAAGAAATTTGTGAGATCCTTTCAAGTAAATTACAGATTAAAGGATTCTCAAGGCATTGATTTGAAAGGGCTTGTAATGTTGACAAAGAGTCCGAGAAGATAATGAAACGGTTGGAATTAGAACGTTCAGCTAGATTAAGGGCAAGATCAATTGCTTTAATTTCAGCAGAGAAGATAGAGGAGTTGTTTGGAAGGCGACACTTTAAGCTCCTTTGTCCATAAACAGCGGCAGCTGCTACAGAATTTCCTTCTTTAGATCCATCTGTATAGATGGGTTTGAAGGAAAAATAATACTCTTTTATCTTGTTGTATCTAGCATGAAACACAGTTCTATCCGTGACAGACTTTTTGTCAGATGCAAGGTCAAATCTGAATTCTGCACTGTTTAGTGTCCATGGAGGGATTTCAGAGATTTTATAGTCGGCAATAGACTCAGTGTCTATGCCAAGGTTATCTACAATGGGCTCCATGCGGATACCAAATGGAGGAATAACATTTGGTTTCCTTTCAAAAAGACGTTTATATTGAGGTTTAAAAACAATGTTATGAGTTGGATTAAAACGATTCGACTTCAGTTTTAAAAGATATTGAAGCGAGAGTTTTTCCCTCCTGTAAGAAAGAGAAGGTTCATTAGCCTCAACATACAGACTATTGACGGGAGAAGTTCTGAAAGCTCCAAGTACAAGACGCAGACCTTCGTGGTGTATAGAATCGAGAATTTTCAGGTAAGATTTACGGGCAGATCCGTATACAATAGATCCATAGTCTAATTTGGAGCGAACTAAAGACCGATAAAGCCGCAAGACGACTTTACGGTCTGCTCCCCATTCAGAATGGGCCACAACCTTAAGAAGATTAAGAGCCTTCTTGCACTTCTTTTTATGTGCAGTGATGTGAGGAAGGAAGGAAGGAAAGTTTTCTGTCAAAGATGACTCCAAGAAATTTAAATTCAGAAATGACTTCAATTTTAGTTTTGTCCAAATACAGTTCAGGGTCTGGATGAACACCTGGTAGATTACAAAGGTGCATGCACTTAGTTTTGGACTTTGAAAATTTGAAGCCATTTTCATCAGACCATGTTTGGAGCTTGTTGAGACACTGTTGAAGTTGTCTCTCAATAATATTCATATTTCGAGATCTGAAGTATATAACAAAGTCATCAACATAAAGGGAACAGTCTACACCAGGACAGATAGCTCTAACTATACTGTTTATTTTCACACTGAAAAGCGTAACAGAGAGAATACATCCTTGGGGTATACCCATCTCCTGTTCACGGGCTCCCGAGACAGTATTAATAACTCGGACGCGGAAAAGACGTTCATCCAAGAAGGCTGAAATAAAAAGAGGAAGACGGCCTCGAAGACCAAAGTCATGCAAGTCTTTAAGAATTCCGTATTTCCAAGTCGTATTGTAAGCACTTTCAAGGTCGAAAAAGACAGATACTACATGCTGTCTATTAATAAAGGCTTCTCTGACAAAGGTTTCAAAGCGGACAAGATGATCTATGGTGCCACGTTGGCGTCGAAATCCACTCTGTACATCAACGATGAGGTTGTTTTTCTCTAAAAACCAAACAAGCCTGTCGTTGACCATACGTTCTAAGGTCTTGCAGAGACAACTTGTAAGAGCTATTGGCCGATAGTTAGCTGGGTCACTAGTATCCTTGCCAGGTTTTGGGATAGGAATGACTAGTGCTTCCCGCCAGGATGAAGGAAAAACACCTGACTGCCAGATATCATTGAAAATATCAAGTAAAACTGAGAGAGAAGTAAAAGGTAAGTGTTTTAAAAACTGGTAATGAACTTTATCTGGGCCAGGAGAAGAATCGTGAGCTTTATTCAGAGCAGATTTTAATTCTTTAAAGGTGAAGAGCTTATTATAATGCTCTGAATTAGAAGAATTGAAATTAAGTTTTTTCTTTTCTTCTCTGGCTTTATTCCTCTGAAACTTTTCAGAATAGTTTGCAGAGGAAGACTTTTTGCAAAAGGTGTCGGCGAGAGCATCAGCTATATCTTGGGGTGATTCCAACAAAATATTGTTAACTTCAAGGTGACTAAGAGGGGGCTGGCCTTTGCCATTGATCTTTCTGATCATGTCCCAGGTTTTTTTAGTAGTAGTTCTACTATTTAATTTAGAGACATATTGTCTCCAAGCCTTGCGCTTACTTTCTCTAATGGTTCGTCGAGCCTTTACTCTAGAAATACAGAATAAGTTATGATTTCCTTTGGTAGGCCTGAGGTTAAACTTTCTAAGGGCTTGTTTTCTGTCTCTGACAGCCTGTTTACAATCATCATTGTACCAAGGCTTGTCACGACGTTTTGGATTTGTCGAGGTCTGAGGGACAGACTGTTTAGCTGCATCAATTAATAGGGAAGTAAAAAGTTTTGCGGGATCATCGCATTCTCCAAATTTGTCATGTGTAATGGTCTGTTCACAGAGGGTTTCAAATTTATTCCAATTGGCTTTGGAAAGCTTCCATTTCTGTGGTCTTACGCTGCTGGATGGTTGTGTAGATGAAAAGATAATGGGGAAGTGATCACTTCCACACAAATCCTCAGTTACTTTCCAGGTGAAATTGGGAAGTAACACTGGGCTGCATAAGGTTAAATCAATAGAAGAGTAGGATCCAGTTGCTGGATGCAAGTAGGTTTTGGACTTGTTATCATTCATGAAAGACAAAGAGTTGTTCGAAATGAAGCTCTCCAACTGTAAACCTCTCTGGTTAGTGTCATCGCAACCCCACATAACACTGTGACCATTAAAGTCCCCAGCAAGAATATAGGGGGACGGCAATTGGGAAATGAGATCATTCAGATTGGTCTCATTGATAGGTGTGCTTGGGGGGGAGATATAAAGAACACAGTGTAACAGCACTGTGTAAAGATAACCTGATGGCAACAGCTTGCAAGTTTGTATTAAGAGAGATAACTTTATGAGGAATGTTGTTGTTAACAATAATAGAAACACCACCTCTGGCTTTTTCGCCTTCGGTAAAAAACTTATTGTAAATGGAATGATATTTGATAGTGATATCATCCTCCCGTTTAAGGAAGGTTTCTTGCAGACAAACAGCAACTGGTTTGTGATCATTGATTAAAAGGGAAAGTTCGTCAAAGTTTTGACTTCAGACCTCGACAATTCCACTGGATTATGGTATCCATGGTGCATGAGGAAAGTATAAAAGCTAAAGTAAAAAAATAGGCCGTAAACCAATGCATTTTAAAATAGGTTGGTTAAGATTTCATTACAGTTGTCTCGGGTTTGGACGAGTGCCAAGTGTCAGCGTCCTTGTTCCAAGGATCTTTGGAAATGGACCAAATAGAGGCTTCTGAAACTGAAGCCTCACCTTCCAGATTTTCAGCATCTGCATCCATGTCCTCTAGCTCCGAAAATCTGCTGGAGGTAGGGACAGGATCATTTACTTTGACAGCGATTTCACAAGATCCTTGGGTATCTCTGGGTTGTGGTCTAGATTTTGAAGAAGACCTTTTAGGAGATCGGGGTGCATGATTAGATTTGTTATCTTTAGATGAAACCTGAGATTTAGTCGTAGACTGTGAAGGTTGAGGTTGGGGTTTCTTTGGAGGTTGTTGTGAAGGGGGAGACGGCTTTGAAGCTTTTTGTGAGGAGATGTTTTGCAAAGAGGTAGATGGCTTTGAAGCTGTTTTTGAAGAAATACTTTGAGAAGAGGTAGATGGTGTTTTTAGGGTAGTGGATGGAGTGGTGGGTTTGTATGTAGGTTGTGTCTGTTTAGGAGGCTTTGGAGGTTCGGAAGGTTGAATGTCAGGGACCAAGCTCTTCAACTCATTGGCCATTTCTGGAAACTTTTCAAGAAATTTCTTTGCCAAGAGTTCACAAGTAGAGCAATGTTCCTTTCCAGATGTTGCAGATGACACTTTTGCATAGGATGTTGAACAATTCAACAATGTTTGGTCATTTCTGCGCTTTTCAACTATCTTCCGTGCTTCCACAAAAGTAATATTTTCTTTATATTTTATAGATAGGATTTCTTTTTCATCCTTCCAGACTGAACAGTCTTTAGAAAAGACTGGATGATGGCACTTGCAATTTAAACAGAGCACAGGGTTATTGCAAGTATTAGGTTCATGATCAGAGCCCTCAAAAGCACATTTTGGACATACAGGTGTGCTTTTGCAATTATTTTCGTGATGGCCATACCTCTGGCATTTATAACAGCGCAGAGGGTTAGGCACATACACGTCGACCTTCACAGATTGAAATCCTATTTTGATGGAAGCAGGAAGAATCGGTGTACAAAAGGTAAGAATATAGGTATTTGTATCTCTACGCATACCGTTTCTGAAAACAGAGATCCGTTTGACCTCAGACACAACCTGAGATTTGAGGTTACTTTTTATCTCTTCCACCGAGTCACAGTAGGATAGCTTCTTACACCTGATGACTCCTTTGCTGGTGTTAAGAGTTTTATGTGGGTACACTTTTACGTCCAAATTGTAAAATCTTTTATGTCCCAGGAGATTTTTGGCCTGCTGTTGAGAATGACATTCAATAAGCAGAGTGTCATTTTTCAGTTTTTTGACAGATTTTGGTGTGCCCAAAATGGAAGAGACTGTCTTCTCTATAACAAATGGAGAAAGTTTTGAGATGGGTTTTGATGGGTCAACTGCTTCTATTACAATAAAATGAGCAAATGTTGTGTTTGTGTTGAATGATACTTCTGACTCTGAATCAGAGTCAGAAAGAACACGCTTGGCTTTCTTTTGGGTTGCCATGTTTGTTTAATAGGGTTCATCACCGATGTTCCCCACCCGCCCCGGAGCCCAACAAGGGGACATGATCTGGGGAAACCCAACTCAGATCATGACAAGGATACATCGGTGATATACTCGAAGTGAAAGGGCTAGACTGGACAAATGTAGGCCCGCAGAATGTCGCACCAAGCATAGACCGTCTTTGGGCATTTACAAGTGTCAACCAAACACCATTCTTTCACCCGATTAGCCCATGAGCCACCGCCTTCTAGGGTTTTGACATACAGCAACTGATGACAGAGAAGAGAAATGACTTTTATTATGTATTTGTGTATGTACGTGTTTAGGAAAACAAAGTCAGAGAAACACCCTAGGGCTCGGCATGACCAGCCGATTGATCAGGACGGGCCTTCCTGACCCCTCGTTTAGTTCAGTTCAAGGCCAAAGTGGTGTGTTGCAAAAACAGAGCTATCAAAGGGCCATGCTCTGAATCCACTCAACCACCAGGATCCCGTCATCGAACGACACGAGTTGCAGCCCACGGCAAACAGGCAGGCACAGTGGGGGGGTCTTACCCCTGCTGTAGTGCGACAGCTGAGCTATTTCTATCCCCCCACCAAGCTGGGGGTTAACATTATCTCTAACTACCGTCATGTACCAGTAACATTCTTGTAACTAAAAAGTGGAGTACTTGTGATTCTGATGTTGGATTCTTGTATTTAATTTGTTGATCCAAATGCCAAAATGATTACTAGCAAAGTGCACCTGAGATCAGACTATGCATTCTGCAAACTGACCTTGGGAAACATGGTTTAATACATGGGCGATCTTATCTTTAGTACAAATCCACATGTATTTCATTCCTAGCTCTGAAAGAGTTTACTAGCAGAGAATACAGCGTAGACATGTAGTATACATAGCTAATATAGAACTTGTTCATATTCCCACCACAGTTACAACACAACGAAGGTGGAGTCCATGGAATCAAATGATTGGAAAATCATGGCACAAAGTAATCCAAGTTAACAGTTCTGTTTGTCTAGTTAAAAAAGTTAATTGTTTCTTTCATTTACAGTGCTCTCAATAAGCAGAAAAGATCCTGAAATTCTCAAAAAACGTCCGTCTAATCATCACTGTATGTTTTTTTTTTTTAATTTACATGTATGTCAGAATTTAGGAAAAATTCCCAAAATTCACCTCGGGACGTTTTACCAAGATACAAAGTAAAGGGTTTGTTGAGAAAGAATCAAGGCAGTGCCTGTCAAAAAATCAATAATCTACCCCAGATGATTGTGTTTAACTCATCACGTCACTTTCGGTGACTCTTAGAGTGCAAACTTCACGAAATACTGTCGGTCCGCCGGTCATGTCAGGTAAAACTGATAGCGGTCTGGTAAAGAAGCACCAGAATACAGGACCGACTGACCGACAAAATTTAGCCTTAAGCTTAACAAGAAATGACATACCGTAAAAAGTAAACAAACACAGTTTCCCGTTTTAAAACCGAAAGTTCTTCATGGAAAATTCCCAACTTCATAATAGCAGCATTTTGGATATACATAGGCAATATATCGGTTATGTAAACTAATGTACATCGCGGAACAATCCGAATGACCACTTTTATTTTCCCGCTTCCGGGAATTATTCCATTCCTGATTGTCTAATATATTTTCGGTCCGGTAAAATTTGTTTTGGTCTGGTAAAAATTTGAAGTTTACCAGACTCACTGTCCTGTGAAAAATTTGAGTATTTTGTGAAGTCTGAGAGTGTGTAAAGAGCAATTATCGGGGAGTGCAGACGACTTCTTATTACTCAGTGCATATATCGTTATCCTTCAGAGTACCCCAATTTTCTGCAACGCTAACTTCACTTGTTACGTATAATTAACAGAAACCAGGTACTGTCGCTATGCACTAACAATGTGACAAAATGGCGGCACCAGTTAGGTGGATTGTAACAGGTTAACATCAAGTTGAATATCAAACTGTAAACCATGAGAACTGCCAAACCTTACTCAGCATTCAGCAATGTTAGATTTCTACTTGCAGAAAAAAAAAGAAAGTTAATTGTGATCCTGGCCATTTTTCTTGATTTACATCAGAACAAATAATGGCAGATAGAATAAAGTCAGATATTTTTAATTTTCATGGTGATGGAGGTCGCTGTCGGGGGGGGGGGGGGGGGGGGGGGGGGGGGGAGAAGGAGGGTGCTAAAAAATCCTGAAAAAAATCCTGATATTTCAACCTGGAATTTTTAAAATTCCTGAAATTCGTCCTTATTGAGAGCACTGCATTTATTTTTATGTCATGCAGTTCTCATATTTGACTTTTGCTTAAGCATAAAAGAAACACATGTTGAAGTCATTAACCCATTACTACATGTATATATAGTCATTTGAAGACATTAACCCATTACTTAACTCTTTACCACACAACAGAATTCTTGACTGGTCGAAATGGAAAGCATATGCAGACAACAAAAGAAATGTGAGTGAAAAATTGAAATTTGTGTTGGGAAGGGTAGAAAACATTGTGGGAATAGGAGAAAATGCTGGTTTCCAGCATTTTCTCCATTTCCCCACAATGTTTTCAAAAGGCTTCATCTTCAGGGTCGTTAAAACCAGGGATTGTTTGGTAAAGAGTTAATACAACATTCCGAGATAGATCAATTTTGAAGCCTTATCAGATTACAATGAAATGAAATTCATTTTATGGAAGGAGAAGGAAACATTGTGACAGAATTCCTCAGCAATTTTTAGCATGGCTAATTTCGAAGAAAAAATGGAGGTATTGTCATAGCCCTCTTGTTGTTGTTGTCTGTTGCAAAAACTGACATTTTGTAATATCTCGGCTTCCACTAAACATATCTACTTCAAATTTGGAATAGTTGTTCACTATTTAACCCATTACCACACAATGACGAGTTTTAGCTTTGGAAAACATCATGAAAAAAGAAGAAAATGCTGATAACCAGCATTTTCTTCTTTTCCCACTATTTTTTCTTACCTTTCAATTCGAGGGCTTAGCGCAAAACTATTGTAGGTACATATACAATGTATGCACCTACAATAGTTTTGCGCTAAGCCCTTGAATTGTCCCCCCCATTTCTGACTCCTAGATCTTTGCAAGACTGCATTTATGTCTACAAGTCTGCAGCAGACAACCTTAACCCATTTCCAAAGAATCCCAGGTTTTTATGACTTTAAGGGAGAAAGCATTTGAAAACATTGAGGAAAAAGGAGAAAGTGTTTAAAAACAGAATTATAGCCTTTTCCTTCAATGTTTGCTATCCTATTAAAGACTGTATTTATGTTTTAAACAACAGTTTTTCTGTTATCTATAATTTTGAGTTAGGACCTGTCTAGAATTATGACTCTGGTGATGGATTAAATCAGCTTTGCAAGTATACAGAATTTCTCTAAGAATTACTGTGATATGTGAAGAGCAGTTTTTCCTTTTGCCAAAATGTTGGTTAGAGCAAAAAGTCAATTGTTGTCTTCAGGTGATAGGAGAACAGGCCTCCTAGCGAAACCTATAATTTTGTGTCAAATTGAGTAAAAACCTATATAACCTTTATTTTTCCCAAAAAATGGCTAAAAACCTATAAATAACCTATATTTTTCTACAAAAACCTATGATTTTTGCAGAAAAGCCTGATGAATCATTTTAAGACCAGTGTTTTTTTTCTGGTGCTTGTAAATGTTTTGAAAATGAATTCTTTGAATAGCTGTTTGTGCTCTTTTTGTTTTTCTTTGAGTTTTCCAGATGCTCTTCTTCATCAAACCATCAACAGAGACAGGGTTGCTGGACTGGAAGAGCCTTTTCTATTGATGGTATCAAGTTTTCACAGATTTTGCCCAATGAAGCAAACTGAGGACACTTAATAATGCTCCTGGATCTCAGTTGATGCATCTGGTTTTTCAGAAATTGCTTAGTTGTCTGTTACTATTTTTGGATGCATTTTACCAAAGGAAGTTTCAGGCAACTAAATAAATTCTGAGGTCAGAATATTTCTTTTCATTTCATTGAGTTGTAAGTTTTACAAGAATCATGGTACATGTAATCAGTAAATTTTGAAAAACAATACATTTCATGGTGAAGTCTTTCTTGTCTGGCTATGGTTCTTTGTAAAATTTAATGACAAAAAGAGATGTTACGGAATATATCTGACCAATAAAACTGTTTGTATAGCATATTATATTCCTTTCAGAAAAACGTACACCATGTCATATTCAAAAACAGCTTCCAAGAAAGGTGGTTAAATGTTAGGAATAGAAGTTGCTCATGAACTACAAGATGTTGCTGCCTCAAAGCAAGAGAAAGCTCATTCTGAACTAGAAAAATTGAATGTTAATAAGAGAAAAGTAACCAAAAAACTGGAGCATCTAGCAAAAAAGAAGAGAAAGATATAAATAGATGAAGGGAATGTAAGAAATGGAGTGTTATCATGCTGTATGTCATGTCAGTCATGGGTGTATTCTGTACTGAACCATTGTTTAAGATTTTATTGTATTGTTTGTTGTATTCTAAAGTTTGAAATAAAGTTTAAAAAACAAGTGATTGTTAGAATAAATAATTTGTTAGAGTAAACTATTTCTGCTCATTGAATTTCCATTGCAGTTTAACTAAATATTATTGTTGCCTGCAGTAGCATGAAGTCAGTATTTTTCCATTGTAGTGAAGAAATGCATGATAGTGTCATTGCAATGGAAATTCAAAAGTCATCTCAAGCAAATTGTATATGGCTAGCACTCACATGTTAAAAAAATTTCAGGTCTGAAGAAGAAGATATCTGGCTGGCTCATGGACCTTCTGGCTGCTGTTAGAGGTATATCAGGAAATAGTCTATGCTGCTGACAGGTATTATCATTTTATTTTGGTTGCAACATATCAATTCACGATAAGGAAGCTCCAGTACTTGGAAGAAAGCTGCTAAAATTCTGATGGAAGTGAGTATAAAAGTGATTAAAAGAACCTATATTTTCGGTGAAAAACCTATAAAAGAACCTATATTTTGGGTAAAAGGAACCTATATAAAAACCTATATTTTTCAAGTGGGCCACTAGGAGGCCTGGGAGAAAAAAGGCATATAATTTATGTGTTGTAATGGATTAAATCATATCTTTATATCATGATATCTGTGGTAATGATGGGTCACCTGGGGTCAAAAAGTAAGTTACTGAGTCAAGTCTTAGAAAAACATTGTATGCACTCAAGAGGCAACATTTTCAGTCCAGTCAGCATTAAATTTTGTCAGAATGTTTTTATTGACAATTCAAATATGGGTCACCTGGGGACATAGGAAGTAAGTTACTTAGTCAAATCTCACAAAAAACTTGTGTTGACTTGAAAGGCCTCATTTTCAGTCCGATCATATTGAAACATAGTAGAATGTTTCTCTTGATACAGTCTTGGACAAAGGTCATGTTCTATGATGAAAACTTGATAAAAATGTGTCCCTAAAATGTTTGACAAGTTTGATTATGAACTACTTTTGGGGAAAAAAGGTCAAATGGTCTAATTGTGCTGTTCTTACTAAGGTTAGCAATTAAGAGGCATCTTTGGCCCTCTTTATGCCCCTGTATCGAAGATTGGGGGCAATTTGTTTTATTTTGTCAGGTTATAACCATGTGTTTCTTTATTGTTTCACTAAATACTGTTCTTGTTACTAAAATTTTGTTATAGTTTTTGGACATTTTCTAAACACCTAAAAGCACAGTGTGGTTGAGGGGAGTTTTAAGCTCTAATGGCTGAAGGCCAGCAGAGCTTATGCATTGATATGGTGTCCATTGTCTGATGTCAGACAGCCATTTCTAACTTTTACTGGTTAATGCTCTTGATGCAATAATTTTGGCTTGTTTTGATGAAACTCGTAACTGTCAGAATGTGTCTCACTGGTTTTCAGGTCAAGTTTTATTATGGGTATTCTAGGGTCAAAAATATAAATCAAATTTTAGATACTTTGTTAACACTAGGGAACACATTTTGAACCCAATCATCATGAAAGCTAGTCAGATTATTTTGATGAAATCTTGGGCATATTGGAATATGGGTCACACATATGGGGCCAAAAAGTAGCTAACTGGGTCAAATCTTAGAAAAACACTGTAAAAACTCTGTGGGCTATATTTTGAGCCTAATCATCGACAACTTTGAATATTGGTCACTTTAGTGAAGAAGTCAGTCACTAGGGAAAATCTTGGGGGTTTTTTTTTTTTTTTACCTTACAACTCCAAATGCCACAATTTAGCCCAATCATATTGAAAATTGGTCAGGTTGTTTCAGTGATATCATAGCAAATTTAAAATATAGGTCACCTGGTGTCAAAAAGGAGCTCCTTAGGTCGTATCTTAAAAAAAAGACTTTAATATACCAAGGACCAACTGCCTGTCAAAGTATTTGGCAAAATACCCTATGTCATTATCTTGTCCCCTTCATAGCCTCCAATAGATAGGGAATAGGTTTGAAATCCTGAACCCTTCTGAAACATTTCAGGTAAAGTCATTGCCAATTAGAACTTGACAGACCTCCACGTGAGATCAGCCCCTCCCTTAAACCTTCTATGTACATCTGTTCTTGGAGGAAGGTATAGCACCCTTATCATTAAGGGTGAGGATAGCTGGCTCTACTGATGTGACAAGTTCAGCATGAACTACATCAGTGAGTGACAAACCATCATAAGTTACAGAGAGCTTAGGTGTGCAAACTAGTCTGCCAGCTACTGAAATTAGCACATAGATCCTCAGAGTTCGCGCTGCCAATCAAAATTATCGACATTTGTTGATTATTTAATTCAGCTGTCGATTATTTCTTCAAGTTGTCGATAAAAATTGTCGATTATTTTATTCACGGAAACAAAGAGTAGAATTTGCTTACATTGCAAGGACCATGCATTCCTCTAAACTCCTACTTACAGTTAAACAATAGATCTAGGTATCAAGGGTGAAAGACGCGCACGTCACTGTTTATCACAGCTAATTACAATGTCTGGTCATTGATGAAAGGGTGATAATGATTTAATCCACTTATCTGGAGTAAACTGACAGGTTTTGAGGTCAGTTGCTGCTCCTATCGACAAATTTATATCAAATGATGCGAAAAACTTATAAAGAAAATAAACTGACTTGAAAATTTTCAGCTTTAAGAATGACTTGAAGCAGTAAATTCATACAAATATCTCCATAATGTGATGTGCATATACTTAAATTTATGTCTAAACTTAATAAAAAAAAAGAACATTTTATGAGACCTATATCTCGATAACCTACAAATTACAGGGGGGAGGGTTAGGCCTTTTGTCTTACAGTGATAGCACTGAAACAAGTGCTGAAGAAAATTTATAAACAGAAAAAATGCTGAAATAAAAGGACCTTATAATAGATGTGACCAAATTGAAAGAAATTTGCAGATCAGATCACTAAAACAGATGATGCATTAATTTAACCCTTTACCACACAACACTGTCGAAGAAAGCTTTTGAAATCATTGTAAAGATAAGAGAAAATTCTGGTAATCAGCATTTCTCCTTATCCTTAATTAGTCTATTAATATTTTTAAGACAAAATTTTTGGCGATTATTTTATGTGGGCCACAGCTAGCACTGGATCCCGATACATCCTGTGTTAAGCCTTTCCCAGGCGACTAAATTTCAGACCGGTTAGTTTTGAAATCTTTAGCAGGGGAAAAGATATATTACTTGAAAGAAAAAATGTTATTCTATACAGAAGAAAATATTGAGATAAAAGAAGAAAATGCTAGTTACCAGCATTTTCTTCTATTCCCTCAATGTTTGCAGAGGCTTTCTCCATTAGTGCCATTTAAACCTGGGATTGTTTGTTAAAAGGTTAATAAACTCAAGGTAGGCCTCATTTTGGTGAATGTAGCCTCTCTGCTTGACAGTCTTCATAACTGTTGAAAAACGAAGTGCTACTCAGTTGCAGACAATGAAATTAGTTTAAACATTAAGAAGTCGCTTTGATGTCGGTCTTTAAAGCTTTGTCATCTGCATTTGCACTACCTCTGCTTCAGATCAGCAAACCCTTTTCTGTGTAAAATGATGAGTATTACAGAGAGAAAACATTTCAGTCTGAGCTCCCTGCATGGGGGTTGCAGGTCTATCGAATCTACATGGGTGAAAGTTTTCAGGCATATGCCGGACTCCTCGTTTTTTAGGCCGGATCGGCCCATTTTTCTAAAACACATTAATTCGTTAAGAAATTGTAGAAGGGTAAGGGTTCATGACCAAGTATCGCCCACTTGATAAATTACACTGTTTGACTCTGGTTCAATTCACAGAATTTCTTATGTCGCCAAAGGATGAATGGAAATCCCAGAAGACCGACAGTTACCGTTTACACACAGGTGTTAAGTATTGATCCCAACAGAGGTCAATTTCCCATCATTCAACACTTCATACGTTAGAACGCCATTGATTGGTTTACTTCTACACTTTTTGTCCAATCAAATTCTACCTTTTATGATACGCAAGGAACTAATTTCTAAATGGTCGATTAGAATTTGACATTTAAGATTTTTATCTCTGAGTTACGTACATTTAAATGAAATTCCATCCATCGGGATGAAAAGGAAGGAGAAAAAGTAATTTTTTTGTGAAGTAATTGGAGATGGGAATGGCTATCATAACTTGATACTTGCAGGAACAAATGGGTTAACTGGCTTTGAGTAACTATGTTGTGGGGAGAGGGGGTGCATTTTACAAATGTTACAAAGAAATCAAGGATATGATAAGTTTTAATTGATCGGAAAAGGCAGTCCAATAATCATCATAATGAAATGAAAAATTAAGAGGTAACTATCAGTATGCAGCTTCATTGTCTGAGGTCCAATCAAAAGGTAAAAGATCTTGAGATGTGTACCCTGGTGTACCATATTTCCATAAATGTTTATTAGAGCTGATATTATGTAGCAACAAGATAGCACTTTCATTCAAACTCTCCATTTTCAAATCTTCATCCAAACGCTAAAGATTTTTTAAGATTTCAAAAAAAAAAAAACTTTGTTCAATCAAGTAAGTTTAACTCGGATCAATCCGTCGTCAGAATCACCAGCGACCATATTTCTGTAAATCAAAAACTGAGCAGTCCATAAAAATAATCTTAAAGGATCACATGACCTATAGATGCCTTTCATAGGTTACATGATCATTTATTGTGAAGCCAGGAAAATTTCAGACACCATCAGGGCTCTGCAAAGTGGGCAACTCGGGCGAAAAAGTCGCCTAGTTTCTTAAAGCTTCGCATGAGTTGCTGAGTAAAGCGAAATCAAAGTCGTCTGGAAAAAACAGAAAATCGCCTCATTAATTATGAAAGTATAAGGCAATAAAATTATCGAGTATTGATTATAAAACTGCTGATAGGGAGCCCTGTGATCGGTAATCCAGCGTGTAATTTTCATCAGGCATCACGATTATCAGTGTGTGGTTGTGTCATTCACACCTCCCCCGATTTAGGTTGTCATTAACATGATAAATACGCCGCGAGTATTCTAGTCAGCTGTATATCTGCGCCATCATAGAACCAGTTGATTATTTAACTCTTTACCAAACAACAAAAATTTAGACTGGTCCAAATTGAAAGGATTTGCAGACGACAAATTAAATGTAACTGAAATGATGATTTTTGTTTCTGATCGGATAGAAAACGTTGTGGGAAAAGGAGAAAATGCTGGTTACCAGCATTTTCTGCTTTTCCCACAATGTTTTCAAAAGCCTTCTCTTACAAGGTAGTTAAAACTCGGGATTGTGTGGTAATGGGTAAACCCTTACCCTTTGAAAAGTCAATTATGTTTCCATATCACTGATTATATTTTTTCACAAGGCTGGTTCCACAGGCAAGTTTCCAGCCAAAAAATATGAATTGAGTACTATGATGTAAACAAATAACAATGGCGGATATTTATGTACATCGGGTCTTTGGCCACAGATTGAAATTCGTAAATAATAAATTGTAAATTTAATGATAAAAGATGACGAGCATAGAAAACTATATTAATTTCATTATTTTAATTTTTTCGATCAATTCCATGTTTCTATTGTTTGACTATTAGGTGAAATCAAGAAAAATACGAAACTAAGTTAAAAAAACAAAGAAGAAATTTATGTCTATAAAAATGACATCCCTCAGCAGCTTACGTTTAGAATTTCACAATTGAAATTTTCAAAAAAAAAAAAAACAATTTGTTTCTCTATTTACTGATGGAAGCCTATGTTAACCCTTTACCAGACGACAAAATTTGAGACTGGTCCAAATTCAAAGAGGTTACAGACGACAATTCAAAGTCAGTTTAATTTGAAAAGTAACCACAGTATGGGTAGAAAACATTGTGGGAAAAGGAGATATTGTTTGTTGCAAGCAATTGCTCCTTTTCCCATGATGTTTTCCTTAATATTATTCTTCAGGGGCATAAAAAAAGGGATTGTGTGGTAATGTGTTCATCTTGTTTCTGTTCTAATTTTACTGAGTCAATGTATGGTACAAGATACAAGGTATTTTTCAGAATTGAAACATAACATCTATATCAAACAGTATTCATTTTTATTTTTCATCATTTATTGCACATGGTTTTATATAAGATGCAACTATTCAATAATGAAAAAAAAATTTTATTTTCCTATTTATGATCGGAAAACATGCGAAAATTCACTTTCATATGTCGACCTGAACTTCTCCTAAAAGTCTGCCCACTTCTCCCCATTTTCAAAAACTTCTCCCAATTCTCAGACTAGGGAGAAGTCACTTCTCCTCAAATTCTCAGAGTTTGCAGAGCCCTGCACCATGGATTTTTGTTTTCTGTTTACCAAAAACAACATGTGTACTGAAAAATAAGCAATTGTTGTAACATATGAATTTTTACAATTTTTGCTTGTCTAATGGTCAGTAAATACCATTTTTATTCTTAGGTTTTCATTAATCTACTTTTTTTGTTGAAATATGGTGCTAAAATGTCTCCTGCACTAATATAAGACTATAAATGGAGAGTTTACAGAAATATGGTCACTTACGGAAATATGAGACACAATCATATTTATCTCTTGACAAGTTATCATAATATCATCATCCAGCAGAAGTTTTAATTAATAATTACAATGAATAAAAGTCTTGAGCTTCCAGGGGCCTCTGGAAATGGAATAAACTAAAACCCCCCCAAAAAAAATGTTTGAAATCATTGAGGGGAAAGGTGGGAAACAATGAATTGTGTAGTGAAGGGTTTTATGCAAAGAAGTTTGTTTTTTTTTAACATAAAAAACAATACAAATTGTATTTGAATTTACCAAATATTTTTCACTTTTCAGAAATGCTGAAGAGGAAACCTGTTAGTTACAGATTATGGTTGGAGGATGTGAAATGGGCTGAAAGTGGTGAGTAAGGTATGGGTATAATGTATATTAATGTCAAATCTGATTTTTTTTTAGCTCAGACACCTGGGATTTAAAAGTGCTCAGGATGAGCTATTGTATTTTGTGAATATATGGCATTGTCATTAGTGTCTGTTTGTTAGCTATTTCTTTAACCTATTACCAGACAACATAATTTTAGACAGGTCCAATTTGAAAGAAGTTGCAAACCACATTTCATAATGCATGTTAATTGAAATATGAGTACCATATAAATTAGAAAACATTGTGAGAAAAGGAGATATTGCTTGTTACAAGTAATTTCTTCTTTTCCAACAATATTTTCCTTAATATTATTCATCGGGGGCATCAAAACAAGGGCTTTCGTGGTAATGGGTTAATACTTTTACCTCTCAAATGTATAGAAAGACATTCTCTTAAGAACGGGGGGGGGGGGGGGGGGGGAATTATATTACATGTATAAGTTTGAAATTTGAAGTATGATAGAATATACTATTGAAAAGAGGGTTGCTTAGAACCCATTGCAACACAATGATGAGTTTTAACGCCCTCAGAAAGATAGCTTTGGAAACATAGTGGAAAAAGAAAATGCCTGTAACCAGAGTTTTATTCTAACAATGTTTTCCAACCTTTCTGACTCGAATTTCACTGATGAAGCCATATTTAAGTTGTCGTCTGCAAGAGCTTTCAACTTGGACCAGCCTACAATTTTGCTGTCTGGTAATGGGTTAGATTGGACATCTGGTTCAAAGAATTGAAATGTCATGTGCTTGTGCAAAGGGGTGAACTTGCTGAAAATGATGTCCTTAACAGAATCTTTTCACATCTTTGTTTGGCCTTTATACTCAAATCTAGACCAACTTATTACTCTAACATACATTTAACTACAATTATGCTCCTTTGTCGACTTAGAAATGTTGTCACTATCCAGCATTGAGAATAGTTGAGCCCTGCTGTCCATTGACAGCTCTTGTTAACCTGGCTTTTTTTTAAAAATAAAATAGCGTTATTGTTATAGCCCTGTTGTTGTCTTCAGCCTCTGTGGTGTTACATTGGAAATGGCATTTGTTTCAAAACAGATGGTGAGGATACAACTGATAAGGACATGGATGAAGACACCAGTGATGACATAGTTGACAAAGGTACAGATGAAGACACAGGTGATAAAACTTTAGTTGGTGAGGACATTGGTAGTGGCATAATTGGTGACATAACAGATGGTGGGGATACAACTGATAAGGACATGGATAAAAACACCAGTGATGACATAGTTGACAGAGGTACAAATGAAGACATAGGCAATAGGATGACTTCAGTTGGTGAGGACATTGGTAGTGGCATAATGGGTTCCAAAACATATGGTGGGGATACAACTGATAAGGACATGGATAAAGACAGCAGTGATGACATAGTTGACAAAGGTATAGATGAAGACATAGGTGGTAAGACTTTAGTTCGTGAGGACATTGGTAGTGGCATAATGGGTTCCAAAACATATGGTGGGGATACAACTGATAAGGACATGGATAAAGACACCAGTGGTGACATAGTTGACAAGGGTACAGATGAAGACATAGGTAATAAGACGACTTTAGTTAGTGAGGACATTGGTACTGGCATAATGGGTTCCAAAACTGATGTTGGAGATACAACTGATAAGGACACGGATAAAGACACCAGTGATGACATAGTTGACAGAGGTACAGATGAAGACATAGGTGATAAGACGACTTTGGTTGGTGAGGACATTGGTAGTGGCATAATTGGTGACATAATAGATGGTGGGGATACAACTGATAAGGACATAGACTCAGATGGTGAGGACTTCAGTGAAGATGACATAGTTGAAGACTCAGATAGTGATTACATTTATGATAGTGGTGCTGTAGATGAGGATACAGATAGTGAATATGTTGCTGAAGAGGAATTAGCGGAAGCAAATGAAGGTGGTATGGACATAGGTCATGAGGATGCAGATGGTATGGACATAGGTCATGAGGATGCAGGTGGTGGGAATATAGGTGATGAGAATACAAGTGGTGAGAATGTGGGTGATCAAGACATTGTTGATGAGGACATTAGTGGTGAAAACTCATATGGTGGCAAGATGGGTGAAGAATCTGCTATGTGTTGCCATGAAGAATTGGACGAAGATCATATTGAAAGAGACAAGAATCACAGGGGTATATATGTCAGTAAACGGCTTAAGTCAGATGTCACACAGACCGGTATCAAGAAAAAAACAAACAGGGTCTACAATAACTACCACTGCTGCTTTCTATGTAGGAAGCATACTACCAACATTTTGAAACATCTCCGCACCCACAAAGAAAACTATGAGACCAGGGAATTGGTAGAGTTAAAAAAGTCAATAGAAGGATACCAGAAAGACGAGGACATTATGAGAAAAAAACGTTACCTGTCTAATAAGCAAATTCTCTTGCGATGCAGAGGAGACCATCAGCACAATATTGCTGTTAAAGAAGCAGGTTCAGGTGTAATGATAATTGCGAGAAAACAAGGACAGTTTAATATGGAAGATTATGGACCCTGTCCATTGTGCCTCGAGTGGATAAGAATAGAATCATTTTCGAAGAAACACCAGAGCAGCTGTGCTAAGAGAAGGATAGATGAAGAAAGTAGGGAACAAGAGGGCCATGATGGCCCTGTATCACTCCACTGGCTAATACGTAAAATCCCTACATGCCAAACATTACAATACTTGGCCAATTGGTTTTGAACATAAGACCCCTGAGACAGGACTAAAATTGGTAGCCCTAGTTCTTATGGTTAGTAAGAAGAAGATTTCCAAAGATTTCAATATATAAACCCATGTAAAACTTCTGACCCCTGGGGATGAATCAAATTCGACCCTAGGGCTATAATTTACGCACTAAGTAAAGCTACAAGCGAAATTTGGTAGCCCTAGGCTTTATCACTAAGTACAGGGATATTTCTTAAGTTTTCTCTATGTAAGCCCATGTAAAACTTGTGACCCCTGGGGCGGGGCCAATTTTGACTCCAGGGCTATAATTTGGGCACTCTTGGTACAGACCCACTAGATAAAGCCACATGCAAAATCTGGTAGCCCTAGGCCTTATGGCTAGGTACAGGGAGATTTCTAAAGTTTTCCCTATACAAGCCCATGTAAACCTTGTGACCCCCGGGGTGGGGTCAAATTTGACCCAAGGGCTACAATTTCGGCACTCTTGGTAGATGCCCACTATATAATGCCACATGCAAAATTTGGTAACCCTAGGCCTTATGGCTAGGTACAGGAATATTTCTGAAGTTTTTCTCAATATACGCCCATGTAAAACTTGTGACCCCTGGGGCAGGGTCAAATTTGCCCCCAGGGCTATAATTTGAACAAACTTGATAAAGGCCCACTAGATAAAGCTACATGCCAAATTTTGTAGCCCTAGGCCTTATGGTTTCAGACAAGAAGATTTTCAAAGATTTCCAATATTTTTAAGTTTTGTTGCCATGGCAACCAGAGTTTTTGAAGGAATCAAATTCTTTCAAGAAATTCTAGAGGACTATAGCAGGATCATTTCTGTGAAGTTTCATCAAAATTGGATTGGTAATTTCAGAGATGTTTAAAATAAAAAGCAACGCACAGACGGATGCACGGACAGACGCACGACGGACACCAGGCCATGACATAAGCCCGCTGGCCTTCAGCCAGTGGAGCTAAAAATACATGTTCACTAACATTAGTTTTCGCAACATGTAACTAAGTCAACAAATCTGTACAACTAATAAAAGTATATAATTTATATTGACTTACAACTAGATTCTTCTTTTTTTTTCTTTCTAACTCTTTCAAGGCCAACATGGCCTAGGAAAGCTTTTGCAGAGTAGATCAAGACCAGACTACACTAAACCTGCAGTCTGATCTTGGATCTACACCGTCCACTATCAGATGCTAATCTTTAACCAACAACAGGTTTTATTGAAACAAAAAAAGATAGTTCTAGACCAAAAGAAAAGTCGGTTCCATTTACCACACAACAAACTTTTAGACACATCCAAATGGAAAGCAGTTGTAGATAACATACAAAATTTTGGGATTTTTATGTGAAAAGGTAGAAAACATTGTGGGAAAAAGAGAAAATGCTGGTTACCAGCATTTTCTCCTTTTCCCACAATGTTTTCATAGTCCTCTTAGTCATGGTTGATAAAACTCGGGATTGTATGGTAAAAGGTTCAAGAAATTTGACAAGAAACCCGAATTGTACTATTTCCTCCCTTTTTTACCCTCTGAAGAAGCTGTCATCTGGAAATTATTTTAGTGTTGACACATCTGAAATAATGTCATCTAGTAAAGAATTAAAGGAATACACTAGAGTATCAATTTCAACCCTTTACCAGACAATCCCAACATTTTGCAACCCTGGGAAATGATTGATTGATTGTATGGTGTTTAACACTATTTTCAACATTATTTCAGTTATATCGCCGCAGCCAGTGCACCTATCCATGCTTTCCATGAATTTCTGTTACCAGTACTCTGCACAATATTCTTTCCAAGCCACTGGCTGCTTTCCCACATAATCACTGTCGAAACAATGGTCAGCGGTGGGAGGGGAATGAATCTTGTCGCAATGACTAACTCAATCCTTGGAAAGAAATTGGCCGAGCCGCGACAATGGGAAAGAAACCTTCCAAAAACATTGTGGGGAAAAGGAGAAAACGCTGGTAACTCTTCTAAAAGCTCTACCCTTCTAAAACCAAATTTAAAAATTTTGAGTCACATTTATTTTGTCGTCTGTAAATGCTTTCAATTTGGACAAGGCCAAAATTCTGTTGTCTGGTAAATAGAAATGAAAAAGACATCTGTCAATAAACAAATCATCTCCCATTATAGGAACTGCTATTGAAAATCTTGACTAGCCATCATTTCTTGACAAGTTTTGATAAAAAATTATATTGCCAGGTAAATTAATTTACATTAACCAACAATAAAATGAGAGAAATGAACTGAAATAGAATTTCTGATGGATGATTAGGCAGCAGGGCCTGGTTTCATGAGAAAACTTATTTTACTCAAATCTACTAACAGTAACAGTCCCAGGTTCTAACTTAAGTTGAGTATGTTATTCCAGACATTTTTTCAAGCTTTTTTGGTAATTTATGGGGAAATAATGGTGGATTATACTGATATGCATCTGGAATAACAAACCCGTGTTTTTTCATGAAACTAGGCTTTGGTCTACTATCTGATTTTGTGAACAGATTTTTAAATGATTTAACATACACATTGTGACCCCAGTTTTAACATCTTAGTATGGACCTTCCTAAAGCAAATTTTCCACAGACAACCTTAAAAATATTTGTATAAAATATAGATGACTTAAGTCTGTACCAAAATATTAGACTGCACCAATTTCTGTCTATGATAGGTATGAAAACTATGAATATGAAACAATCACTGTCACATATCACATTAATAAGTCATTTTGATTGCATCAGAAGAACCTGACAAGTACCCATTTCCATGATGTGAGTTATTCCAAAGATTGATCTTACTTATCACTAGCTTTGAATACCTGGCCCTGTGTCCTTGAATTACAGCATACATGTATCAAGAAATAATGAATATAGATATAGCACTTTGAAATTGGTAAATTTACAAAATTAGCATACCTAATTTATCCAGGGGTCATATTCATCAACCATTCTAAATTGGCATTTGGGTCTAATTCTAGATTTCGAAAGTAGCACAGTTTCTGATTGGCTAAACTATCTGGTTTAGGGTTCAGCCAATCAGAGAATTATTAACCCTTTACCACACAATGACGACTTTTGACGCCCCTGAAAGAGAAGGCTTTTGAAAACATTGTGGGAAAAGGAGAAAATGCTGGTTACCAGCATTTTCTCCTTTTCCCACCACGTTTTCTACCCTATCAAAGAAAAATCATTTCATATGAGCCACGTTAAAACTCTCATCTACAAATGCTTTCAATTTGGACAGGTCTAAAATTTTGTTGTGTGGTAAAGGGTTAAGTCAACCAGATATTGTTTAGCCAATCAGAAAATTATAAACCTTAGCCAAACAGCAAATAGTTTAGTCAATCAGAAATTGTGTTACTTTCAAATTTTCAAAATTTATGAGGACTAAGAATGTTATTCAGAATGGTAGGTGAATATTGACCTAGGTCTTGGGTCTTCACCACTTATTCTAAATTTGATTCCGATTTCAGATTCCGAATGAACAAGACAAAACAACTCGACTTAATACCCTGCCAGATGCTATAGTCAAATTGGCTTCAAATGAAATTAGTCTGTGAAATGGTCCAAAACATTGTGGGAAAAGGAGTGAATGTTGGTTAACAGCATTTTTTTCTTTTTGTAACCAGCTTTTTCTCCTTTTTCCAGAATATCTTAAATAATCTTTTTTCCTCTGAATTGTTAAAACTCAAGATTGTTTGAAGAAGGTTGAATATAACACAAGGTAAAGTCTACAGTTGTAAAATTGGAGAAGAAACCTTTTAAAATGATACAGATTCCCAAGGATGACAGATGAAAGGGAATACTAACAGATGCTTGAATGATGCTTGAATGAGAATGTTTATTATTGCACTACATTAACTAGTTATAAATATGTAACACACAAATATACATCAAAATACAGATACACAGTATGCAGTCAAAAAACTTCTAGCATTCCAAACACATCTTATTACACGTATTGTCTTATACATATAAGACATGCTCTGTGAAAAGGGGGCTTAATTCCAATGCAAAACAAGAGGGCCCTGTATTGCTCCACTAACTTTTTAACCCTTTACCACACAAATCGAAGTGTTAATGACCCTGAAAGAGAAGGCTTTCAAAAACATCGTGAGAAAAGGACAGCGTGTTGTCAGCCAGTATTTTCTCCTTTTCCCACAACATTTCCTAACCTATCAAAGACAGAAATAGTCATTTAAGCTACATTCAATTTGTCTTTTTGCAATGGCTTTAAACTTGACACAGTAAAAAAAATTGTCATTTCTTAAAGAGTAAAATTAACTTATCATGCACTTAATTGGCACTGACAGAGACATACAGCATAAAAAGTCTGTATGGTAATAAACTTATTTTGAAAACATAACCTCCACCCCACCCGCCAGACAAAAACAGTCATATCTTTTTAAATGCAAAGATAATGTCAGTGAATACAAGCAGGTTTATTCATTAGCATGAAAGGTAAAGTTCTGAAAAAATTTGAGTGATAGAAACCTTACTTTAAATTAAACATTCCATTCATGTGAGCATAACCATTAGCATCAAAATAAATCACTCTCCCTTAAAATAGAACATTTCCTCTCCAAAAAACTTGAATACCAAACTCCAATAATGTATAGCTGCAGTTTGATAATCAAGGGAGGTAAATAGTAACAAACTTTATCTTGTACAACAGGAGTTATTTCCCTTGATTACTATTTTAAATTACAGTCACTATATAAGCCCATGTTAAACTTGTGATCTACGGGGCAGAGCCAATTTTGACCCCAGGGCTATAATATGAAGGAATTTGATAGAGGTCCATTAGATAAAGCTACATGCCAAATTTCGTAGCCCTGGGCCTTATGATTTCAGACAAGAAGATTTTCAAAGATGTTCAATATTTTTAAGTTTTGTTGCCATGGCAACCAGAGTTTTTGAAGGAATCAAATTCTTTCAAGAAATTCTAAAGAGGACCATGGCAGGATCATTTCTGTGAAGTTTCATCAAATTTGGATGGGTAGTTTCAGAGAAGAAGTTTGAAAAAAAAGTTAACGCACACACGGACGGACGCACGACGGACACCGGGCCATGACGTAAGCCCACTGGCCTTCAGCCAGTGGAGCTAAAAATCAAAAAAGCTAACTAAAGGTGAAGCTGTCACCCAGTCGGCAGTTTTGGTTGGCCTTTTTTGACTTACAGTTTTCATTACTACCCTGCACGCAACAACCGAGCATGCAATGCTCGTGTTTGATATGTGATTTAGGTATTAGTTTTTTGCCCGATAAAGAGATCTAGATCAAGTGTCACTTAACCATATTAAAGCATACAGGTGCAGTTTTTAGCTTTGCTGTTTTCAAAGAAAACATTTAGGTATTGTCATAGTCCTGTCGTCATCTACGTCCTCTGTGTAATCGTGCGAAAACTTTGACATTTTTCACTAGGTCTGCTTCCACTCAAGACATCAATTGAAAGTTGGAATACTTGTTCATTATCAAGAGACCTGTGTGACAAAGGCTGATAACTCTAAAATCAATTATTTCCCTTATTTAGCTTCCCTGAGCACAACATGCTCACAGTGAGCTTTCCTGATCACCCTGTGTCCGTTGTGCATCGTCCATCGAAGTCGTCAAAAATTCTTTCAACATCTTCTCCTCCCAAACCACCGGGTCAATTTGAACCTAACTTGGCAGGAATGTTCCTTGGGTGACCCTTCTAATAATTTGTTTGTGAAATTTTGGTTTGTCAAAAAATGTGGGCGTGGCAGGGCGAGGCTTATTTATCACTTTGAATTCTTTAAACCTCTTGTCCTCTTAAATAATGGGAAAATTTGAACCAAACTTTGCTTGAATGATCCTGACCCTTTTATATCTCTTTTCTGTGTTCCATTTAAAATTCAGGTGAGCGAATCAAGGGCCAATCTGGCCCTCTTGTTTGCCTGAGGATTTTCTCTGTAAGCAGCATCCAATAGCTGTGTGTTGGCACCCGTATGTGATGCTTTTTTATTCATAATGACATATGCTGTATCCCACTTTCATCAAATGTCAAATTGTAAGGCAAAGTATTAATTTCCAGAACTCCAAGCCTGTCCCTATACTTGTACCAGAGGATTCTGTCCCAGCACTTGAATACATTACGTCAGAAAATGTCAGAAAGGCAGCAGGGGTAAAACCATGGAATAAGTATGTCTTTGCAAATGCAGGTAAGATATTTTTTTATTTCGAACATGTCTTGACTGATGTATGAATCATTAGCCAAGGCAGTCATCGTTAACTACATGCTCTAAAGATGAGAAATGATTCTAAGGCTGGAAATGTAGTTAAGTTTAAAGCATGCCTGCATTTTTCTTTGGCTCACCTGAGCACAAGGTGAGCTTTATTAGTCATCTGATGTCTGTCGTGGGTCGTCAACTTTTACCTTTTGGACCCTGAAGACCTTTTTTTCTCTATGAACATGAAACTTAGTCAGATTATTTGTCTTGAGAAAATCTAAGGAGGAATTCGAAATTTGGGTCAAAAACTAGGTAAGTAGGTCAAATTAAAAAAATAGCTTGTGGACACTCCTAGAGGCCATATTTCTTGTTTGACTGAAGTCAGAAATCTTTGATGAATTTGTCATTTGGTCAAATTTGGATATAAACTAGGTCACTAGGTCAATTATAAGAAGTAACTTAGGGGCAATGTATGTGTATTTTTTTTTTTTGCACAATAAAATCAATAATTTAACAGATGGGTAGTTTAAAAAAAAAATGAGGGTTTATCAAAATTTACATCTTACTATGAAATAACACAATATTTATAGAAAATCTGAGTCCTAAAATTTGTATTTCTGTATCGTTCAATTAATTGTAAAATATTTTTTATTTTGAATGAATGATATGCAAATGGTGCAAGAAAAACGTGTAAAAAAAAAAACAGGAGTATAACACTTTTTGTGTGAATTTTTTAAAGTCTTTTTTCAGGAATGTATTATTACAAAACAACCGAATAAAAAGTGTTTAATCTTTTACCAGAACAAAATTTGATATCTAAGGTCAACTCTTAACATATTAGTTTCATCTTGGAAGATATATATTGTAAGAAATACTCATTTGTTTAGCATGACTCGTCTGCAAATGTTTCTTGAAAATAAGCCATACCTTGGATTGACTTGTAGAAATTTGCATGAAATACTAACATTATCTACAATTATATGCTAGAAACTAGTTAACTAATATGTTTGGCTGTTGTAGCTGTAGTCTTCATTTATGTGCATGTCATAAAATTCATTTGGCTATTTCATATTTATCACAACCCATGTTTAACAGGAGTATAACACTTTTTACACAAATCAATTTCTCTAACATATTTTACAAGCATATTGATTTTCTCTGTCTATTTTTCAGGAAAGAACATATCATGAATTTTATCAGTGAAGAGAGTCTTAGTGCCAGGAGTCACATGTTTGTCACATGTGATCATAAGTGAAAATATGAGTGTAACACTAGATTCAATTTTGAGATGTCACTTCCTTTTAGCTTAGAAAACTTTATTTTATTATTTTGATTCATTGAAGTTTCAACATTTGCAGAGGGAATAGGTATTTTTTTGAATTAAGATTATGTTTAATGTGTTTACATCTATTACATTTCTAATTCAACATGTCATTTTTAAAAAAATATCTTTATTTTGTAGATGTTATTAAATTTAGAAAATAAAACACAAAAGTCATTAATGCCATTATTGATATTTTTGAATATACCTCTATATAGCATCACTCTGAAATTAAAATTGGAAGAGCTAAACAAGTTAAGGTTAATAACCAGGGGGTTTTATGAAGAGATGTGGAAAGTGTTACACTCCTGTAAAAAATATGATTCTAAAAATTATGGGTTTTGTATTTCACTTACAGATAATATATGAACAGTCATAAGTTACACTTATCATGGAAAAGTTAAATGTGACATTGCCCGCAATTAAAAGAGCATTAAGGTCTATATGTGTGTCACTTAATGTCTCAAACAATGACCCTAAACCAAAATCTTCACGAGATAGAGTAAGAAAATACCGTGAGAAGCTTAAGAGCGACCCAAAATATCAAGCAAAATTACAAGAACTAAAAGAGAAAAAGAAAACAGAAAATAAGGCTTACAAAGATAAGAGCATTAAGAAAATGCAATCCTGAACTTGATAAGAAATGCAAACAAATGCAGAATAAATGGAATAAAACCAGGGCAGAAGGCAAAAAAGCCAAAGTAGAGAAAACCACTCAAAGTGAGAAGAAAAGAGTCCTATTCAACCAAAAAGAAGACCAAGGCACTTATACACAAAAGGGCACAGCTTATAAGAAAATCTCTTCCAAGTGAATCAGGACAATGGGCAGAAACCATGTCACATATAATTCAAAATGCTACATCTAGAAGAAAATCTATGCTCCTTCAACAGCCCGAAGATGATGTGCCAAATACTCTATCTATAAACAGGAGAGGGCGACTTTCGAAAGCGAATGCTGAAGCCAAAAGAAAGTTGGCTTTCTCGTCATCTGGAAAAAAAACTCTGGAAATCAGCAAAAAGTCTTGGTGAATACAAAAGAAGAAAGAATAAACAGCAGAAGTGTTTGACAAAAGCAAAACAGTTTCGTAGAAATTGGAATCCCAAAATTCAAAGATTTCTTGAACAAAATTCAAGAACTATGCCCAACAAGAAAGATACAGTTATAATATATGGAAAACATGTTGCCAAGCGCCACCTCCTTTGTAGTAAGAAAGAACTGTTCAAGAAGTTCAAGACAGCCCACCCAGAATTCAACAAGAAATACACCACATTCAATTCAATGATTCCAAAGAACTATAAGTGCCTTAACTTGACATGCCGACGTGTGTGTGTATGCACCAAAGATTACAATATCCAGCAGAAAATTGAGGCCTTAAACAGAGAATCAGTGAAGCAATCAATGACTGATCTCAAAACAAACCCAAAGCAATTATCAGACATAACAATCTGTTCATGTGAACAAATTCCTAACCGTGAATGTGTTGACAGGAAATGTAGGGACTGTGGAACAGAAGCCATCAGTGTAATGTTCAAGCCTCTGACAGAGGCAAGTGAACCATTGGAACAAATCAAATTTCACCAATGGGAGACATCCAAAGAATCATACGTTGGTAAAGATAGTATTAAGAAGATCTCTACAAGATTGGTGCAAGTTGAAAAGAAGTCAAATGTACCAGATCTTGTGGAAAATGTAGCAGAGACTATGGAGAAATTCACAGGTCATTTGTTTTGGGCTAGCTACCAGCAAATGATGGAGAACATGTTGATTGAAAAGTTGCCTATGGACCAAGCAATGGTTGTTATGGACTTCTCAGAGAATATTGCCCTTGTTCCACAAGACGAGTTTGAGTCCGCACACTGACTACTAAACAAGTTACTCTTCACCCAGTGTATATCGTTCGTCATGATTCAACAAGTACACCTGAAAGTCCAAACATACTGAAGGAATCCCTAGTTGTATTGTCTGATTACTTGGGTCACACTGCAAGTTCAGTATATGCATTCACTGTCCAACTGATATCTCATTTACAACAAAATCCTGGTCCAAGTCCCATCAGAGCGATTCATAGATTTACAGACAATTGTGCGGCCCAATATAAGTGCAAAGAGGCTTTTCAGCATATTCCACTTATTGAAAATGTCTTTAGGGTGAAGATGGTCTACCATTACACAGAGTCGGGTCATGGTAAGGGGCCTAGTGATGGCATTGGAGCAGGAATCAAGAAAAAGCTTGAAAATCTTATCCTTGGTGGAAAGGTTATCAACAATGCATACAAGGCGTACCTGTCACTGGCTCAAAATCCAAATGAAAAAGTAAACCAAAGGATTATCTACGTACCCTACAAGAAAATATTGAAGTTGACGCCAAGGAATGGTAATTGCATCAAAGCACTGAAAGGTACGCAATCTTTCCACATGATAATTAAGAGCAACCCAAAATCGGATGTTATTGAAGGTCATGACCTCAGCTGTACCCGTACAGTGTGCATAACTGAACAGGAAGGGCCTTGCTTCTATGGTCAGTACAGAAATAGACCCCAGAAATTCCATTTGTCAACTGGAAAACATATGACCAAAAATGAAATGCAATCAGAGCTCATGCAGTGTATCCTTTTCAAATCAAAAGTTTATAAATTCTTTTGCCCTTCACTGCACTTTCTGCCCTACTTTGTATAGTATGCTTTTTATGCCCCGGATTGAGTGATCTGGGGCATATTGTTTCACCCCAGTCTGTCTGTCTGTCCATATTATCAGTCTGTCTAATTGCCTGTCCATCTGTCTGTATAAAACTTAATAATTGCTTATGATTACCAAAGTACTGAAGTTACAATGCTCATTTTTGGCATGAAGGTACCTTGCATACATATAAATCAAACAATGCCAATTTCAGTACCATGTCATGAAGGTCAAGGTCACAGGTCAAGGTCAAAGCGTTTGCAAAACTTAACATTGGCTATATATTTCAAAGCATTTAAGTTACAATGCTCATATACTGAACCAAAAAAGAAACTTCCCCTGTGTTTAAGTGCAAATGCAATGTTATTAAAAAAAATCAAAATGTCAGATGACCTACATATATTCGGGCAAACGATTATGTGTCCGATAAAACAAATTTTAACTCGATTGAAAGCATTTTGCAGAAAAAACCCGCTGAAAGCGATTTTCACGTGCATGCACGGACCAGTTTAATTCGTGTATATTTTTTTAAACCTTTCAGTCTAATTTTATAGACTCTCATGTCAATAAGAAAATGACGTTGAAAAAAATTAAATTCTTTTTAGTTTTCTTTATTTTTGATATGCCTAGAATTCCGCAAAATTTACGCGAACGTGCCATTGGCATGCTTAATGCTGGTATGACGATGAATGCTGTTGCTATGAATATTGGATGTTCTACTCCTGCTATTCGACACCTTAGGCAACGTTTTCAAGCAACAGGCCGTACGGAAGATCGACCACGTAGTGGACGTCCTCGCGTCACGACGCGCGGCCAAGACCGCCATATTCGGAACACCCACCTGCGCAATCGCTTCCAAACTGCCACAGCCACTGCTGGTAACACCCCTGGTACACATAACAAACGTATATCTGCCCAAACTGTGCGCAATCGCTTGCGCGAGGGTGGGCTACGTGCACATCGTCCATATGTTGGTTGTGTTTTGACGCGACGTCACCGCGTAAATTGTGTTAATTGGGCACGTACACACCAACGCTGGCTTAGACAACAATGGAATAGCGTTCTTTTCTCTGACGAGTCCAGGTTTTCCATTCATCGAGGTGATGGCAGAGTTCGAGTATACGTAGGAGAAATGAACGTTATGCAGACTGTTGCGTACTTGAACGAGATCGTTTTGGGGGTGGGGGTTCTGTTTTGGTCTGGGCGGGCATTGCACATGGCTTTCGCACTAATCTCGTCGTTATCGAAGGGAATTTAAATGCCCAACGCTACCGAGATGAAATTCTTGCGAGGCACGTTATCCCACTGTTTCAAAATAATGCCAATTATCACTCTTTTTCAGCATGATAATGCCACAAGCCATACAGCTAGGGACAATGTGAATTTCCTCAGGGCGAATAACATTGCATTTATTAATGACTGGCCTGCCAAAAGCCCTGATCTGAATCCCATTGAACACTTTTGAGATAATTTGGACCAGTGTGTTAGACGTCGCCCTATTCTACCGTCAAACGTCATTCAGCTAAGACAAGCCTTAATTCAGGAATGGAACAACATTCCACAAGCCGAAATCAATACACTTATCCGTTCTATGCGCCAACGATGCCAGGCAGTCCTTCATGCTGAAGATGGTCATACCCAGTATTAATTTGTGATTTTGGTGATCTTACTACAAAGCATACCAGAATTTGCGCCGTTGGATATGCCATGATCTTACGTTGATAATTGCATCAGTGACTGTAGTATATTACTCAATTGTATAATGACATTTTTGTTGAACAATAGCTTGAAAACTAATCTCAGTAAACCTACACGTTAGTGTTAAAAGTGTACAAGGAATGATGCATAGCAATTACAGATAGTATGATAGCATTTAATGATCCACTTATAAGCCTTTTAGTAGAAGCTGAAAGCATGTGCAACTTTTGAATGAGATTATGAAAACTCAGGCCAACAACCTCTTCATGAGTGTTTAGCGTGGCTATCTTCGTAGAAAACATCAAGGTATTGTCATAGCCCTGTTGTTGTCTGCGTCTTCCAAAAACTTTTGAAATTTTTGTCCAAATTATCCCCCTTTTTCAACTTGAAATTTTCTCACTATCCAGAACCCAACAGCCGAGTGTAAGCACCTGCATACAGTGCTCTTTTTTTTGGTCGAGCCCGCTTGTGGTGTTGTCACAAAGACAGTTTGGTGTATGTGTGTTAGAACGTCCTACTGATGACCGTCTGGAAGTGTCCGGACCATAACTTCTACATTTATGGACAGATTTAAAATAATTTGGTACAGTTGTTCTCCTCAATGAGTAGATGTGCCATTTGAACCATTTATTCTGATAGGTCAAGGTCACACTCAACGGTCAAATTTTTGTCTGGGCTGTATCTTCCACATTTATGGATGGATTTCAAAACAATTTAGCACAATTTATCTCCTCAATGTTTAGAAGTGCCATGTGAACCATTTGTTCAGGTAGGTCTAAGGTCACAGTTGAAGGTCAAACTTTTGTGTGCTCTACATACGTTGTCCCTGGACAACCATCTAGTTTTGTATGTGTGTGTATTCATTATGATATATAGTTAAGCAGAAATAACCTGAGACAAATTGATTTACGTCAAGAATCTGTTAGTTGAGCATCTTCAGAAACACGTAGCAAGTGGGGTCATTGCATATACAGTTGTCTCAGGTTATTCTTGCAGGACTATAGATACAGCTGGTTACTACTGATATTATTTGTCTACAGGAATTTAATTCTTTATAATTCTGAAATAGGTGAAAGTGTCTACAGAGCGTATGACTCTTTAAAGACAATATGTGGTGAGCTGTCATTATCAGCACCAGAGAGAATAACGAATGTCTCCATGAGAAAGTACATTGCCACACTCAGTCAGGTAAGCAAACTATTCAGCTGGATAAGATAGCCATATTAATTCAAGCATCTATAGCTCAGTCACTAAATTGAGTCCAGAGGCGACAATTGGCATTGGTTTAAACCACAGTTCAACTAAAATTATTTCTGACATCTGATGAAAACCATTATAACTCCATTAATTTGCCTTTTACAACTTGTGAACTTGAGAAAGCAATAAGCTTTCAAGAATATGTGTGTAGAACTGGTAAAGAAAAAACTTTTCCTTAGCTAAAATTACTGCCACTAAACTAATGATTTAAGTTAATTGATCTGCCGTTGCAAAGTGGCTAAGACTTGAGGATTTCGAGACCTGGTGTCAATTCCTACTTGCCCGATTTGCCTTGGGCTGTGCGCAGTTTTTCGTAGTACTTGTACATCGCCAAGGTAGATCAAGCAGAAAGGATTGATAACTGAGCTATCACTATAAGTAAATTAAGATTAAGTGTGTTTTCATTTGATACTGTTGACACTGTATTGAATTCAGTTTCAGTGATCTGCTATGGTTTTGAGACCAAAGGACATTGTTATGGTGTACAACAACTGGGGACATTTCTTAAAATTGATAAGTCTGTTTCATAATTTCTGTGACTGCAGCCGACGATTATTTAGGCTCAGCTGTTTTCCGAGAAAACAATGAGTTATTGTCATAGCCCTCTTGTTGTCGTCAGCGTCTTTGTTAAAAAACTTTTGCATTTCGTAGTATCTCTGCTTCCACTCACCACATCTACTTGAAACTTTGATAATCACTCACTAATAAAAGAGCAACCCGTGTTACAAGGGCAGATAATTGTAAAATCATTTTTGTCCAAATTATGCCCTTTGACTTAGAATTCTGACCCACTATCAAGCACCCAACAGCTGAGCATTTGCCCACACATGCGGTGCTCTCGTCTAACGATAATGTAGGCAGGACTGGGTTAGATTAAAACTAGATTAGATTAGATTAAAACTGGGTCCTGGTCTTTTCGTGATATTTGACTTTCCTGCAGTTTCAATTTTGTTTCAAGGGAAGATTTAATTTTCCCTATTTATTGACTGAGATAAAGAAAAAAAGACTCTCTGGCAGGGGTGAAACCAAAGGGCTCACTTGTTACTGTTTTCCATACAAGCTACGAGCTATGTCAAGAAGAGTGACTTATTTTATTTTGTCGGGTCAACCCTATTGGTAAACAGTGAAAAAGAAATTATTAGGGCTAGACATGGGAATGAGCCAGTATTCTTCTATTTGAACCTGAGCCAGGTGCAAACGGCTGTACAAATCAGCCCATAAACGAGTTGGTCATCATGCAGTTACAGACTAAGGAAGAAATGATATGACTGGACTGTAAACAAACTTTCAACCAATTCAAATCTGCAAAAAAGAAATTATTAGGACCGGACATGGAAATGATCAAGTATTCTTCTTTTTAAACCTCAGCCAGCAGCAAAACGGCTGTACAAACCAGTTCACAAACAAGTTGGCCATCATGCAGTTATAGAGTAAGGAAGAAATGATATGATTGAACTGTAAACAAACTTTCAACCAATCCAAATCTGCGGTACATATTTTGGATCTGGTTCTTTTAAAAAATTTTAAATATTCTCATGGATCAGAGTTCACTCAACACTATTCGTACCCAAACAATTCGCTCTGAAAAAATGGTAGCAATTCTTTTGCGACATTGGCAATTTTTTAGTGACAATGGCACAAAACCACAGCCTTGGCAGATCACTGCAGTTTAATAATTTAAAATAACTTTTTAATGCTTTTTCTAAATATTCTTGTTAGCTCTCTTAGCTAAAGGCCACTAGAGCTGAAACAATGGTGAGTGTGTATGTCCAATATTTTTTGCTTGACTACTTGAAGAATAAGAAAAGCTATTTCACTCCCTAGCATTGGCATCCACATCCATACCAGGTTAAAGTTTTGTGTGCAACATCGTCTTATCTCTGTAACACTCAAGCTATTGCTTTCAAACTTGGCACATGCTTATGGAACAACAATACCTACCACTAGTCAAAATGGTGGGTATTGTCACATTTTTTACACAGATTTTTGCTGTTCTATGAAAACTTATACTAGTTAAATGGAAAACACAATTCTTATTCCTTGAACTCAGGTGAGCATTTCAGGAGCATGCTTGGCTCATGCTTTACCAAAAAAAAAAGGCTCGAATATTCCCCATATATAAAACCAAATGGCAAACCATTCTTGGGCTTGTTGCCCTGATCTATTTCTGTGCATAAAAAGCCTATCATTATCACTTAATCATATAAATTTTCAGAGTTAATTGATATAAGTATGTTGATAGTACAGTATGTTTACATTAGATCAGCATAGCTTTGTTATTTTGCAGGTCATAGACATGAAGGAACATGAAATGGAATGGTTGTGTAGCCATCTAGGCCACACAGCTGATATTCACAAACTACATTATCGGGCAACAATTGGCTTCATAGAGAGAGTAAACATCGGAAAACCAATGCTCCTACAAGATCTGAATGTGGCAGGAAAGTATGCCGGAAAAAGGCTTCAAGATATTGATATTGCGGGTATGTTTCATTTACTGAATAATATTAAGGAACAAGTTAGCTCTGCTGTGAGAACTCCGACTTTCAGACACCTCAAAAAGCTCAATTCAGAGAAATAAACTAGTCATTGATGTGATTTCATATTTGCTCTGAGATTGACAATCGCAAGCAGAGCTAAAATATGCATTTTTAATGGGTTTGATGATTATATATGAAGTAAATAATAGTGGCTCTATTCTAGCAGTACTTGATATTCAGAAAACCTATGCAGGATTCTGCAAGTTAACTCTTTCCAAGACGACTTGTAAAGTTTGTTTGACTTTTAATTACTTTCTTAATTATTCACACATTCAGCCAACAGAAAAATAAAAAGGTTCCAATGCAGGTTGATACAAATTGTTTAGTCAATAATTATTTTAACAAAGTATACAATTAATAATGCCACCCTCACTTTCTCACATTTTTAGCAAACAAATTGTCAACTAGTCTTCAAAGTAAATGTAGATAAATAATAAATAAATGTATAGGACTGGTATAATTATCAAATCTACAAAGAGCGGCTTTACTTCAATGGATCTGATTAACCCATTACCACACAATCCCTACCTTTGATGACCCTAAGAAAGAAGCCCCTGAAAACATTGTGGGAAAAGGAGAAAATGTTGGTAACCACCATTTTCTCCTTTTCCCACAATGTTTTCTACCTTTCACAAAACCAATTCCAAATGGATCTGGTGAGAGGCCAGAGCCACATGTTTTTTTCATATCATATACTTAGTACCTCTGACATTTTTACCTATGACATTACCTATGGCATATTTACCACTTTGACTCTGACATTTTTACCTATGGCATTTTTACCTCTGACATTTTTACCGCACACCATTTTACCCACAACTAAACTTCCCTATTTATCCCTGACATTGTCACTCTGAATTTTGTTTACAAAATGTTAAAATTGCAATTTTTTTAAGCCTTTACCACAAAATGACGCCTTTTGACGCCCATGAGGAAAATTCCTTTTTAAAACTTTAGGGGGAAAGGACAAAATGCTGATAACCAGCATTTTTCCTTTTATCACAATATTTTCAACCAAATGAAAATCAAAACATTAAATTTTTGTCTTCATATGCTTCAAAAAAATAAATATTTGACCTTGATTGGATAGAAAACATTGTGGAAGGAGAAGGTATTGCTGGTAACAAGATTGTTCCTTTCCCACAATGTTTTCAAATGGTCTTTTCCTCAGGGTCACTACATCTTACTCTTTACCAAACAGTAAAATTTTATATTGGCACAAACTGAAAGCATTTGCAGACAACAGAATGTGTGCAACTGAAAAAAACTGGATATTTGTCTTTGATTAAATAGAAAATATTGTAGAAGAAGGTATTGCTGGTTACCAGATTGTTCCTTTCCCACAATGTTTTCAAATGGCCTTTTCCTCAGGTTCATTAACTCTTTACCAACTGCAAAACTTGAGACTGGCCAAAAACTGAAAGCATTTGCAGACGACCAAATAAATGTGACTTATAAATTGAAATTTGTTTTGGGAAGAATAAAAACATTGTGGGAAAAGGAGAAAATGCTGGAAGGAGAAAATGCTGGTTACCAGCATTTTCTCCTTTTCCCACAATTTTTTTCAAAAGGCTTCTTAAACATGATCGTTAAAAGTAGTGATTGTGTGGTAAAGTGTTAGATTTTGGATTGTGTGATAAAGGGTTAAAGGACAAAATGTAGAAAATAATGGTTACCAGTATTTTCTACATTTGTTTTAGTGTTTCAAAAACTTTTTTCCCCCTACAAAGATGTTAGCATTTTGGGATATTTACATAGACATTTACTGAGAGAAAAAAAGTTTGTATTTTTTTGGGGGTACAGACAAAGGCTTCACTGGACAAAAGCTTCCTAATTTGTGCTATCAAAAGACGAAGAGTTATTATCATCCTCATCATTTTTTTTTACATATTGGTTTGTATATATACGGCCTTACTGTACCAGAATTGTCTATTTCTTCATCCTCAATATCGCTCAGGTCACTATCGTATTCAACTTCCACTATGACGTCACAAATCAAGGGATGCAACAAATAAGGGACATAAGCAATGTCGTGAAACCAAAAAAGGAAAAATCAAATATGGAATAAAGTACTATTAAGATTTTTTTTAAAAAATGAAAATATTACCAGGTTACTAATTGATAGATATAGTTTTGACAAACAACTTTTTCTGAAACTTGTTGATTTGACCTTTAAGGTATCCCTTCTTCTTTTTCTATGATGTAAATCATACCTCCTGATGATGTATAATGTGTTTAACCCATTACCACACAATCCCTACTTTTGACGACCCTGAGAAAGAAGCCTTTAGAAAACATTGTGGGAAAAGGAGAAAATGCTGGTAACCAGCATTTTCTCCTTTTCACACAAGGTTTTCTACCCTTCACAAAACAATTTTCAAATTTTCAGTCACTTTTATTTTGTCGTCTGCAACTGCTTTTGATTTGGACAAGCCAAAAATTTTGTCGTTTGGTAATGAGTTAAGAGCATCAAAACCAATTAAGCCTTCGACAGGATTACAAGTTTAAAGATTCTTCAAATTACAGAAAGTGTAAAGGGACTTATAGAGGGCAGTGTATAGTTAACCCATTACCAGACGACTGGTTCAAATTGAAAGCTGTCGCAGACGACGCATTAAGATATGGAAAAATCAGTGAAATTTGAGTCACAAAGGTTTACCAGCATTTTCTTCTTTTTCCACAATGCTTTCCAATGCTACCTTTCCTAGGGGTGTTAAAACTCATCATTGTGTGGTAATGGGTTAAACTTTTGAGACTTAAAAGTAGCCTGTGAGTTTTAGGAAAGAAATAGTAACCAAATTGCATTGAAATCACAAAATTAATTAAAGTCATTCCAAACCAATTCTAAAGGTCATTTGAATGGAAAAATGGAATGTACCAAAACCTGATCAGAACTGTGATTACTTTGAAGAATTTCTGCACTGTATACAAAACAAGAGGGCCATGATGGCCCTGTATCGCTCCACTGGCTAATACATAAAATCCCTACATGCCAAACATTACATTGGTTTTGAACATAAGACCCCTGAGACAGGGCTAAAATTGGTAGCCCAAGTTCTTATGGTAAGTAACAAGAAAATTTCTAAAGATTTCACTACATAAGCCCATGTAAAACTTCTGACCCCTGGGGTAGGGTCAAATTCGACCCTAGGGCTATAATTTGGGTACTCTTGGTAGAGGGCTACTAAATAAAGCCACATGCAAAATTTGGTAGCCCTAGGCCTTATGGCTAGGTGCAGGGAGATTTCTTGTTTTCTCTATATAAGCCTATGTAAAACTTGTGACCCCCCAGGTTGGGGGTCAAATTTGACCCCAGGGCTATAATTTGAAGAAACTTGATAGAGGTCTACTAGATAAAGCTACATGCCAAATTTGGTAGCTCTAGGCCTAATGGTTTCAGACAAGAAGATTTTCAAAGATTTCCAATATTTTTAAGTTTTGTTGCCATAGCAACCAGAGTTTTTGAAGGAATTAAATTGTTTCAAGAAATTCTGAAGAGGGCCATGGCAGGATCATTTCTGTGAAGTTTCATCAAAATTGGCTGGGTAGTTTCAGAGAATAAGATGTTTAAAATAAAAGTTAACGCACGGACGGATGGACCCACAACGGACAATGGGCCATGACATAAGCCCGCTGGCCTTTGGCCAGTGGAGCTAAAAACAAGATAATTTTGTGGTATTTTTTGTAAGGGCTAGAATCTTGTGTTTTAAGACTTTGTACATGTCAAACCTCATAATCTTTGGACACAATCTACCACAAAAATAAATATTTGTGATTGCTGGAATGGTGTATTTGAAGATTTCCTTTTAATGCATGACCATTTTACCATATAATCTTTGAAAACATCATACTACACCATTCATGAACCAAATAGCATGCAAGATCGTTTTGAAAATTACTAATCTGTGGTTGTTTTGTTCATTATTAGGAGGTCGATTGATGTAATAGTTTGACTTCATAATTATGAGGGTATATGTTTTCAGCTCGGCTATTTTTAAAGAAAACATTGTGGTATTGTCACAGCCCTGTTGTTGTCCCCAAACACAATATTCACAAGTTGAGCTTGTGTGGTCGTCAAATGTCCGTTATCTGTCATGCATGGTCAGCATGTACCTTGTAGACACTTTAAAGGCAACATTATTTGCTGAATCAACTTCGAAATTGGTCATAATGTTATCTTTACGAAATTTTGGATAAGGTTGAAATTGGTCCACCTTGGTCAGAAACTAGGTCACTAGGTTACATTGAAGAAATTGCTTGTGAAATGTCTGGATAGCAGCTCAGACTATTTTGAAATTTGGTCACCCTAGTTAAAAAAATAGGTCACTATTTCAAATTAAGGAAATGGTTTGTGGACACACTAGAGGCTACATTTCTTGATCAATGAAGTTGAAAATTGGACAGAATGTTTGTCTTGATAGAATCTCACATTAGTTGAATATGAGATCTCCTGGGGTAATAAAATAGATCACTAGGTCGCATTAAAGGAATGCCTTGTGGACAACATAATGGTCACATATCTTGCTCAATCAACTTGAAAATTGGGTCAGCATATTTGTCTTTATAAAATCTTGAAGTACTTTGAAATTGGGTAACATTGGGTCATGAACTAGGAACTAGCTTAGACGAAAGTAAAAGCTTTTGGACACTCAAACTGCAAATGTTTTTGCAAAATCAACTCAAAAAATCGGTTAGAATGTTTATCTTTATCAAATCTTTGATATGTTCACAGTTTGTTTGCCTTGGACTATAAACTAGGTCACTAGGTCGATTTACAGTAATAGCTGGGCACTCTACAGGCCACATGTATAGCTCAGAAGGCCTGATATCTCATGATTCCTGTACATATTTATACTCAGAAGAGCGATATAAGGCCATTATGGTCTTTGATTGTATTTTCCATGTCAACATGTACATACATTAAGCCTGCCACATAATCATATGGGAACAAATACCTCATAAACCATGGGTAAAGCAAGGTTCCTTGTGGTAATCAGCAAGTTTGATCTGAACAGAGTCTATATTCCCATGTAGGCATTTTGTAAAAAATTACCACATAATTTTTGGAAACATCATACCACATCATTTATGAACAAAATACCACAAAAGTGTATACCGTATATGCTCGACTATAAGACGCTTCCGCTTATAAGACGCACCCCTAACTTTGGATCCCTAAATCGGGATTTTCACTGATGACCCCATATAAGACGCAGGTAATTTTTATGATGTGTCCGCAACGTTGGCTTCGTGAAATTGATAGAAAATTGTTGGGCGATTGTCCTTTTTGAACTGGGGAATTTCTATTCGATTTCAAACAACATTCACAGAATTCATTCTTGACTTTACCTGTTATTGTAGGCCGAACTAATAAAAACATGCTTCAATGCCGGACTTTCTCTAATACTTTCCATTACATTAAAAATAATATGTCCAGCTCGGTTATCTGACAGGGGACGTATTCACATCGTATAAACTTATCAAAATCTATCTCACGAAGTGAAGAGTATTCATGATAAATTACACCCGGGGCGAATTGAAACATCCGGGACAAACCGGCATATCACTAACTGCTGTTGCTAGACGAGGGGTTTCAAGTAATCAGTTAGAACCGATGATAATTGCAATAAAGATACGACAAAAATCGCATTATCCAATAGAAAATGGTGTAGAAATTTGCAAACTCCACCTTCTAATTACTGGCCAATCACAAAATAGGCAGAAGTTTCCGGGGCGTGTTTGAAAATGATTTTATTGGGCAAAAGATCCAATCAAAACATCATATTCAATAAAGAGCAAACCAATTACGTAAAACAGTGCTGACAAGAAAACGTGAGGGTCACTTTCACACCTTGTCCTTTGACAACAATAACCTTTTGTTTCACTAGACTTTTAGGCGTAAGTTTGACATCTATCCGACATACTTGTAAAGTATGTACCTGTGCTTTTAACCCTTTTCTACACAATCCCGAATTTTAAACAACACTAAAGGCAGAAGACTTTGAAAACGATGTAAGAAAATTCAAAGGCTATTTTAAACAGCATTTTCTCCTTATAAATCACTAGTCTATTGAGGACTGAAATCATTGATAAAGATAGATTTTTTTCGTCTGCACACGTTATCACTTTGGTCAAGTCCAAACTTTTGTCTGGTGGTAAAAAGATAATGACCTTTTTTTTCCTTTCAACAATTCGATTAATATTGCATTTGATATCAAATACCGCGTCTACTACCATACGTCATACGACGAGAGAGTCCGTGCTTTACACACTTGCGTTAATGAGACAGCAACAACAACAACAACAAAAATGCCTCCTGAAGTCCGATTTATTTAGAAATACACAAGTAAAACAATGAGAAAACACCTAAATGACGATTTTTGCCATAGTTTCAGATCGGTAGGTATTTATTTATCCTTTTGATGTATATCAATGGATATTAGCGATTTAAACGGCGCTTTATATTGAAATAGGAAGTTCCCCACCCTTCATGATGGCCGGCTGATCGGCCCTCTCTCCTGGAAGAATCGACATCTCAAACTGATTATGCGCTTATAAGACGCACCCCCAACATCAAGCAAAATATTTTAGGGAAAAAAATGCGTCTTATAGTCGAGTATATACGGTACTGTATGACCAATCTGGTCGATTTGGCCTTTTTTATGGGTTGCAGAAATTTTTTAGTTTGGCATCGTATGAAGATACAGGTATACCTCTTTAATACTTGTAAGATATGTTTTTCTTTTTAAGCTGAAATACCACATAAGATTGGTCTTAGTTTTTGATCTTATTGTTTGGTAAGATATAAGGCCATCTTGGTCTTTTTGTTTGGTAAGGTTCTTGATTGTATTTTCCATGTGAACATGTACATACATTAAGCCTACCACATAATCATATGGGAACAAATACCTCATAAACCATGGATAAAGCAAGGTTCCTTGTGGTAATCAGCAAGTTTGATCTGAACACAGTCTATATTCCCACATAGGCATTTTGTCATATGCAGCCTTAGTGAAAGTTGTTTACTATCTGGTAAGGACAAGTCAGTATTTGTGGTATCTTGCATGTTGGATTGAATCTTGCAGGACTCTCTGCTTGTTCAATCCTAATCACATAATCTTTGGACACTAGGTTACACAAAGATAATTTTAGAATTTTTAGCTCACCTGAGCACTATGTGCATAAGGTTAGCTTTTGTGATGCCCTGTTGTCCATCTGTTGTACATCGTCTGTCAATAATTTCTTTAAACATCTTCTCCTAAACAACTCAACCAATCTTTATGAAACTTGGCAGGTATGTCCCTTGGGTGAAGTTTTACCAAATTTGTTCAAAGAATTTAATTCTGTGAAAAACTGGTTGGGATGGCAACATGGAGGTGGGCGTGGGGAAAAAAAAAACTTCTGAAATCTTCTCTGAAACCATAAAGCCTAGAGCTTTGATATTTGGCATGTAGCATCACTTAATAGACCTCTATCAAGTTTTTTCAAAGTATGCCCTGGGGTCAGAATGGCCCTGCCCCAGTGGTCATAAGCCAGGATATAGGTTGATAAAGTTACTACTTAAAATTCCTGTTCTCTTAGATCCTAAAGCCTAAAGCTTTGATATTTTGTATGTAGCATCATCAAATAGACCGCTCAATTTTGTCCAATATTTAGCCCCTGTGGTCAAAAATGGTCTGGCGTTTGCCCTCATGTTATAAAACTTGTTTCAAGATTTTCATTTAAAGCATGTCAAAAATTACCACATAATTTTTGGAAACATCATACCACATCATTTATGAACAAAATACCACAAAAGTGTATACTGTATGACCAATCTGGTCGATTTGGCCTTTTTTATGGGTTGCAGAAATCTTTAGTTTGGCATCATATGAAGATACAGGTATATCTCTTTAATACTTGTAAGATATGTTTTTCTTTTTAAGCTGAAATACCACATAAGATTGGTCTTAGTTTTTGATCTTATTGTTTGGTAAGAATCTTGATTGTATTACTATTTGAACATGTATATATACACATTCACCCTGCCACATAATCATTTTGAAACAAGAGCGGCAAATTGTCGCAAGATACGCCTGTCCCGCCAGTTGTCAAGGGGGTATAATAATCGTAAAGGGCAGGTAATGCAACAAACATGTTTACCAAGTCTCAAGTCAATTTGACTTGAGGTGACAAAGTTCCATTCCAGACAAGCAAGAAATACTGTAAAAATGAAGATCAAAGTGGAATTACTAGAAATCCGCACTAGGTAGAGTTATTGTTCTTGCTCACTGTACTCCGTATATTGCAACAAACATGCATACCAAGTTTCAAGTCACTCTGACTTGAGATGACAAAGTTATATTCTGGACAAGCAGAAAATTTTATAAAAATGATGATCAAAGGGAAATAACTCAGCATGAGATAGAGTTATGGTTCTTTTGCACTGCAATCCGTATTATTGCAACAAACACACATGTCAAGTTTCAAGTCAATCGGACTGGAGATTACAAAGTTATGCTCCGGACAAGCAGAAAATGCTGTAAAAAAATGACTATCAAAGGGAAATAACTCAAGGCAGCACAAGATAGAGTTATGGTTCTTTCGCACTACACTCCATATTATTGCAACAAACACATATACCAAGTTTCAAGTCAATCAGACTGGAGATGACAAAGTTATATTCCAGACAAGCAGAAAATGCTGAAAAAATGACGATCAAAGGGAAATAACTCAAAGACAGCACGAGGTAGAGTTATAGTTCTTTCGCAATGCACTCCATATTATTGCAACAAACACACATGCCAAGTTTCAAGTCGATCAGACTGGAGATGACAAAGTTATGCTCCGGACAAGCAGAAAATGCTGTAAAAATGACAAAGGGAAATACCTTAAAGACAGCATGAGGTAGAGTTATGGTTCTTTCGCACTGCACTCTGTATTATTGCAACAAACACATATACCAAGTTTCAAGTCAATCGGACTGGAGATGACAAAGTTATATTCCGGACAAGCAGAAAATGCTGTAAAAATGACGATCAAAGGGAAATAACTCAAAGACAGCACGAGGTAGAGTTATGGTTCTTTCGCACTGCACTCCATATTATTGCAACAAACACACATGCCGAGTTTCAAGTCAATTGGACTGAAGATGACAAAGTTATACTCCTGACAAGCAGAAATTGCTGTAAAAAATGACTATCAAAGGGAAATAACTCAAAGACAGCATGAGGTAGAGTTATGGTTCTTTTGCACTGCACTCCGTATTATTGCAACTAACACACATGCCAAGTTTCAAGTCAATCGGACTGGAGATAACAAAATTATGCTCCGGACAAGCAGAAAATGCTGTAAAAATGACGATCAAAGGGAAATAACTCAAAGACAGCACGAGGTAGAGTTATGGTTCTTTTGCACTGCACTCCATATCATTGCAACTAACACACATGCCAAGTTTCAAGTCAATCGGACTGGAGATGACAAAGTTATACTCCTGACAAAAACTGGACGCCGCCTGCCAACCCACCCGCCCGCCATCGGTGATCCCATAATAGGGCCCGTCTTTGACGGGCGTATAATAACTAAAAAATTAAGCAAGCAAGAGTTATGATTCATTTGCACTGCACTCCCCCTTAATGAGATCTATCCACCCATGAAGTTTCATAACCGTAGCTAGCATAGTTTTGGAGATATGCTTTGGACAAAATTCAAGTATGAATATAAACAAAGGGAAATAACTCAAAAAATTTTATGATTCCTAAGCACTGCACTCCCCCTTGATAAGATCTATCCACCCATCAAGTTTCATAACCTTAGCTAGTATAGTCTTGGAGATATGCTCCGGACAAAATTGAAGTATGAAAAACAACAAAGGGCAATAACTCAAAAATTAAGGAAGCAAGAGTTATGATTCCTGTGCACTGCACTCTCCCTTGATGAGATCTATCCACCCATGAAATTTCATAACCGTAGCTAGTATCGTTTTGGAGATATGCTCCGGACAAAGAATGTGGACTCCGCCCGCCCGCCACGGGTGATCCCATAATACGTCCCATCTTTGACGGGCATATAAAAATACCTAATAAATCATTGATAAAGTACAATATATGCATGACATTACAATGACATATTAAAGCAGGTGCCTTGTGGTAATCGGTAAGCTTGAGCTGAATTGAGTCTATTTTCAGAATTTTGGCATTTTGTCATATGCAGCCTTAGTTAATCAAAGTTGTTAACTATCTTGGAATGAAAAGTCAGTGGTGTCCTTCATGTTGACTTGAATCTTGGTAGTCTTTCTACAGTTGTAAAGATACCAAGCCATACCACATTATCTTTGGACACTAGTTTACAAAAAGATTTATTTCGACTTTTGATAGAATGGGGTGTTTCAAGGTGTGTAAAAATTACCACATAATCTTATGAAACATTATACCACTATATTCATGGACAAAATACCACAGAGGATTGTAGTAAAAAATGAAAAATCTTTGGTTGATTTGATTTCGCTCATATTTATGATGTGCTTAAATTAAGTAGTTGGCCTCATTATGAAGGTAATGATTTTGACAATTTGTAAGATTTTTTTTTTAAGCAGAATACCACATAAGATTTGTCTTATTATAAGGTCTTATACTTTAGGTTAGGGTATTGATTATATTTTCAGTGTAAACATGTATACACATTTAGCCTACCACATAAATGTTGGGAGAAAATTACCTTGTTATTAATTGATTAAGTATCACACATGTATATGTTCTCTTGTTTTTGTTTGGTTTTTTAGCCATAATACCAGATAAGATTGGTCTTAGTTTTTGGTGATTGTATTATCAATGTGAACATGTAAACATGTATACAAATAGCCTACCACATAATCTTTGGGAAAAATTACCTCATAAATCATGGATAAAGTACAATATATGGATATGATTACACAAGGATAGAAGAGCAGATATCCATTGGTAATTAGCAAGGTTGATCTGAATTAAGCTGATAGCTATGGGGTAAACACAAGTTAGTTTGTAGTATTTTTGCATGTTGGCAAGAATTTTATTTAAGACTTTCTACTTGTGTAAAGATATCAAGCCAAACTACATAATTTTTGGACACTAAGTTACACCGAGATAGATCTAGATAATTGCTTGAATTGTGTATTTTAAGACTTTCTTTTTGCAAATGATAAAATTACCATATAATCTTTGAAAACATAATACCACACCATTCATGGTAAAATATGTCACAAGAATGTAGCGATAAATGACGAATCTAATGTTGATTTGTCCATAATTAGCTTGCACGGGACGAGAATCTCAGAAGAGCTATTGTCGTACACTCGGTATCGGCGTCGCTTGTTGGCGTCCCACTTGGTTAAAGTTTTATATCTCTGTCAATATTGATGCTAGGGCCCATATTTCACACAAACACTCATAAGGTGATGTGCCTTCCTTTCAGACCAAGACCTGTTACCCTGTGACCTTGTGACCTTCACCTTAGCCCACTTAAAAAAACTTTAACCAAAAACTTTAACCTTGCCTATATTTTCTAAATGCCTTTACCTAGGGCAATTATATTTCACAAATGCACTCATCTATTGATAGGCTTTCTTTGACACTAAGCACCATGACCCTGTCACCTTGACACTGACCTTTGACCTACTTTTCAAAAACTTTAACCTTGCTTATTTTTTCAGATTCCTTATACCTAGGACCATAAAATTTCACATATGCACTCACCAGGTGATAGGCCTTCATTTAAGACCAAGTACCATGACTCTATGACCTTGACCTTTGACCTTCATCTAAAAAAACTTTAATCTTGCTTATACTTTCAGATTCCTTACACCTAGGACCATCAAATTTCATGTATGCACTCACCAGGTGAAAGGCTTTCATTTAAGACTTAGTACCATGACCCTGTGACCTTGACCTTTGATCTTCATCTCAAAAACTTTAACCTTGCTTATATTTTCAGATTCCTCTAGGACGATTGTATTTGACATAGAACTCCATCAGGTCATAGGCTTTCACTTAGTGACCTTGACCTTGGTATCACTTGTGATAAGTACCGAATAGGTTGAGCTATGCTGTATGCGGACAACTCTTGTTTTTAGCTGCATAAAGCAAGTAGTTTGGTTTCATTTAAAGGCTTATCTTTTTCGACAATTTATATATTTTGGGGTTTTTTTAGGCAAAATACCATATAAGATTGGTCCTAGTTTTTAACTGGAGGGTTTTCACATCATTTCGTCGTCTGCATTGTTGTTTGCATTTTGCAAAAACTTTGGCATGGTGTAATATCTCTGCTTCCAACCAACACATCTACTTAAGATTTGGAATACTTGTTCACTATCAAAAGAGCAACCTTTGTGACAAGAGCAGAAAACTCTAAAGCCATTTTTGTCCAAATTATCCCCCTTTTCCAACTTAGAGTTTTCTCACCATCCAGCACCCAAACAGATGAGAGTTGTCATCTGCAACAGGTGCTTTTCATGGTCTTATATTTTTGGTAAGAATCTTGGTTGAAATTTCTTTTTGAATATGTAAAAAAGTTGAACCATTTGCTCTTTGCGCCTCATAATTCAGGGCAAAATCAACCGCAGGTTTGTCATTTTAAATAAGCTTTGGCTCCCTGTAGTCATCAACTGGACCGTTGATCTTAATTTCTCCTTTTTTTTTCTTTATATGTCAACTTAGTGAAGCAAAATTTGCTAGCAATCTTTTAAAGGTTTCTGAAAGTGACATTTAAAAAGAAATGGTTACAGTGTAAATTTGGGTTGGTGCCTAGTGATATCTATCTTGTAGGTTGATCTTAATTGAAATATGTTCTCAATATTTTACATTGTTAAGTATTCAGCACAGTGATTTAATTTTTGGTAGCCTGCTGGTTAATCCATTACTAGGGTTGACTATTGAGGCCAAAATCTACTATTGCGATAGTATTGACATTGGACAAAATACTATTGCAATAGTATTGATATTGCCTGTTACTATTGCAATACTATTGGATGAATTGCAAGAGATGACTTTCACCAAATGACATCTTGAAACGAAGTTTTATACTAATACTTTCTCTGAGTAGTTTAAATTCTACCTGAGTACATGTTTTGAATAGCAAATAAAGGGGAAAATAGAGTTAAATGCATGATGCTCAATAAATTTCAAGGACTATTTTTTCTAAATGCAGATGGTTGTCAAACAATTTAACATACCTAATTACTCTAAACTTTTGAAGAAGTCAACTTTTAAGTCTGATTGATATACAACAGCATACAAAGCACAAAATGCCGTCAAATGCTGATGGTTCATAAACACACCTAATAAAAAGGTAATTGTATAGCAACTTTAAACTTTTAACCCTTTACCACACAATGACGACTTCTAACGCCCCTGAAAGAGAAGACTTTTGAAAACATTGTGGGAAAAGGAGAAAATGCTGGTTACCAGCATTTTCTCCTTTTCCCACAATGTTTTCTACCCTATCAAAGAAAAATCATTTCATATGAGCCACAATGAAACTGTCATCTGCAATTGCTTTCAATTCGGATAGGTCTAACATTTTGTCGTGCAGTAAAGGGTTAAAGAAGTCACCTTTTAAATAGGAGCCCTAAGTTTGTTTTTTTTTGAGTTGATAGAATTTATCTAGATTTACCCATAATTGGCACATATATATTCAGACAGAAAAAAAAATTTTTTTTTTTTTTGTTCAGCCTCCAAATCTTTGAAAAAAAGGGGGTGGCTGAAATAATAGGTTTCACCTTGTTGTATGTGTATCCAAAATGATAAGATGAAATCCGACAAATTTAGATCTATTTACAGTACCGGTGAAGGAGTCAAAACTGTAGTAGACCTATACATATAGTTTCGCCATGTTTTTAATACTGAAATACATGTTTTAAACCAGTGTTCCCTCAAGCTTTCTATTTCAAGGGTACACTTACCCCCTGAGTTGTGAATTTGGGGGTAAGATTCCATATTAGAGGGTATGACAGTAATGGTTCCCAACAAAACGTAAAGCATTCCATATTGATGATTGGCAACAAAAAAGTGTGTTATATTAAGATATTTGTATAAATCTACTGCTTAAAGTCATTTAAAAGCTGAAAAGACAATCTGAAGTGACTCTGGTCAGACAATGTCAAAGAGACATTTTGTTGTGTCATGGGTTTCCGTGTTTTTTACACCGATCAGTTTTTCATGTCTGTTAATTTCTGGATAGGTATTTCCACATGATTTGACAAAAAATTGTCAATAAGGGTAACAAGTAACTTCAAAACCTGTCATTTTACACAAGAAAAGCAGATAATGGCCTTTTTGTCCATGCATTTTCTTGCATGAAGTCTGGGGTGTAACCAGAATTTGTTACGTGAATTTCAATTCTATAACGTGATTTACGCAATAATTTGCGCAAGTGGGAACTCTGTTAAACATCATCTTACCCTTTTTAGCCCGAGAAAGAAGTAGCTTTCTAATACGAGTTAAGTCATAGTACAGAAGTGGATGGTATAGATCCAAGATCAGACAGCATGTTCTGTTTAGTCTGATGTCTATCTACACCATCCGACAACACTTTGAAAATCGCCATCTTGCCATCAGTAGAGTAAATTAGAAAGACCATAAATGTAGATCTATATTACAAGCCATCTGTCTACAAGATGCCTGTAGGCCTGTCGTGGGTACACAAATGTTTGAAGTAAAACTTGGATAAGGGGTATGATGTAACATGCAAATCATTCGAAGCGACAGGGTTGTAACGCACCTGTTTAATTTACACGCTTAAACTGGTCTGCTCCAAGAAACTTATATCTGGCAGCAGGTCAACCTCCAATCAATTCAAAGTGACCACGCAATAAGCCTATTTCATGCACGATTTACACCAGCTGATAGTGCCTTTTCGCATTTAGTAATATAGCTGTTTCAAGAACACCCCAGTCGTGTCACATGTTTTGTGTAGTCAGCATAAAAAAGTCTGGCTGTTTTCTAAAAATAATTCCTTGCAGCCGACATAAAAAGGAATGCATTCGAAATGGATTATTGATAAATAAAGAAAAGAAAGAACAAGGTTTAGTATTCATTTTTCATAGTTGACTTATTTATTGCTTATGGAGGGACAACATGCATGGTTATGGTTTTTAGCTGTTTTGGCGGCCTGTGTAGATTAAGATTAGACTGTAGGCAGACTGTTTGGTCTGATCTTTGATCTAAATCCACACTATTTGCTTTGGTTTGAAGTTTTTAACAAAAACACCAGTTGGAATCATTTTGGTCTAATTTCATGACTTAAAATTACCGCTGAGTTAGTCAGCTCTCGAAGGATTCGTTTTCGTAACGATGAACATTGCCATGCAGAAATGAATATTATGCAGCCGATCATTAATGAAAACATATTTCAAAAAAATTACCTGTCAATTATTTTGGGAAATTTACATTACAGAATGTTCGTATATTTAGGAAAATTTGCTTTTGGAAGTGTCTCAGAGAAAGGATTAAAAATAAATTATTTTTGTAAATAATTTAACGTGTCCGAACTTTTAGGGCGTCCGAATACATTAGCGAATTGCGGTATTTTCTCTCTCTTTCTTGTCAGTGAAACTATCAAAACTATCGATATTTGAGGTAACTATCGGCGATAGTTATCGATTTTCAACTGAACAATCAATGCAGTAGCATCGACACGCTCGCCATCGTGATCCATCGATAGTCCGATGTATTTTTACACCCCTATCCATTACCAAACAACAAAATTTTAGATTGGTCCAAATTCAAAGCTGTTGCAGACGGCAATTTAAACATGGCTCAATCAGTGATATTTGAGTTAGAAAGGTTAAGAAAACGTGAAGAAAGAAGAAAATGCTTATTACCATCATTTTTTTCTTTTTCCACAATGTTTTTCATATCTATCTTTCCCAACGGCAATCAAACTGGTGATTGTGTGATAATGGGTTAAGTCATTTCATATCATGGTACTTTACATTTAGGTTAGAATCTTCTGTTTTATTTAAGATTTCTTTCAATACAGGACAAGATAGCCAAACCACTTAGTCTTTGGACACATAGTGACCCAGAGGACATGGATATGTATACTGACGACTGGAAACAATCAATGGACACATTATACCGTACTATTTATCAGCAAAATGTACAAGATAAGATTTAACATAGTATTTGGCAAAAATTTTTTGGGTTTTTTTTTTTACCATGTAACTATTCCACATTTTCTTTGGACAAAAGATACCACATAAATCATGGTTTTAATTCCACATTCAGTCAAAAAGAACAAGATGCTATTGAATAATCAATACAAATTTATGCTAAATTTTGTCCATGACTATGAGGTACAAAGACTTACTTTGGCTTTATGTTTATAATGGTATATTCATCATATAAGTTTTAGATAATAAACTACCCATGATTTGTCAAATTTATTGGCTAGAATACATCACAATCTTAAAAAAAATTAAAGTGCACCATATAAAGTTCACCATATAATTCATGGATAAAATGCCATATTATGTTCAAGATATCAAAATCATAGTGAATTATTTTGATAATGAGTTGAAAAGTAAAATGATTTGTATTTACGTATAACATACATCATACTTTTGCCTAGAATCTTGGCATGATTTTGTACACAAGTAATCATCAAGGCACTCCCCCCCCCCCCCCCCATTTGTGATGAACTTCTTTCCAGGTGTACTAATCAAGGTTTGCTAAGCACCAAATTTTTTTATATTGATACATTTAGTATAAATGGAATAACTGGTAAAGAAACGTTTTTGACTGTAATTCTAATGTGGGTGGAGGTCCATTCTGGCACCACCATGCCCCAAAGCTCCATGAGGCTTCTTGTTTACTCCTGTTTGACTGGAATCTTGAACTGTGGCTTATTCCAAATTCTCATGCAATTAATGTCTAGAGAACAACATGTTCAGTCAAAGATCGCAATGCCCTCTCTCTACATAGTCATGAATCAGCTTGGCCTTGTTTAGATTGGCGTCATAGCCCAGTTCAAACAATCTGATCACTAGCTGCTCCAGCATATAAATCTAGCGAAGTGTGTGTAAAATTTTATCAAATACCGTTGGTCAGTCATTGTATACATATTGAGCACAATAAGGTCAGCTCCCTTCTAAATACAGATACCACTGCACACCATGCCTGATCCACATCCAAAACGGCCATGCTTAGCCATATTTGATTCATGAAATTTTGTATCTGATGTTATCTAAACTCTGTCATGCCTACCTGTGTAAGCTATACAAACTCTATACTTGGTAGTGAACAGAACATCGTAAGCGTTGTCTAATTTTCAAATGTGAACCATTGGCCTTTCAATATGGTCTACCCGCTGACTGTGAGTCAGTGAAACATGTAAATGGCTTTCTTTATCACACACTACCTTCACACAGTCTTCTCTAGACTGCTTTCTTCGAAACACTGTTCTGAAAAGCCACATGAAGGTCATTAAAAAGGTGGGTACTGGTTCAAAACAGCTATTATTGGGCACGGATTATCAAAGTCCAGTAATGACTGACCAGCTCGCTTGTTTTCTAGACTTGAATTAAATTTGGCATGTATGGAAGGAGCTACGGCTCAAAAATCCTGTCTGTTAAGTGTAACCAAGAAACATCAAGGAGCTTGAGGACATGCTACACACCATTTTGGGACAACCCAAGAAAATCATGGTAGAGATTTGCATGGAGATTTATATATCTGTTATAACAGAAAATAGTTTTTGAAACATCATACTTATCTTCATGGTCATCAGTTTAATTACATTGGTTTGCAAACTTATTTCTGTGTAGATCAGTCAGAAGTGTATCTGAATGTGAACTAGAACAGGTTGGATGCATTGTATGGGTGAACTTCTTTCTTGTTGATTTTAAAGTCGCTATTGGACATATAGTAAAACTTGTGTTAAGCAACCATCCAAGGGACGGCAGAAAGTGGTCGCTAAAGAAAATGGTCGCTTAATAAAACTTAAAGGTGTGGTATATAAAAGAGGATCAATCTGATTTGCAAACTTGATATATTCAGTTTATGTAACAGTTTTTTTTTTCCCACTGTTCAATGTTACAGTCTTGAGCAATTAAAGGACTTGAAGTTGTAATTTACTCTTTATCAGCTTTATCTTTAATGAAGTTAGCTTTGTTATGAAGGAAACTCGCCATCTATTGTCATAACTCTTGTGCCAATGTTGTCCAAAAACCAATTCTGATCATGTTCTTGTTCCAAATCTTCAAGCCCCTGGTAAGTTCAGAAATAGAGATAATAAAGACATCTGTATATGGTATTCTTTTTTAGCTCACCCAGGACAAAAGTCTCAGAAGAGCTATTGTGTTGCCGCCAGCGTCGACGTCCCACTTTGTTGAAGTTTTATTTCTCTGTCAATATTCATGCTAGGGGGCTCATACTTCACACAAACACCCATCAGGTGATGGTCCTCCATTTGAAATCTTTAAATGTCTTGCGCACTAAATGACCTTAGATGTCGGTGCGCCGTAAAACCCCATTCATTCATTTATTCCTCCATTTGAGACCAAGACTGTGACCGTGACCTTGACCCACTTTAAGAAACTTTAACCAAAACTTTAACCTTGCTTATCTTTTCTGAATGCCTTTACCTAGGGCCATCGTATTTCGCATATGCACTCATCATATGATAGGCTTTCATTTGACACCAAGTACCATGACCCTTTGACCTTGACCTTTGACCTACTTTTCAGAAACTTTAACCTTACTTATATTTTCAGATTCCTTTCACCTAGGACCATCAAATCTCATGTATGCACTCACCAGGTGATAGGCCTTCATTTGACACCAAGTACCATCAATCCTTGACCTTGACCTTCGACCTACTTCTAAAAACGTTAACCTTGCTTATATTTTCAGATTCCTTATACCTAGGACCATCAAATTTCATGTATGCACTCACCAGGTGAGAGGCTTTCATTTGAGATCAAGTACAATGACCCTGTGACCTTGACCTTCATCTCAAAAACTTTAACCTTGCTTTTATTGTTAGATTCCTTACACCTAGGATGATTGTATTTCATACAGAACTCCATCAGGCTTTCACTTAGTGACCTTGACCTTTGACCTTGGTATCCAAAAGGCTTTATTTTGTGACAAGCACCTAAATAGGACGAGCTATGTTGTACGCGGACAACTCGTTGAATTTTTTAGTTGGTCTTTTTTGTTAAGAAATAACAGAGCTATTGCTTAAACTCTGGTATCTGTACATACATAAGAAATTATTAACGTTGGAGCCTCTCACTTTTGTTAATCATCATAGGAGCTATATTTAAACATAGGATTGATACTCGTCATCTCCCTTTTCTGTCTTGATAGAGAGATAAGAATGGCTGCTTGCAGTGCTGTTGTTGCCAATAATTATCGAAAGTTAGACACATAGGGATTTTACTTTAGATAAATAGATCTTGTTTTATTTCTAATTACCATTCAGTGGATATAACTGGTAATTATAAATTATTAACCATTGTAATAATTACATTGTTGTATATGGGGAGAGTGGGTCTTTACGAATGCATTATTAGACTTTGAACAACATGTACCACATTATTCAAGGACATGCTACAACATGATTGTATTATAAAAGGATCCTCATAGTCATCAGGTAACATGTGCTGTTATTCATGGGCATGTTATAACATGATTGTTGGACAAAGAGAAAGGAAGCTACATAAGCCTTTGGTCAAAATGCACCACAACATTTACCACATGACTGATGGACAAAGAGAAAGGAAGCTACATAAGACTTGGTCAAAATGTACCACATTATTCATTGATATATAACCACATGGTTGTGGACAGAGAAACCACATAAAACTCCAGATGCTCTTTTTATAGGGAATTTAAAATAAACTTCCATGTTTCAAGACAAAAAGTCATTGTCAAGCACGATGTTAGCCGACAGTCATTTTCCACAGTTCTGTATAGAATGTATTAATATGTGAGTGCAATACTGGTGTAAATGCCAATACATTGTATAGGTACTTAGGCTAGTACTGCACTCACCCATAGAATTACGTAGCCTGGCAAAATAGAAGAGGCTTTATCTCGCCGTGGAAGCAAGCTTATATAATGACATGGTAAAGAGGTCACTTAAGAACAAAGAGGTCCCAAGTTCGAATCCCAAGGGATAGGAATAATGTGATTGAATGATATATTTGGCGCACACCATAAATAATCCATATTAGGCGGCGGTTATGAGATTAGGGAGTTGATCTTGAAAAATAAGACTCGTGGAAGAATCTTAAATGCCGAGGGGGGTGTATGTAACTAGAGGTAGTATAAGTGGCACTTATACTATATCACCGTGGAAGCTAGCTTTTATAGCAATGTGCTACAGTGTTCAATTAGGGACAGAGATGTACCGGGTATGAATCCCAGCTGATTCGATAATTTAATTATATTAAACAGAATATACCACATTATTCATGGGCACATTATCACATGATTCTTGGACCAAGAAACCACGTAAGCCTTAGGACATTTGCACCACATTATTCATGTATATACCAATAAAACCATATTTGACAAAGAGAAACCACACTAAACTCTGGACATGTACCACATTAACAAAAGAATGAATCACTTGCCCATATATTATTGGACAGATGTCATCCCAGCTCCTAGTTCAAAATTTGCTATTTCTTTCTGTAGCTCAGCAGCTGTCTGCACAGCCACCAACATTATCTGCATGAACCTTTAATTTTAAAGGGTGGTGTAATTACATATGACTTGGCTATATTTTTTTCTGGAGGTTGTTGTTGGACAGAAACTATGTAAGACCTTGGACAAAATGGAGCATGTCATTTATGGACATGTTGTCACATAATTGTTCTACAATGAGAAACCACATAGGCTTTGTATTTAAAACCTTATTATTCATAGGCATGTTACAATATGATTGTTGGACAGAGAAACCACATGACTTTGGACAAAATGTACATTATTATTCATGGACTTGTTACCACATGATGCAGGACAGCCAGAAACCACATAAGACATGGGACAAAAATATCACTTTATCCACGTGCATGTTGTATCAATATGATATTTTCTAAACAATTCCTGGTTTTAATAGTCCTATGGGAGAAAGCTTTTGAAGACATTTCCATCATTTCATTTCTTTTTCAATGTTTTCTACCCTAAAAGATAAAGACTTTTTCTAAGTAGCATTTATTTTGTCATCTGCTCAAAGATTAAGTAAAGAGATAGTCACAAACACTTAGGACAGAATGCACAATGGGAAAAATGTACAGCCACCGACATTATCTGCATGAACCTTTAATATGAAAGGGTGGTGTAATTACATATTAGTTGGCTCTATTTTTCTCTGGAGGTTGTCTTTGGACAGAGAAACTAGATAAGACCTTGGACATAATGGAGCTTGTCACTTATGGCATGTTGTCACGTAAGTGTTCTACAATGAGAGAAACCACATAGGCTTTGAACTAAATAAACCCTTTTATTCATAGGCATGTTACCACATGATTGTTGGACAAAGAAACCACTTGACTTTGGACAAAATGTACATCATTATTCATGGGCTTGCTACCACATGATGCAGGACAGACAGAAACCACATAAGACACGGGACAAAAATACCACTTTATCCACATGCATGTTATATTATATGATATTTTCTAAACAATTTCTGGTTTTAATGGTCCTATGGGAGAAAGCTTTCGAAGATGTTTCCATCTTTTCATTTTTTTCAATGTTTTCTACCCTAGTTGACAATAAAAAAGTTTTTTTTTTAAGTAACATTTTGTCATCTGATCTGCTTAAAGATTAAACAAAGAGATAGTCACATACACTTAGGACAGAATGCACAGTGGAAAAAATGCACAGCCACCAACATTATCTGCATGAACCTTTAATTTTAAAGATTGGTGTAATTACATATTACTTGGCTATATTTTTATCCGGAGGTTGTTGTTGAACAGAAACTAGATAAGACCTTGGACATAATGGAGCTTGTCATTTATGGCATGTTGTCATATAAGTGTTCTACAATAAGAAACCACGTAGGCTTTAAACAAAATAAACCCTATTATTCATAGGCATGTTACCACATGATTGTTGGACAGAGAAACCAGATGACTTTGGACAAAATGTACATCATTTTTCATGGACTTGTTACCACATGATGCAGGACAAACAGAAACCACATAAGACATTGGACAAAAATACCACTTTATCCACATGCATGTTATATGATATTTTCTAAACAATTCCTGATTTTAATGGTCATATGGGAGAAAGCTTTTGAAGATGTTTCCATCTTTTCATTTTTTTTTTTTCCCTCAATGTTTTCTACCCTAGTAGATAAAAACATGTCATGTTTTTTAAGGGACGTTTATTTTGTTTTATGCTTAAAGATTAAATAAAGAGATAGTCACATACACTTAGGACAGAATGCGCAGTGGGAAAAATGCACAGCCACCAACATTATCTGCATGAACCTTTATTTTTAATGGCTTGTGTAATTACATATTACTTGGCTATACTTTTCTCTGGGGGTTGTTGTTGGACAGAGGAACTAGATAAGACCTTGGACATAATGGAGCTTGTCATTTATGGACATGTTCTCACATAAGTGTTCTACAATGAGAAACCACAAAGGCTTTGAACAAAAAAAAACTCTTTAATTCATAGGCATGTTACCACATGATTGTTGGAAAAAGAAACAACATGACTTTGGACAAAATGTACATCATTATTCATGGGCTTGTTACAAACAGAAACCACATAAGAAATGGGACAAAAATACCACTTTATTCATGTGCATGTTATATTGGTATGATGTTTTCTAAACAATTCCTGGTTTTAATGGTCCTACGGGAGAAAGCTTTCAAAGACGTTTCCATCTTTTCATTTTTTTCAATTTTTTCTACCCTGGCAGATAAAAAATGTTATTTTTTTTTTTTTTTTAAGGGACGTTTATTTTGTAGTATGTTTAAAGATTAAATAAAGAGATAGTCACATACACTATGACAGAATGCAAAGTGGGAAAAATGCACAGCTACCAACATTATCTGCATGAACTTTTAATGGGTGGTGTAATTACATATTACTTGGCTATATTTTCTCTGGAGGTTGTTTTTGGACAGAGAAACTAGATAAGACCTTGGACATAATGGAGCATTTCATTTATGGCATGATGTCATGTAATTGTTCTACAATAAGAAACCACATAGGCTTTGAACTAAATAAACGGTATTATTCATAGGCATGTTACCACATGATTGTTGGACAGAGAAACTTCATGACTTTGGACAAAATGTACATCATTATTCATGGGCTTGTTACAACATGATGCACGACAAACAGAAACCACATAAGACATGGGACAAAAATACCACTTTATTCACATGCATATTTTATTAATATGATATTTTCTAAACAATTCCTGGTTTAAATGGTCCTATGGACAATTGTATTGAATTATCTTTTGAAAAACAGAAGCAACAAATATTTTGGACTTAATATGCCTCATAATTCTTCGGCACAATTACCTCATTATTACCTATTGGACTGATATAAAATGTAGTTCCACATAAGGCACTTTTTTATGATAATATTACCCCTTTAGGAAAGTACCACATTGGCAGCAAATGTGGGTCTGTCCGTTCACATTTCTTTGTTTACACTCTAGCATCTACAAATATTAACCAATCAGCACCAAACTTGGTCAAAATACATATGACCATAAGATCTCAGATGAGTTCGATTATGGGTCTAATCGGACCAGAACAACTGGAGTTATTTGCCCTTGAATTAGAAAAATTGCTATATTTGACTTTGTTTACACTCTAGCATCTACAAATATCAACCAATCAGCACCAAACTTGGTCAAAATATATTTGACTGTAAGATCTTGGATGACTTTGATTATGGGTCTAATCAGACCAGAACAACTGGAGTTATTTGCCCTTGAATTAGAAAAATTGCTATATTTGACTTTGTTTACACTCTAGCATCTACAAATATCAACCAATCAGCACCAAACTTGGTCAAAATATATTTGACCGTAAGATCTCGGATGAGTTTGATTATGGGTCTAATCGGACCAGAACAACTGAGTTATTTGCCCTTGAATTAGAGAGTTCTTTAGAATATTTCTTTGTCCGGAGCATAACTTTGTCATCTCCAGTCCGATTGACTTGAAACTTGTCATCTTAAGTAGGAATAACTTGAAATATGGTATGCTTATTTGTTGAAATATTTGGAAGTGCAGTGCACAAAAATTGTAACTCTACCTCGTGCTGTCTTTGAGTTATTTCCCTTTGATCGTCATTTTTACAGCATTTAGTGCTTGTCCGGAATGTAACTTTGTCATCTCAAGTCAGAATGACTTCAAACTTGGTATGCATGTTTGTTGCAATATTACCGAGTACAGTGCACAAGAACAATAACTCTACCTAGCGCTGATTTTGAGTAATTCCACTTTGATCTTCATTTTTTTACAGTATTTCTTGCTTGTCCGGAACAGAACTTTGAAGTCTCAAGTCAAATTGACTTGAGACTTGGTAAACATGTTTGTTGCATTACCTACCCTTTGTGATTATTATACCTCCTTGACAACTGGCGGTGGGATGGGCATATCTTGCGACAATTTGCCGCTCTTGTTTCATTATCATTTGGCCTTGAACCTCAATATTTGGTATTTATCTTCATTGTAGACCTTTACTGCTTAGTACTCAGGTGAGCGATATAGGACCATCATGGTCCTCTTGTTAGCCTTTGAGACAATGCAATTAATTTGTTTAGTAGTGAAAGAGTTAAGTGCCTAAAACTTGTCATATGGGGAAGGAATGAATAATGAAATGGCATCCATTTGATTACCATATTTGATTGAAAAACAAAAAGTAACTTATGCATACATGGTCGACGTAGACTAACCTGAACAATCTTACAAAAATTAACTCCCATCTAAATGTGAATCTGGGGTCCTGCATGGCTCACCAGTAAAGTGTAGGACTTGCTACCAGATGGCCTAGGTCCCAGCCTCACTGGATGCACCATGTTTTTTCTGCAAGAGTGTCCTTAGGCAAGACAATTCAGAGCCCTAGCCTAGTATTGCTAACAGCCAGACATACAGAAATAAGCTAGCTGTTGCAGTTATATGAGTGAAATAATGTTGAAAGTGACAGTAAACACCATTCAATTAATCAAATGTGGATCTAAAATTGGCCTGCAAGGTTAACCTTTATCTAACATTTCTGTCAGCCTCACAAAATGTAGCTGTTAAGCTTTTGAAAACATTGGTAGACCAACAGATTTCAGTTTTCGTTCTTACTAAAGTCATTTTTTCCCCATCCCACAACACCATTAAGGATACAAGGCAAGTGTGGCCATATTATCCCATTTTGAAGGATGTTCAGAAAAAACTTTTAAACAACTTATGCAATTGGCTTAGCTTTATTTAGCAATTTTAGCCAACTAAAAATCAAGGGTTTTCAGAACTAGTGAAGGTGGTTTTTGTCTGAGACTTTGCTTTAAATCAGATTGAAAATATTAACAGCTCACCCTAGGGTTTGTAAACATGTGAGCTTACATAGATACACTAAACATGATGACTATATCTTTCTTTTCTATAGCATTTTAAGCATTTCTAACATCTTCTTTCCTTTCATAAGAATGTTCTTGGTTTCATTCCTGAACTCAAAAATGTTATGTAATAGTCTGAAAGGTGAAAACCAAGTGATGTGTTCAGTAATTTTTAAGATTTAGACCATTTGTAATTCATGACTATTAAATGTACCTTTCTTCTGTTAGATAAATAAAAAATTTACCTTGTATCTTCATAAAGAAACAAGTCAAGAAAACAATGATTTTAAAAAAGAAAAGTAAGGTCAACTCGTGCAGTGCCTCAAAACATGAAATTGGTTGTAACTGCCTTCAAGAATAATTGATAGTTGACTGATTTCTGGTGTTTACATTAGTGTCAACACTGTTTCAGTCTTACAGTGACAACAATTCATCCATACATGTACCTCTTGGGTTTTACTAGGGCTAGGCTGGTTCTCTGCAGTTTCTTGTCTATGGGCATTCTACAAAATCCTAGCATCTAGGTGAGGATAGAACCCCTGATAATCCATAAGTGGTCAATACTGGTCAATAGCGGTCGACTGAATATTTGTAGAGGTCATTTAGAAATTTTAATGGTCAGATGTGTTTTAAAAGAGCAGTTATGCTAATTAGTGGATGATTTGTTGTGGGTTTTTTTTTTCCTCAGATAAGTTGATTTCATCATTATGAAAGAGAGGAGTAGAAAAACTTTTTTGTCCCTGCCAAGGGTACTCATCAGCTGGCCTTTGCCACTTTTCCAAAACTGTGTAGAAGTTCCTAATAAGGTCTTTAGGTTTTACTTGCTTGATAAGGCCTAAAAAAACAAGAGGGCCAAGATGGCCCTGGATCGCTCACCTGAATTTTTGAGAGGACCATAACCAACTTTTTTTAAAGTATTGAAATTTGGAAACAAAATCAGTATTTTGCCAAGCAATTATAAAAAGGTCACCTGTAAAAATCATTTCAAAATCTGTCACCACCCCTACAATCATCACCACAGCCATGACGAATCAGAATTCTGCAAATAAATTTTAGGATAGGTCACCCAAAGACCTTATGTTGAGCAAGAGCACATGCCCGATAGTGGCTAAAAATATTAAGTTGAACAAGAGCACCTCATGAGAGTGCCAATGATTGGCTGTTGGAACCTTGCTGGATAGTAAAATAAAATTCCAAGTCACAAAAGGGGCATAATTTGGACAAAACAATTTTGGAGTTAACTGCCCTTGTTGTATGGGTTGCTTTTTACTAGTGAACAATTATTCCGAGTTTTAAGTACATGTGTTGAGTGGAAGCTGAGATATAACAAAATGTCAAAGTTTTTGCACAACAACAACAACGCAGATGACGCCAACAGGGCTATGTCAATACCTCGATGTTTTCTTTGAAAACAGCTAAGCTAAATTAGGGGTATAATATAAGGATCATTTCTGTGAAATAATTTCAAAATCTGAATAGTGATTTCAGAGAAGACAAAATTTTTAAGAATTTCTTCATGTCCTCAGAGAGCAAATAGCTTCCACCCACCACAGCCATGTTTCTTGACAGATCAAAATTTCGCGAACAAATTTTCAAAAGGGGCACCTAAGGAACATTTCTGTGAAATTATTTCAAAATCTGACAAGTGGTTTAGAAGAAGAAGAATTTCAAAGAATTTCCATGCAGTGCAAAGATGCCCATCCCCACCCAGGCCATGTTTTTCGACGGATAAAAATTACACAAACAAACTTTAAAAAGGGTTACCCAAGGAACTTATCCGTGAAATTATTTCAAAATCTGACCAGTGGTTTCAGAGGAGAAGATTATCAAAGAATTTCTTGGAAAATTCCATTTGGCTGCCATGGCAACCAGAGTTTTTGATGAATCAAATTCTGTGAACAATTTTCAAAGGTTCATCCCAAGGAACATTCCAGCCAAGTTTGGTCTAAAACGGCCAAGCGGTGTAGGAGGAGGAGATGTTTAAAGAATTGTTGACACCGCTGGACGCCAAGAGCCCCCCCCTCCACCACGGCCATGTTTTTTAACGGATCAAAATTTCGCGAACACCGTTTGAAAAGGGTCACCCAAGGAACATATCTGTGAAATTATTTCAAAATCTGACTACCAGTTTCAGAGGAGAAGATTTTTATAGAATTGTTGACATCGATGGACGCCAAGAGCCCCCCCCCCCCCTTTCCACCACGGCCATGTTTTTCACGAATCAAAATTTCACGAACAATTTTTGAAAAGGGTCACCCAAGGAACATATCTGTGAAATTATTTCAAAATCTGACCAGCGGTTTCAGAGGAGAAGATTTTTAAAGAATTTCTTGAAAAATTCCATCAGGTTGCCATGGCAACCAGAGTTTTTGATGAAATCAAATTTTGTGAACAATTTTTAAAGAGAACCTCCCAAGGAACATTCCAGCCAAGTTTGTCCAAATCGGCCAAGCGGTTTAGGAGGAGGAGATGTTTAAAGAATTGTTGACGCCGTACAACGCACGACGGACACAGCGTGACCCTAAAAGCTCCCCTTGAGCACGTTGTGCTCAGGTGAGCTAAAAATAGTTTGTTTAGGGTAACGTCTCCAAAAATGTTAGGTAGGGTAGGGACAATTTTTTTTTTTAAAACCCCCCCAAAACATTTTGAAGAGCTTGAACTCTTAACCACATGAAAAAAATGTAGACTTGTCCAAACCTAAAGCATTTGTAGACAACAAATTCAGTATGGATCAAATGGTGGCATTTGCTTTTGAAAATGGAAAAAAAAAGAGAAAATGGTGGCTACCAGCTCTGAGTCCTTTTCTCATTATGTGTTCAAAAGACCTCTAGTCTGTCATTAACTTTCTGATCGTGTGGTAAATGGTCAAATTCTATCTAAACTATACTTCTATATTTGCATCTTTTTTCCCCACTGAATGCTGTCCACTCTTATTTAACTCTTTTCTGAATTGAAATTTTTTAGACTTGTCCAAATTAAAAGTATTTGCAGACGACAAAACAAATGTGACTCACAAATTGAAATTTGTTTTGGGAAGGGTAGAAAACATTATGGGAAACAAAGAAAATGTGGGCTTATAGCATTTTCTCCTTTTCCCACAATTTTCCCACAATGTTTTCAAAAGTTTTTTTTAAGGATTGTTAAAACTGTGGATTGTGTGGTAATGAGCTAAAACAGCTGAAAAAATGAAAAACATTTATTTGCAAGTTTCTAAATAAACTGAATAAATACTAGAATGTTTCATTTGTTTTTATGTTTCATACCCTCCCCCTCCAGAACACTTTAGAGGTCTATAATTATATATTATACTGATTTAACTCTTTATCAAACGACAAAATTTTAGACTGGTCCAAATTGACAGTATTTGCAGACGACAAAATTAACGCGACTCAAAAATTGACTTTTGTTTCCAGCAGGGTAGAAAACGTGGGAAAAGGAGAAAATGCTGGTTACCAGCATTTTCTCCTTTTCCCACAATGTTTTCAGAAGGCTTCTACCCTATGGTCGTAAAAATCAGGGATTGTTTGGGAAAGGGTTAAAGTAAACATTTTATCTGTAGCAAAGTTGGGTTTACAAAGGATATGCATTTTGTTTTTTATCTAGAACACACCTTCTTGACAACTTTGAAATTACAAGTATCCACTTTTGTTGTCCTTCAGAGTTATAATGTGAAACAAGAGTGCCGTCATCACAATATACGCCCCCACATGGCTGCTATTTCAAGCAGCTAGCTTTAGAGACTAAAGTAATGGAATTTCTAGCACCTACCTAGGTAGCTCAATGGATATATTGTGTTACTTGTGATCTAAAAGGTTTACGCACGGACTGATGGATGGACAGACAGACGCACAAAGGACTCATTGGTCATTGGCTTTGATTAAGCAATAAAAATATGAAGTTTCATGAAATTATGTCCATTAGTTGGAGATACATTGATGAAAAAAAAAATTTTTTCCATGACACAGCAATAAATTCCAAAACCCTGACAATATGCACTAGGTCACATGATCTGTGAAAATTTCATCCAAATTCGTTGACATATGTCCAGTAATTAAAGAGATATTGGTGAAAAATGAAATATAACATGAAGCCCCCTTTTCCATGATGCAACTATAAATTGCAAAACCTTGACAATCTGCACTAGGTCACATGATGAGAAACATTCTATGGAAATTTTATCCAAATCCGTCAAGAAATGTGGGAGGAGTTATGTTCACAAGAAATAGACTTATGTAAGGACGGATGCAGTTTAAATTTGACATTTTTCCATGACACAGCAATAAATTCCAAAACCCTGACAATATGCACTAGGTCACATGATCTGTGAAAATTTCATCCAAATCCGTTGAGATATGTCCAGTATTAATTAAAGAGATATTGGTGAAAAATGAAATAAAACATGAAGCCCCCTTTTTCCATGATGCAGCTATGAATCGCAAAACCTTGACAATATGCGCTAGGTCACATGATGAGAAACATTCTGTGAAAATTTTATCCAAATCCATCAAGAAATGTGGGAGGAGTGCTGCTGCTCCTCAATTTTATATAGATCAGACACATTTTACCTGGAAACTAAAGTGGCATCACTTGCTGGAAGTGTAGGAGAGATTAGAAAGCCTTGGAAAATTTTTGCATAGCGGCTCCTAGCCTAAGCAGTTTCAGGTTTTTCTCTAAGACCAGGTAGGGTAAATTAAGCTGAGTGAAGGGGGGGGGGCCAGAGCGAGAACAAGGCAAGTTTGGGTAGATTTATATTTTCCGAAAGAAATTATTGTTGCCTCATTGTGACAAAGATAGAAAAAAAATATGAAAATACCTGTTTAATAAGAAGACCTATCGACGCTTGATACAAATCTAAACTTCTATCGTTGCCGTCGTCTAGTTTAGTCCACAGTCCGTCCTGTCAGATAAGTTGCAAGAGAAACCTCCATTAAAATTTTTCGAATGCTATATCTGCATTGAACACCTTAATTGTTTGTAGTTCTGGAGCATGCTAGCACTTTTGCCGAACAATGTTTAACAGAACTTGTTCAATCTGAAATCTAGCAAACCGAAAGTAGCAACAATGCACTACAGAACCGGAAATGCGGTGATCACAACAGAGATGACGGGATCCTGTCTATATTTTACGCGAAGAAAAGCGAAAATCACAAGTAAAAGTTCGTTACGCAGTCTGTACTGAACCGCAGTATTTCGGGCGTGATACTTTGTAGAAGATAAAACTGGTACCCGTTTGTCTTTTGTAACCGTGCGATAGGATACGAAAGTTCGATAAACAGAAGTTTCTGTGTGGACTCACTCGTTACAACTAGGCTGATTCCGTACCTACATCTAACCTCGTCCGTATAACGGTCGTTTCCATTTGAACTGCAAACCACGTGATCTTATACATGGCTCGCCACTGTGAGTCGTTTAGCAACGACATAAACAACCTTGATGAAGTTATTCACATCTGTTTATCTGTCGGTGAAAACTTCAATCGGAATTGATAAATAATGAACGTACGAACTGTTTGCCAACTCAACTGAAATATAGTTAGAAAGATTTCGATAGAAAACTGAAACTCAAGTTTTCTTTTTCAAGAGGAGCCTTACAATTTTCAGAAAGGTAAACGGGCGTATTTCTGGGTATGTACCGATCTGGTGCATATCAATCCACTAGATACAGCCGAGGGATTTGATGGCCCCCATCACCCGAGGTATGCCGAATGTGTGTGGAGTTAGCAAAAAAGCCTGATCTCTCCACTTGCCTGTATGTATTTTTAGAAATGGAAAACCCACGTTATTGCATTTGACAATTTGTGTTTAAGGTCGGTTCAATTTACTCCGATACACGGTAGCTTTTGTACAGGCGTAGGAGTTTTCATGCATAATTATATATGTAGTAGTACATGATTGTACACCTATAATATAATGCGCAATATTTGCCGAAACAGGCTTCCTGTGACACAGTATGATAAAAGGCTGATTTTTTTTTATCGGAAGACAAAAAAAAAAAATTAAGGTTGGGGCAAAATCTCCAGGTAGGGTCCGGTTACCCGAAACAAACTATTTTTTTTATCATGTCTAATAAGATATTATCATGATTGCATATAAGTCAATATTTCACGCTTTGGGAATAAAGCCTGGTGTCAAGGATAATACCCCAAATAGGGACACATGATTTGTCCCTTTGGTAATTTAATTTAAGCCACACCCACTGGGGTAAAAAGGGGCAACTTTTAAACCTTTTAATGTGTTTTGACAGCAATTTAAAGGTGTAGGTAGACACTTAAATGTACTTCAATGAGATTGATGAATCCTTAACCATTGTTTATTTAATCAGTTAGAGCCTTCTTCGTGTGTACCTCAATATTCCAATAGATTGATGACAGACCTGTATATTTCACGTTTGCTTACGTATGACTGTTTTTTTCTGCAATTTAACATGAAAATTATATATTAGCTGCTTTTTTATGCTACTTTTGAACTTTTATGAACAAAGACTATGTTAAATTATCTATATTTTTAAAACCTAAGTGTGTTTGTGGTGGGAGAGAGAGAGGGAGAGAGAGAGAAAGAGTGTGTAGAACTATAAACATTATCTAACCTGTAAGGAATGATGATGGATAAAAATTGTTTGCTTGAAAAGAACCGACCTCTATGCAAGTTCAATAAGGAAAGTCATTCCAACAACCTCTTCAGTTGACCAGCAATAGTGTCTATTGAATTATGATAAAAAAAAAAGGACCTTATTAATAAAAACTATGATACTGATGATAATATGTAATGAACCTTCATGTACAAGATGTAAGAGGACAGCTTTTAACATTTAGAAACCAGACGGGTATGTAAGCCAGTGATTTAACCCTTTATATACTACACAAGTTATGTACACTAAGCACTGCCCAGTATTCACTGATAGGCAACGCAGGCTGATTGTCAGGTAGAATACTAGCATCAAAATGGCTTCCAACAGGCTGCCAAAGTAAAAGTGACACAGCTTCACATTACACTGTTTTTCAAAGCTTTTTGATGATTTGACAAAGTAACTAAAGTTTAGTACTTACAGACTTTCAATCTTTTTTAATCCAAAGGTGTTTCCAGTCAAAAAAGCAATGATTATGTACAAATATTCTGTACAAATTCCTTCTGACATAGAGATCCACAGATGGATTCTGTTTTTCACTATTGACACTCTGTAGCATGTTTTAAAGTATAATTGTTCCTGACACACATTCAATATTGTTTTTATTATTTTTTCATGCAAGGGGAATTTAGGTATCTGCATGAAAAATAAAGGTCGGAAAATACCTCGCATTCTTTTGATTTGAGCTAAAAATAGTAGCTTTACACACCAAAGAAATGAGAAACATTATTTGATTGGATAATGATTTCAGATTTGTTGCATTTTGGGTAGGTTTGAACCAATCGGCCTCTTTTTAACATCGGTCTTCTAGAACCTACCAAAATGCGTCACTGGGATTTCTTAGAGTGGAAAACACAGCACGGCATAGCGTCACTCAGATTACAAGCCAGGTAAATTACAACGCGTATTCGCTGCACTGGGATTTCGGGGGTAGTATTTTTCGACGCTCTCTCGCGTCTCTCATATATAAAGGGTTAATCAACGAAATCAACCACTTCAATCGACTACCAATCGACCACTTGTAACCAGTATTGACCGGTTATAACCGGTTAAAACTGCAAGCCTGGTCAATACTCATATTGACCTGCTCTTTGCCAACCTTGCATACTACATAACAAAATCATTGCAGGGATATGTGCAAAAAATAACTGATGTAGCATTATGAGAGACTTGAAATTCAATATTTACACTGGTAAAAAGGTTATTCATTACATCCAATGCATTTTTGAGTGAATCCATTCTCATGGTCTAAAGAAAAGAATTAAAATCATCACTCATCACCTGGCAGAACATAGTCCTTTTTTTAAATGTGTGAATCCACGCCCTTAGTACAGCTGAAGGTACTTTAGCAGCCAAAACGGATCAAGATCACACTCAGTGTGACAAGTTGCCATGCAAAGTAAAAAAATGACCTTTACATAACTAAAATGAAACTTTCAAGTCGAATGTACAAATCCAATTATTGCTATTTTAAAGTTATTCTTTGGGGAAAAATACTTTCTTACTGGGCAGTATGGATCAAAGATCAGACTACACTTTCTGTGCAATCTGATCTTAATCAACACTATCTGCAAAAGGTCCTTGAGTAGCACTTAGCAGCTTAAGGGTTAAAAGAATTGGGTCCCTCTAAAAGTTTAACAAGAGGGCCATCATGGCCCTGTATTGCTCCACTGGCTAATACGTAAAATCGCTACATGCCAAACATTACAATACTTGGCCAATTGGTTTTGAACATAAGACCCGAGACAGGACTAAAATTGGTAGCCCTAGTTCATATGGTTAGTAACAAGAAGATTTCTAAAGATTTCACTATATAAGCCCATGTAAAACTTCTGACCCCTCGGGATGAATCAAATTCCACCCAAGGGCTTGATTTACACACTCTTGGTGAAGGCCCTCTAGATATAGCTACATGCGAAATTTGGCAGCCCTACACTTTATGAATAAGTACAGGGAGATTTCTTAAGTTTTCTCTATATAAGCCCATATAAAACTTGTGACCCCCGGGGCAGGGCTAATTTTGACCCCAGGGCTATAATTTGGGCACTCTTGGTAGAGGCCCACTAGATAAAGCCACATGCAAAATTTGGTAGCCCTAGGTCTTATGGTCAGTAACAAGAAGATATCTAAAGTTTTCCCTAAATAAGCCCATGTAAAACTTGTGACCCCCAGGGTGGGGTCAAATTTGACCCAAGGGCTATAATTTGGGCACTCTTGGTAGAGGCCCACTAGATAAAGCCACATGCAAAATTTGGTAGCCCTAGGCCTTATGGCTAGGTACAGGGAGATTTCTAAAGTTTTCCCTATATAAGCCCATGTAAAACTTGTGACCCCCAGGGCTGGGTCAAATTTGACCCCAGGGCTATAATTTGAAGAAAATTGATAAAGGTCCACTAGATAAAGCTACATGCCAAATTTGGTAGCCCTAGGCCTTATGGTTTCAGATAAGAAGATTTTCGAAGATTTCCAATATTTTTAAGTTTTGTTGCCATGGCAACCAGAGTTTTTGAAGGAATCATATTCTTTCAAGAAATTCTGAAGAGGACCATGGCAGGATCATTTCTGTGAAGTTTCATCAAAATTGGATGGGTAGTTTCAGAGAAGAAGATGTTTAAAATAAAAGTTAACGCACGGACGGACAGACGCACGCACGGACGCACGACGGACAACGGGCCATGACATAAGCCCGCTGGCCTTCAGCCAGTGGAGCTAAAAACTATAGGCATACTTTCATGCTAAGGTTTGAATCACATGAAACAGAGTCACCGTCTTAAATGTGGGTTGAGCAGCAGTTCATAATAAAAATTTATAGGTAAAGTAAAAATATTTTCAACTTGCTCTGTACATGCACTTCTAATTCAAAGCATCAAAAATATATCAAATAATTCAAATCTGTATGTAGATAAATAGAAAGATGTATAGATGCATTCCTGTGGATCCTTTATCATAAATTTATCTGCAAATTCAGCCTTCTTTTTTTGCTGTTCAAAACGTAACAAAATGAAATTCACTGTATCAGAAGGACTATAAATGGAATTTTACATCTTGAAGACAAATTGTAAGCATGTCTGAGTCTCTGAGGCTTCAAGTTAGTGGATGTCTAGTTCACTGAGAAGGACACAATTTTCCATCAAAAATCATGTCCCGGGTTCGTACTTGATCTGGCCGTTTGTAAACGAAGGATTTCTTAATGTCCCTTCAATAACTAGAGAGAAATCTTGGAAGCTTTTCCAATGCAGTCTTGCATAAATCAAACATTGAATAATTTTTTTTGATAGACTGCATGATCTCCATTCCTTCAAACGTTCAGCAAAAATGTTTCAAACAATTCGGAAATTCATCGATAGCGTTACACGAATGGCGGTAACATGGTGCCAAGTCGACTTTATGGGTTCTGTGTATTCATTATCGAAAGGGCTTTAAATTATTTATGGCCAAATTCCAGCTGGCTATCTGAACAGTTAAAGATATTTGATATAATACAAAGCTGAAAATGTAATTTTATTGAGGAAATACTGCTTAATCTCCTTGTTTATTTTGGCAGCGGACGACACCAGTTGTGAATGAACATTCTTGAATGAAAACGAGGGCAGTGTAAACAATGTTCATACGCATATGACTTTATTTTGAAAAAAAAAAAAAAGAACAAACTTTGTTTCAGTATTTAAAGTATTTCAGACTGACAATTTTTTAGCTCACCTGATAACAAAGTGCTCATGGTGAGCTTTTGTGATCGAGCTGTGTCAGGCGTCCGTCATCAACTTTTAACTTGTGTACTCTCTAGAGGCCACATTTTCAGTCTGATACACTTGAAACTAGGTCAGAATGTTTGTCTTGATGATATATCAGACGAGTCAAAAACTAGGTCACTAGGTCAAATCTTAGAAAAACCTTGTGTACACTCTAGAGGCCACATTTTCAGTCCAAAACTCTTGGAAGTTGGTCAGAATGTTTGTCTTGATACTATCTCGGACAAGTTTGAAAATGGGTCATGTCGGGTCAAAAATTAGGTCACTAGGGCAAATCTTAGAAAAACCTTGTGTATGCTCTAGAGGCCGTATTTTCATTCCAAAACTCTTGAAAGTTGGTCAGAATGTTTGTCTTGATGACATTGCGGACGTGTTTGAAAATGGGTCATTTCGGGTCAAAAACTAGGTCACTAGGGCAAATCTTAGAAAAACCTTGTGTATGCTCTAGAGGCCATATTTTCATTCCAAAACTCTTGAAAATTGTTCAGAATGTTTGTCTTGATGATATCTTGGATGAGTTCGAAAATGGGTCATGTCGGGTCAAAAACTAGGTCACTAGGGCAAATCTTAGAAAAACCTTGTGTATACTCTAGAGGCCATATTTTCATTCCAAAACTCTTGAAAGTTGGTCAGAATGTTTGTCTTGATGATATTGCAGATGAATTTGAAAATGGGTCATGTCGGGTCAAAAACTAGGTCACTAGGGAAAATCTTAGAACAAGAGGACCATGATGGTCCTATATCGCTCACCTGAGTACTAAGCAGTAAAGGTCTACAATGAAGATAAATACCAAATATAGAGGTTCAAGGCCAAATGATAATGAAACAAGAGCGGCATAGTGTCGCAAGATATGCCCATCCCACCGCCAGTTGTCCAGGAGGTATAATAATTGCAAAGGGCAGGTAATGCAACGAACATGTTTACTAAGTCTCAAGTCAATGTGACTTGAGACTTCAAAGTTCCATTCCGGACAAGCAAGAAATACTGTAACAAGAGCGGCAAATTGTCGCAAGATAGGCCTGTCCCACCGCCAGTTGTCGAGGGGGGATAATAATCGTAAAGGGCAGGTAGAGGAAAATACTAGTGCAGCAGAAATCATGTAAGTGATTGAAATAGGCATGAATGTCTCCTCTAATGTTAAGGAAACATGCATATAAAGTTTCAGGTCATTCAAACATGGAAAGACAAAGTTATATTGTAGAGAAGCATGAAAAGCTGGAAAAAAAATAATGAATAGGGATTTATTTCAAAAGAGCATTAGGTAAGGTTACGGCTACAGTGCATTGCACTTTTCATAACTGCAACAAACATGTTTACCAAGTCCCAAGTCAATTTGACTTGAGGTGACAAAGTTCCGTTCCAGACAAACAAGAAATACTGTAAAAATATAGATCAAAGTGAAATTGCTCAAAATCCGCGCTAGGTAGAGTTAGTGTTCTTGCGCACTGTACTCCGTAATATTGCAACAAACATGCATACCAAGTTTGAAGTCGTTCTGACTTGAGATGACAAAGTAATATTCGGGACAAGGACTAAATGCTAGTAAAAATGACGATCAAAGGGAAATAATTCAAAGACAGCAAGAGGTAGAGTTACAATTCTTGAGCACTGCACTTCCAAATATTGCAACAAATAAGCATACCATATTTTAAGTCATTCCTACTTAAGATGATGAAGTTATGCTCCTGACGAGCAAGAAATGCAATAAAAATGAAGATCTAAGGGGGAATAACTCAAAATTCGTGCTAGGAAGAGTTATGGTTCTTGTGCACTGCACTCCATAATTTTACAACAATCATGCATACCAAATTTGAAGATGTTCAGACTAGAGATGACAAAGTTATATTCCGGACAAGCAGAAAATGCTATAAAAATGACAATCAAAGGTAAATAACTCAAGGACAGCACAAGGTAGAGTTATGGTTCTTTCGCACTACACTTCGTATTATTGCAACAAACACAATTGCCAAGGTTCAAGTCAATCGGACTAGAGATGACAAAGTTAAGCTCCGGACAAAGAATTGGACTGTAAAAATGAAGATCAAAGTGGAATTACCCAAAATCCATGCTAGGTAGAGTTATTTTCTTGCTCACTGTACTCCGTAATATTACAACAAACATGCATACCAAGTTCGAAGTCGTTCTGACTTGAGATGACAAAGTTATATTCCGGACAAGCACTAAATGCTGTAAAAATGACTATCAAAGGGAAATAACTCAAAAACAGCATGAGGGAGAGTTATGGTTCTTTCACACTGCACTCCATATTATTGCAACAAACACAAATGCCAAGTTTCAAGTCAATCGGACTGGAGATGACAAAGTTATGCTCCGGACAAAGAACTATTCTATAGAACTTTCTAATTCAAGGGCAAATAACTCCAGTCGTTCTGGTCGGATCAGACCCATAATCAAACTCATCTGAGATCTTATGGTCATAAATATTTTGTCCAAGTTTGATGCTGATTGGTTAAAAATTGTAGATGCTAGAGTGTAAACAAAGTCAAATATAGCAATTTTTCTTATTCAAGAGCAAATAACTCCAGTTGTTCTGGTCCGATTACACCCATAATCGAACTCATCCCAGTTCTTATGGTCATATATATCTTTACCAAGTTTGGTGCTGATTGGTTGATATTTGTAGATGCTAGAGAGTAAACAAAGTCAAATATAGCAATTTTTCTAATTCAAGGGCAAATAACTCCAGTCGTTCTTGTCCGATTAGACCCATAATCGAACTCATCCGAGATCTTATAGTCATATATATTTTGACCAAGTTTGGTGCTGATTGGTTAATAATTGTAGATGCTAGAGTGTAAACAAAGTCAAATATAGCAATTTTTCTAATTCAAGGGCAAATAACTCCAGTCGTTCTGGTCCGATTAGACCCATTATCAAACTCATCCGAGATCTTATGGTCATATATATTTTGACCAAGTTTGGTGCTGATTGGTTGATATTTGTAGATGCTAGAGTGTAAACAAAGTCAAATATAGCAATTTTTCTAATTCAAGGGCAAATAACTCCAGTCGTTCTGGTCCGATTAGACCCATAATCAAACTCATCCGAGATCAAATGGTCATATATATTTTGACCAAGTTTGGTGCTGATTGTAGAAAAATTGTAGATGCTAGAGTGTAAACAAAGTCAAATATAGCAATTTTTCTAATTCAAGGGCAAATAACTCCAGTCGTTCTGGTCCGATTAGACCCATAATCGAACTCATCCAAGATCATATGGTCATATATATTTTGACCAAGTTTGATGCTGATTGGTTGATATTTGTAGATGCTAGAGTGTAAACAAAGTCAAATATAGCAATTTTTCTAATTCAAGGGCAAATAACTCCAGTTGTTCTGGTCCGATTAGACCAATAATCGAACTCATCCCAGATCTTATGGTCATATATATTTTGACCAAGTTTGGTGTTGATTGGTTAATATTTGTAGATGCTAGAGTGTAAACAAAAAAATGTGAACTGGTGGACGACGGACGGACGATGGACGGACGGACGACGGACGCCGACGGATGGTGAGTGATCACAATAGCTCATCCTGAGCACTTCGTGCTCAGGTGAGCTAAAAACCTTGTGTATGCTCTAGAGGCCATATTTTCATTCCAAAACTCTTGAAAATTGGTCAGAATGTTTGTCTTGATGATATCTTGGTTGAGTTTGAAAAAAGGTCATGTCAGGTCAAAAACTAGGTCACTAGCGCAAATCTTAGAAAAACCTTGTGTACGCTCTAGAAGCCATATTTTCAGTACAATGCTCTTTAAAGTTTGTCAGAATGTTTGCTTGATGATATCTCGGATGAGTTTGAAAATGGGTTATGTCAGGTCAAAAACTAGGTCACTAGGTCAGATCTTAGAAAAACCTTGTGTATGCTCTAGAGGCCATATTTTCATTTCAAAACTCTTGAAAATTGTTCAGAATGTTTGTTTTGATGATATCTCGGACGAGTTCGAAAATGGGTCATGTCGGGTCAAAAACTAGGTCACTAGGGCAAATCTTGGAAAAACCTTGTGTACACTCTAGAGGCCATATTTTCAGTCCAAGACTCTTGAAAGTTGGTCAGAATGTTTGTCTTGATGATATCTTGGATGAATTCCAAAATGGGTCATGTCGGGTTAAAAACTATGTCAAATCTTAGAAAAACCTTGTGTACGCTCTAGAGGCCATATTTTCATTCCAAAACTCTTGAAAATTGGTCAGAATGTTTGGCTTGATGATATCTCAGAGGAGTTAAAAAATGGACCATGTTGGGTCAAAAACTAGGTCACTAGGCCAAATTTTGGAAAAACCATGTGTTTGCTCTAGAGGCCACATTTTTAGTCCAATACTCTTGAAAATTGGTCAGAATGTTTGTCGTGATGATATCTTGGATGAGTTTGAAAATTAGTCATGTCGGGTCGAAAACTATGTCACAAGGTCAAATCTTAGAAACACCTTGTGTACACTTTTGAAAGAGATTAAAAATGGATCATGTTTGGTCAAAAGGCTCTCGGCCATCATGGCCCTCTTATTTTGTTTTGGCGAAATTTCGATAAAGAAATCAAACTTAATTTGTATGATTTGTTCAGAATCAGAGCTGAATATCATTTATAGATCTGTGTTGTTCGTCCCAATCATCAGCCATGCAAAACTGAAAGTAAGCGCGCATGCAAATCCGCTAAAAAGCAGCATTGAATACAATAATGATGAATAATATTCAGAGCCCTCAGAGCCCTTGCATAGTTCTTTGAACACATGTGTAGATGCAGCGACTATCATCAATCCTTGGAAAGAGATTGGCCGCGCCAGGGGTCGTAGCCAGGGATCGAACCCTGGACCCCGTGTTCTCAAGTCCTGCACGCTACCGACTGAGCTACCGGGGATCGGCACTGACCATCGTGGTTAGACTGATGTACCGTTGAAAATTGTTTTAACATCCAATAAAACTTGAACACAGATTAGTTTCTTGATATTGCTGTTTTGAAAATCTGGCTGCCACATTTTTACCTTGCTGAGCAGACAAGGGATATTATTGCTCTGTTGTGTACTTGTAGTTTTCGAATTTTAATGCATCTTCACTCAAATATTTTTAATTTTCAGAACAAACTTCAAAACTGGAGCATGTCTTGACAGAGGCTTTTGAATGTACCAAGTTTTTAACAGCCAACCCATGCCTTAGTCGTACTGAACAAGAGACTGAATTTTGAAAGCACCAATAGTGAGTTTTCATTTTTGTGGTATTTGTCGAAGACAATACCACTATGAGTTCAATATTGAATTTTGAAGACAATGTATCATATTTTGTGCAAAGCCGAAGGAAATAAACCCAATTCAACTCAATTTTTCTCAGGCAAATGAGTTTTTCGGTAGCACTCAGATATGTTATTGAAAATGGCATCTTAAAATACACTGAGTGAGGCCATCAATCATGGAAATACTAATTTTTTATTGAAAACAACTTCACTCGCTCACAGCCTTCTATTGGCGCAACGATACAAAATTTGTCTTCCAATCACCTGGTCCTGGGCTTTTTCGTTCCAAAACCAGCTCGTCCCATGGCTTCTTCATCCAATGATTGCGCGCTACTGCATTTGATTTGGCATGAAAATTTATAGATCGAAATAATTGATTGTGATGTTGGGAATTAAATGTTAGTGGCCAAAGATATTTCAAAATCATAATTTTCAGGTACAAACTTAATTTTATTCTATATATTCACATGGTTTTTCTCTCTATCCATCATGCATCCTACTGTCAAGGGACGTTACTCCTGACTTCTCCTAATGATCAAAGGAAGACCACCAATACACAAATAATCCTAATTTGTCATGAGTACTCTCCCTTCAACCAAACAAGAGGACCATGATGGTCCTATATCGCTCACCTGAGTACTAAGCAGTAAAGGTCTACAATGAAGAAAAATACCAAATATGGAGGTTCAAGGCCAAATGATAATGAAACAAGCAATTTCGTTGAAATGAGATCCCTTGCCACAAACATATTAGAGGTATTGTGTGTTGCATGAATATGTGGCCTTTTTGTTAATGGTCCATGAAAAAATTACACATTAAGCCCCCTTTTTCCATGGCACAGCATTTCATTAAATGAAAAATATATAAGCGGTCCATATGAGATCATACATTAAGTCCTCTTTTACCATAACATGGCATTTCATTAAATGAAAACAAATGATGAAAATATACATCAAGCCCCCTTTTTTCATGACACGTCATTATATATAAAAGAAAATTGTATCAACGGATTATCCTAAGGAAGACATGTATGAAGTTTCATAAATGTTCGTCAAGGACTTCAGAAGATATCTGTCCAGGCGGACGAATGGGCAAACTAACTGTTATTGGTCCATAATGAAATTATACATTTAGCCCCCTTTTTTCATGACATGGCATTTCATGAAATAAAATCAAATAACTATTGTCTGTGGCTTAATAAAGATGAAGTTTAATTGCATTTTGTCCTGTAGTGAAAGAGATATTGGTCCATAATGAATATATTTGTAAAGCCCCCTTTTTCCATTACATGACATTTAATGAACAAAAGCGGCAAATTCTCGCAAAATACACCCATCCCACCGCCAGTTGTCGAGGGGGGATAATAATCGTAAAGGGCAGGTAGAGGAAAATACTAGTGCAGCAGAATTCATGTAAGTGATTGAAATAGGCATGAATGTCTCATCTAATGTTAAGGAAACATGCATGTAAAGTTTCAGGTCATTCCAACATGAAAAGACAGTTATATTGTATAGAAGCATGAAAAGCTGTAAAAAAAAATAATGAATAGGGAATAATTCCAAAAGGGCATTAGGTAAGGTTACGGCTCCAGTGCATTGCACTTTTCGTAACTACAACAAACATGTTTACCAAGTCTCAAGTCAATTTGACTTGAAGTGACAAAGTTCCGTTCCGGACAAGCAAGAAATACTGTAAAAATGAAGATAAAAGTGGAATTACTCTAAATCCGCCCTAGGTAGAGTTATTGTTCTTGTGCACTGAACTCCGTTATATTGCAACAAACATGCATACCAAGTTTGAAGTCGTTTTGACTTGAGATGACAAAGTTATATTCTGGACAAGCACTAAATGCTGTAAAAATGACAATCAAAGGGAAATAACTCAAAGACAGCATGAGGTAGAGTTACAATTCTTGCGCACTGCACTTCCAAATATTGCAACAAATAAGCATACCATATTTCAAATCATTCCTACTTAAGATGACAAAGTTATGCTCCGGAGAAGCAAGAAATGCTATAAATATGAAGATCTAAGGGGGAATAACTCAAAATTCGTGCTAGGAAGAGTTATGGTTCTTGTGCACAGCACTCTGTAATTTTTCAGTAATCATGCATACCAAGTTTGAAGATGTTCAGACTAAAAATGACAAAGTTGTATTCCGGACAAGCAGAAAATGCTGTAAAAATGACGATCAAAGGGAAATAACTCAAAGACAGCATGAGGTAGAGTTATGGTTCTTTCGCACAGCACTCCATATTATTGCAACAAACAAAAATGCCAAGTTTCAAGTCAATCGGACCGGAGATGACAAAGTTAAGCTCTGGACAAAGAATTGAACTGTAAAAATGAAGAGCAAAGTGGAATTACTCAAAATCCGCCCTAGGTAGAGTTACTGTTCTTGTGCACTGAACTTCGTTATATTGCAACAAACATGCATACCAAGTTTGAAGTCGTTTTGACTTGAGATGACAAAGTTATATTCTGGACAAGCACTAAATGCTGTAAAAATGACAATCAAAGGTAAATAACTCAAAGACAGCATGAGGTAGAGTTACAATTCTTGCGCACTGCACTTCCAAATATTGCAACAAATAAGCATACCATATTTCAAATCATTCGGATTCCTACTAAAGATGACAAAGTTATGCTCCTGACAAGCAGGAAATGCTATAAAAATGAAGATCTAAGGGGGAATAACTCAAAATTCGTGCTAGGAAGAGTTATGGTTCTTGTGCACGGCACTCTGTAATTTTTCAACAATCATGCATACCAAATTTGAAGATGTTCAGACTAAAAATGACAAAGTTGTGTTCCGGACAAGCAGAAAATGCTGTAAAAATGACGATCAAAGGGAAATAACTCAAAGACAGCACGAGGTAGAGTTGTGGTTCTTTTGCACTGCACTCCGTATTATTGCAACAAACACAAATGACAAGTTTCAAGTCAATCGGATTGGAGATGACAAAGTTATGCTCCGGACAAAGAACTACATGTATTCTACAGAACTTTCTAATTCAAGTCAATCGCACAGGAGATGACAAAGTTATGCTCCAGACAGGCAGAAAATGCTGTAAAAATGAAGATGTAAAAATGAAATAACTCAGACAGCACGAGGTAGAGTTATGGTTCTTTTGCACTGCACTCCGTATTATTGCAACAAACACAAATGCCAAGTTTCAAGTCAATCTGATTGGAGATGACAAAGTTATGCTCCGGACAAAGAACTACATGTATTCTACAGAACTTTCTAATTCAAGGGCAAATAACTCCAGTCATTCTGGTTCGATTAGACCCATAATCGAACTTATCCCAGATCTTATGGTCATAAGTATTTTGCCCAAGTTTGATGCTGATTGGTTAAAAATTGTAGATGCTAGAGTGTAAACAAAGTTAAATATAGCAATTTTTCTAATTCAAGGGCAAATAACTCCAGTTGTTCTGGTCCGATTACACCCATAATAGAACTCATCTGAGATCTTAGGGTCATATATATTTTGACCAAGTTTGGTGCTGATTGGTTGATATTTGTAGATGCTAGAGTGTAAACAAAGTCAAATATAGCAATTTTTCTAATTCAAGGGCAAATAACTCCAGTTGCTCTGGTCCGATTAGACTCATAATCAAACTCATCCGAAATCTTATGGTGATATATATTTTGACCAAGTTTGGTGCTGATTGGTTGATATTTGTAGATGCTAGAGTGTAAACAAAGTCAAATATAGCAATTTTTCTAATTCAAGGGCAAACAACTCCAGTTGTTCTGGTCTGATTACACCCATAATCAAACTCATACCAGATCTTATGGTCATATATATTTTGACCTAGTTTGCTGCTGATCGGTTAAAAATTGTAGATGCTAGAGTGTAAACAAAAAAATGTGAATGGATGACGGACAGATGACGGACGGACGGACGGACAAACTGTGCAAGTTTCATGGAAATCTGACCACAAATGCAGACTTTATCACGTAAACAAGAAATGGAAATTTTCAACTTGAAATGGCTACTTTTCCCATACTGTTTGTTGGATTTTTTTCAAAATCAATAGGGTTCAAGCTATTGATGACATAGACAAACTGTGCAAGTTTCACAAAAATCTGACCACAAATGCAGACTTCATTGCGTAAACAAGAATGAATGAATGAATGTTGTTTTATGGCGCATCGACAGCTTCGGTCATTTAGCACACATCTCTTTGTTAAAAGATAATAAAAGTGAAATTTTTTAAACTGAAAAAAGGTTTGAATACATTAATAATAGTAAAAGGTTGAATTAAGAAGGATTATGTGTGATCTTAATATGCATAAAGGACATTATTGAGTGACAGGGCAATCCCTATCTACTCAAAAGTTTTAAATGATAAAGTCAAGAATGTGATAAAAAGATTTGAACAAAATGTTGGATTGATAGCGTAAACAAGAGATGAAAATTTTCAACTTGAAATGGCTACTTTTCCCATACTGTTTGTTGGATTTTTTTTTTCAAAATCAATAGGGTTGAAGCTATTGATGAGATAGACAAACTGTGCAAGTTTCATGGAAATCTGACCACAAATGCAGACTTTATTGCGTAAACAAGAGATGAAAATGTTCAACTTGAAATGGCTACTTTTCCCATACTGTTTGTTGGATTTTTTTCAAAATCAATAGGGTTCAAGCTATTGATGAGATACACAAACTGTGCAAGTTTGACGAAAATCTGACAACATATGAAGACTTTATTGCGTAAACAAGAAAAAGACAAACGGACAGACGGACGGACGACGGAAACCACACCATGACATAAGCTCTGCTGGCTTTCAGCGAGTAGAGCTAAACAAGAGAGCCTCATGGCCCTGTATCGCTCACCTGAGTCAATAGGCAAAATTTCACTCCAGGGTCATGATTGAAAGTCTGACCAATTGTCAGGTCAATTGAGCTTAAAATGTGGCCTCTAAAGCGCCCTCAAGCAATTTCCATAAGTTGACCTAGTGACCTAGTTTATGACCCCATGTGACCCAATTTTGATCTCATCCAAGATTTTATCAAGACAAACATGCTGACCAATTTTCAGGTCAATCGAGCAAGATTTTTTGCCTCTAGAGCCCATACGGAACTTCTGTAAGTTGACCTAGTGACCTAGTTTATGACTCTAGGTAACCCAATTTTGAACTCATCCTAGATTTTATCAAGACAAACATTCTCAGCAATTTTCAGGTCAATTGAGCAATAAATGTGGCCTCCAGAGTGCACACAAGATTTTTCTTTAATTTGACCAAGTGACATAGTTTATGAACCCACATGACCCAATTTAGAACTCATCATAAAGTCTATCAAGACAAACATTCTGAACAATTGAGCAATAGATGCGGCCTCTAGAGTGCCCAAATAAATTTCTTTAATTTGACCTACTGACCTAGTTTATAACTCAATTTCAACCTCATTCGATATTTCATCAAGACAAACATTCTGACCAATTTTCATGTCAATTGAGCATAAAATGTGGCCTCCAGAGTGCCTGCAAGGTATTTCTTTAATTTGACCTTGTGACCTATATTATGACTCCAGGTGAGCCAATTCTAAACTCATCCTAGATTTTATTAAGACAAACATTTCAACCAATGTTCTAACCAACTGAGCAATAAATGTGGCCTCTAGAGTGCCCACACAGTATTTCTTTAATTTGACCTTGTGACGTACATTATGACCCAAGGTGACCTAAGTTAAGACTCATGTGAAATTTTATCAGGACAAACATTCTGAATAACTTTAAAGTCAATTGAGCAACGAATGTGGCCTCTAGAGTGCCAACAATATATTTCCTTAACATGACCTAGTGACCTAGTTTATGACCCCAGGTGACCCAAATTCAAACTCATCCTAGATTTCATCGAGACAAACACTGTGACCAATTTTCAAGTCAATTGAGTTGAAAAATATGGCCTCTAGAGTGCCCACAAGGTATTTCTTTAATTTGACCTAGTGACCTTGATTAAGACCCAAAGTGACCCAAATTCAAAGTCATCACAGATTTCATCAAGAAAAACATTCTGACCATATTTCAGGTTAAATGAGCAAGAAATGTGGCCTCTACAAGGTATTTCTTTAATTTGATCTAGTGACCTAGTTTATGACCACAGGTGACCCATTTTCGAAACTCATTGAACATGTTGTGCTCCGGTGGGCTAACAAACTTAGTACAGGTCCACTAGGAGATAATACATACCAAATATCAAAGCTCTACACCTTCCAGTTTTAAAGAAGAAGAATTTCAAAGTTTTCCTTCTTTGTTCCTATGTTTGAACTTGTGACCCCGGGGCGGGGCTAGTTTTGACCCCAGGAGCATCATATGAACAAACTTGGTAAAGGTCCATGAGGAGATACTACATACCAAATATCAAAGCTCTACACCTTCCAGTTTCAGAGAAGAAGAATTTTAAAGTTTTCCTCCTTTGTTCCTGTGTTCGAACTTGTGACCCCAAGGGATGGGCTAGTTTTGACCCCAGGGGCATCATATGAACAAATTTGGTAGAGGTCCATGTGGAGATACTACATACCAAATATAAAAACTCTACGCCTTCCATTTTCAGACAAGAAAAATTTTAAAGTTTCCTTCCTCGCTCCTATGTTCCAATTTGTGACCCCCGGGGTGGGGCTAGTTTTGACCCCAGGGGCATCATATGAACAAACTTGGTAGAGGTCCATGAAGAGATACTACATACCAAATATCAAAGCTCTATGCCTTCCAGTTTCAGAGAAGAAGAATTTTAAAGTTTCCTTCTTTGCTCCTATGTTCGAACTTGTGACCCCCAGGGCAGGGCCAGTTTTGATCCCAGCGGGTTTATTTGAACAAACTTGGTAGAGGTCTACTAGGAAATGCTACATACCAAATATCAAAGCTCTATGCCTTCCAGTTTCAGAGAAGAATAATTTTAAAGTTTTCCTTCTTTGTTCCTATGTTCGAACTTGTGACCCCTGGGGCGGGGCTAGTTTTGACCCCAGGGGCATCATATGAACACACTTGATAGAGGTCCACTAGGAGATGCTACATACCAAATATCAAAGCTTTCAGAGGAGAAGATTTTCAAAGATTTTGCATTTTTTTCCTTTTTGTTGCCATGGCAACCAGAGTTAACGGTAGAATTCAATTCTTTGAACAACTTTGGTAGAGCTTTACCCAAGGAACATTCCTGCCAAGTTTCATCAAGATTGGCCCAGTGGTTTAGGAGAAGAAGATGTTTAAAGAAATTGTTGACGGACGACGTTGTGCTCAGATGAGCTAAAAATAACTTCATTTAAAATTTAATAGGCCTTGTAAATATCTAACATGCACAACACACCCTGTCTCAATTGTACGTGTCTTACCAACTAAATATATGTGACAATTATCTTCTTATCGAACTTGTGAAAATAAAGACGTTCTAAGTCATTATGTGTGAAAAACGAACCATTCAAAGTGACAAACAATACACAATCCAGTTAAACCCTGTACCCTTTACCATAGTTCTAAGGAAGTTAATGCCTGGATGCCGATAGACCATGATTTAGTGGTCCTGCCCATATCTTTAGGAAAATAAATGAAGAGTTTGAGAGACATTGCAGAAAATGAAGAAAAAATCATTCTTAGTCACAGTTTTAGCAAAAATTTGTCTGCTTAAACTCCCCAACGGTCATCTGAAGTCTTGTGAAAAATGTTGATATACAGATTAGTTCTATCTATGATATTACATAATTTATTTGCCATATTTGCAGTTCCTCCGTACAATAACCGACATTTTTTCTGCATAAAACTTCCTGAAATAAATGACCCGCTTCCGGTTTTGAGCACATTGGTAAGTGGCTAATTCAACAACACGCGAAAAAATAACAAGAGGACCATGATGGTCCTAAATCGCTCACCTGAAATGCAACTCAGCTGTCATTGTTATGGCCACTTGCCTCTTGTTTTTTGCTGGAATGTTTTAGTTTTGAAAATGATTCATCCATATGACAATACCAACAATCAGAGCAGGTAAGAAAATGATAGAGCCGAAATTATAGGCCCTAGAGTGTAAACAAATGAATTGTCATCAAGATCCCCTATTTTGATGCTTTTAGCTTGTCCCCATTTTGATCAGATTTGTCCTTAGGTCATTATGAACATCCAGGGAAATTTTGAGTATGACTGAGCCAGAATTGTGGTTGCTGAGTGTGTTCATGTTCATGTTCACAACCTTACAAACATTCTGGGCGATGGATCAAGATTATGCTGGAATTCCGATAGCTATATAATAAACCGTGGAATTTTGGCAACGCATATTCAAGGATACATAAAAGCTAACCATGAGTATGTTATGCTCAGGTGAGCTGATAATGGGTTTTCAGACAGAATCACATGCCAAATGTATGTTGTGGGCCATACAATATGGAACAGGAGGATTCCAAGAATACACTCTTTACATATTTGATCCAACATTGTGACTACAAAGGACTTTCTGTGATTCCAAGGAAGAAATTTGGTAAATGCTATTAGCAAACAAGAGCCATCAAGTGGTTGTTGAGAAATCGCTTCGGACGGACGGACAAACAGACAGACAGACGAAGTGGCGACTATATGCTTGCCCTTACGGGAGCATAACTATCCATCAGTCCATGCTGAATATGAAAGCTCTAGGGTTAATGTTTGGATGAGGCCTAAAAAAAAAATAGTTTGTTTAGGGTAACGTCTCCAAAAATGTTAGGTAGGGTAGGGACAATTTTTTTTTTTTTTTTTTTTTTAACTCCCACCCCCCCCCCAAAAAAAAAACATCTTGAAATGGTGGTATTTGCTTTCGAAAATGGAAAAAAAAAAGAGAAAATGGTGGCTACCAGCTCCGAGTCCCTTTTCTCATTATGTGTTCAAAAGACCTCTAGTCTGTCACTAACTTTCTGATTGTGCGGTAAATGGTCAAATTCTATCTAAACTATACTTCTATATTTGCATCTTTTTTCCCCACTGAATGCTGTCCACTTTTGTTTAACTCTTTTCTGAATTGAAATTTTTTAGACTTGTCCAAATTAAAAGTATTTGCTGACAACAAAACAAATGTAACTCACAAATTGAAATTTGTTTTGGGAAGGGTAGAAAACATGGGAAACAAAGAAAAAATGGGTTTATAGCATTTTCTCCTTTTCCCTCAATTTTCCCACAAATGTTTTCAAAAGTTTTTTTAAGGATTGTTAAAACTGTGGATTGTGTGGTAAAGAGCTAAAACAGCTGAAAAAGTGAAAAACATTTATTTGCAAGTTTCTAAATAAACTGAATAAATACTAGAATGTTTCGTTTGTTTTTATGTTTAATACCCTCCCCCTCCAGAACACTTTAGAGGACTATATATATTATACTGATTTAAAGTAAACATTTTATCTGTAGAAAAGTTGGGTTTACAAAGGTTATGCATATTCTTTTTATCTAGAACACACATTCTTGACACAACTTTGAAATTACAAGTATCCACTTTTGTTGTCCTTCAAAGTTATAATGTGAAACAAGAGTGTCGTCATCACAATATACGCCGCCACATGGCTGCTATTTTAAGCAGCTAGCTTTAGAGACTAAAGTGTTGGAATTTCTAGTACCTACCTGGGTAGCTCAATAGATATATTGTTTTACTTGTGATCTAAAAGTTTTACGCATGGACTGATGGATGGACAGACGGATGCACAACAGACTCATTGGTCATTGGCTTTGATTAAGCAATAAAAATATGAAGTTTCATGAAATTATGTCCATTAGTTGGAGATACATTGATGAAAAACATTTTTTTCCCATCACACAGCAATAAATTCCAGAACCCTGACAATATGCGCTAGGTCACATGATCTGTGAAAATTTCATCCAAATCCGTTGAGATATGTCAAGTAATTAAAGAGATATTGGTGAAAAATGAAATACAACATGAAGCCCCCTTTTTCCATGATGCAACTATAAATCGCAAAACCTTGACAATCTGCACTAGGTCACATGATGAGAAACATTCTATGAACATTTTATCCAAATCCGTCAAGAAATGTGGGAGGAGTTGCGTTCACAAGAAACAGACTTTTGTAACGATGGACGCAGTTTAATTTTGACATGAAGCCCCCTTTTTCCATGACACAGTAATAAATTCCAAAACCCTGACAATATGCGCTAGGTCACATGATCTGTGAAAATTTCATCCAAATCCGTTGAGATATGTCCAGTATTAATTAAAGAGATATTGGTGAAAAATGAAATACAACATGAAGCCCCCTTTTTCCATGATGCAGCTATGAATTGCAAAACCTTGACAATATGCGCTAGGTCACATGATGAGAAACATCCTGTGAAAATTTTACCCAAAACCGTCAAGAAATGTGGGAGAAGTGCTGCTGCTCCTCAATTTTATATAGATCAGACACATTTTACCTGGAAACTAAAGTGGCATCACTTGCCAAAGTGTAGGAGAGATTAGAAAGCCTTGGAAAATTTTTGCATAGCGGCTCCTAGCCTAGGCAGTTTCAGGTTTTTCTCTAAGACCAGGTAGGGTAAATCAAGCTGAGTGAAGGGGGGGGGGGGCGGCAGAGCGAGAACAAGGCAAGTTTGGGTAGATTTATATTTTCTGAAAGAAATTATTGTTGCCTCATTGTAACAAAGATAGAAAAAAATATGAAAATACCTGTCTAATATGAAGACCTATCGACGCTTGATACAAATCTAAACTTCTATCGTTGCCGTCGTCTAGTTTAGTCCACAGTCCGTCCTGTCAGATAAGTTGCAAGAGAAACGTCCATTAAAATTTTTCGAATGTTATATCTGCATTGAACACCTTAATTGTTCGTAGTTCTGGAGCATGCTAGCACTTTTGCCGAATGATGTTTAACAGAACTTGTTCAATCTGAAATCTAGCAAACCGAAAGTAGCGACAATGCACTACAGAACCGGAAATGCGGTAATGACAACAGAGATGACGGGATCCTGTCTATATTTTACGCGAAGAAAAGCGAAAATCACAAGTAAAAGTTCGTTACGCAGTCTGTACTGAACCGCAGTATTTCGGGCGTGATTCTTTGTGGAAGATAAAACTGGTACCCGTTTGTCTTTTGTAACCGTGCGATAGGATACGAACGTTCGATAAACAGAAGTTCCTGTGTGGAGTTCGCAAAAAAGCCCGATCTCTCCGCCAGCTTGTATGTATTTTTAGAAATGGAAAACCCACGTTGATGCGTTTAACAATTTGTGTTTAAGGTCGGTTCAATATACTCCGATACACGATAGCTTTTGTACAGGAGTAGGAGTTTTCATGCATAATTATGTATGTAGTAGTACATGATTGTACACCTATAATATAATGCGCAATATTTGCCGAAACAGGCGTCCTGTGACACAGTATGATAAAAGGCTGATTTTTTTTTTTATCGGAGGACAAAAAAAAAAATTAGGGTCGGGGCAAAATCTCCAGGTAGGGTCGGGTTACCCGAAACAAACTATTTTTTTTTTTTACGCCTGAAAGAAGATTTTAAAAGATCTTTTATTTGGATGTGGAAACTGGGATCCAACAACAAAGCACTTATTTTTTTTTCCTAAGGTCACAATTCGATGTACTTTGGTAGAGTGCTACTGTTGCCAATTAAGTTGTAGGCTTTGTGTTTGGGTTGATTTTTTTTTTTTCAGCAGTTGACATGGAAACCAGAGTTTTTCATGAATTCAAATTTGTCAAAGGGCAATACAGTTGATCTTGCTTAGCTAAGCGACTACATTTGTTAAGCCAACACTTTTATTATGCGATAGGAATTCCAATGTCTCTGTTGAAATATATAAGACTAGCTGGAATTGAATGCCCCATGGATTAAAGCCTGTATGCTGAGCTAAATCCTATGTTGTTAGTACTTATTACAATCGTCTTAGTGAGAGTATTGTAATGAGTATTACCAACAAAGGCTTTTCTTGAAAGTAAGGTATTATTTGAGTGCAAGAAATGTTGCCACTCCATGTAATCTGAACAAGTTTTTGTTGCATTTAGAGACCATTTTCTAAAGTGACCAATTTTGGCAGTCCCTTGAGTGGTTGCTTAATACATGTTTTACTCTATCTCTTAATTATAAAGACTCAGTGTTTCCCAATAGTGGCACATACCTGGTATGGGTTGACATCTGCGACAGCCCAAAATAGGGTTATGTTGTGCTTTATTTATTTGCAATCAAATTTACAATAAAAAGTTATTCATTGCAAATATACTCTGATTTAACAATACAGTGAACTCCACTTATAATGATACTCAGGGGACCGAAGAAATCATATCGTTTTATCTGATTATCGTTTTAACTAATGTATATTCTTATAAAAAGAGACCCTGTTGGGACCAAGGGATTAACGTCATTATAAGCAATATATCGTATTAAGCAATATAGTAATAAGCAAAGTTTACTGTAATTGTTGCAGAGATGCTCAAGAAATTAATTAATATTTTAGCAAATCAGTATTGAGTTGACTCTTTTCAAGATATAATGGTGATCAACCTCTTTCCCACAACCACTTGCAAGAAGACTCAACACCATAATGCTACATGCCAAATATGAAAGCTCTAGCCCTTACGGTTTGGGACAAGAAGATTTTTAAAGATTTCCTTCTTTGTCTCTATGTGAAATTCGAGACCCCACAACATAGGACCAATTTTTAATACCAGGGCCATAATTTGAAGTAGTTTGGTAGAGGGTCACTAGATGATGCTACATGCCATATATGAAAGCTCTAGCCCTTACGGTTTGGGACAAGAAGATTTTTAAAGATTTCCTTCTTTACCTCTATGTGAAATCCAAGACCCCACAACATAGGGCCAATTTCCACACTAGGGCCATAATTTGAAGTATTTTGGTAGAGGGCCACTAGATGATGCTACATGCCATATATGAAAGCTCTAGCCCTTACAGTTTGGGACAAGAAGATTTTTAAAGTTTTTTCTTTCGGTTGCCATGGCAACCAGAGTTCTTCATGGAATTCAAATCTTTGAAGTATTCTGAAAGTGCATCACCTAAGGATCATTTCTGTGAAGTTTCATTGAAATCTGATTGGTGGTTTCAGAGAAGAAGATTTTTTAGTAATTGTTTACTGATGGACAGACAGACGGACAGACGGATGACGGACATTGACCAATCACAATAGCTCACCCCGAGCACTATGTGCTCAGGTGAGCTAAAAATGGAGAAAATGGGACAAACTTGCAAAATGAAGTTCTCGCTAATTTAAAGTGATTTACAGTAGTGAAAGTGGTAACATAAAGAATGACTGAAAGTGGTAACATAAAGAATGACACAAAGTCTTTAGCAGTAGAAGAAAAACCTGATAATAGAGATTGTCACAAGCACTATGACCTTGCCATCCTGTCCTTTTCCATGAAACACAACTTGGCAGGAAATGCAATTGATGATTTACTGAAACTATTTTCAACCATTAGTAGGGATAGTGAACTTCCAAAAAGCTACAATGATCTTTTGCAAAACATTGTTCATCCTAAAATTTTTCAGCTTCATTACTGTAGACTTTGTTTGAAACTATTTCCATTTTATGACCCTGATCAGTACCAATGTGTAACTGCTAATTGTGATGGTTTTCGATATACTGGATCGGAGCACATGCAGCTGTGTCAGTCAAGAAAAGCAGAGACATATTTTTCAATTGTTGACATAAGAGATCAGTTTGAGTTTATACAAACTAAAAATTGCATCTGGGATTCCATTCTCAAGACAAAGTTAAGATTAGGACAAAGGATGGACCAGCTTGTACTAAAGGATATAACTGATGGAAAAACATATAGGGAGCTATCAACAAACGGTGGTTTTCTTGATGCAAAAGGTCCTAATATAAGCGTATGATTTCACACAGATGGGATTCCATTGTTTCATCAAGCGAAGTGAAATTATGGCCAGTGTATTTGACAATCAATGAATTACCACCCATTCGACAATTCTCAAGAGAAAATGTGATTTAAGCTGGACTGTGGCAAGGCAAAGGAGAGGTTCTATTTTTCAGTTATTTAACTGAAGTAGGGAAGCTTTTGAACAAAACCTTAACACAGATGGTATTGATTTCTTCCAGAGTAATGTAAAAGTGACTACAAAAGTTTGTGTACTATTTGGCTGTGTAGATTTGCAAGCTAAAGCTTACACTTCCAATATGCCAATGCACAATGGTCTGAATGGCTGCATTACTTGTCTAGAACCAGGAAAGTCTGTCAAGCAAAGCAAATGACCAAGTAGGTGTTACCCATATCGTGAGGAGGAGGATGCATATAATCTCCGAGACACTGAAACCATGAAAATATCAAAGTACTGACAGTAATTAAAACAAGAGGGCCATGATGGCCCTGTATCGCTCCACTGGCTATTAAGTAAAAACACTACAAGCCAAACATTACAATATTCAGCAAATTGATTTCAAACACGAGGACATGCAAACATTTTTCTATCTAATCCTACGAGAAAGTTGTGATCCATGGGCAAAGCCAATTTTGATCGCAAAGCTATAATTATTTGAATCCTGGTGGAGGTCCACAATATAAAGCTCCATACCAAATAATTCAGTTCTTGAATGTTATAAACAAGAAGATTTTCAAATTTTTCTCAATGAAAAGCCCTGTAAAACATGAAACCCATGAGACAGGGCTAAATCTAATAGCCTTAGTCTTTATAATGGTTAGTAACATGATGACTTAAGATAGTTTTCATTACAAAAGCCCATGTAAAACTGGTGACCTTGTGTTCCGTGGTGTGGGGACAAACTTGGGTCAAGGACTGTAATTTGGGCCCTCCTTGTACAGGCCCACTAGATAAAGCTACATGCAAAATTTGGTAGACCCCATGGCTATTATTTGAAGGAACTTGGTAGAGGCCCACTAGATACAGCTACATGCCAAATTTGGTAGCCCTAGGCCTTACAGTTTCAGAGAAGAAGATTTTTGAAAATTTTCTGTATTTTTCAATTTTGTTGCCATGGCAACCAGAGTTTTTGAAGGAATGAAATTCTGTCATGGGATTCTGAAGAAGACCATGGCAGGATCATTTCTTTGAAGTTTCATCAAAATTGGATAAGTAGTTTCAGAGATGTTTGAAATAAAAGTTAATGCACGCACGGACAGATGGACGGACGGACCTTCAGTGCCAGTAAAAAACAAGTATATACATCAATCTCAGTTTGAAATATATCTTTTTAACCTATTACCAGACAATCCCTACTTTTGATGACCCTGAGAAAGAAGGCTTTAGAAAAGCATTTTCTCCTTTTCTTACAATCTTTTCTACTGTTCACAAAACAAATTTCAAATTTTCAATCACTTTTATTTTGTCGTCTGCAAGTGCTTTCGATTTAGACAAGCCTAAAATATTATCGTTTGGTAATGAGTGACATGTGTGCTAACAATTGTCATAATAAATCACTAAGATTTTTTTTCAAACTTATTTTATTAATACTTTTTCTAAGCTAGTCATCATCAAACAGTAGACATGGTGTATTAATATGAACACTTCATAGTTTGTAAACACAGTCAGATATGTGGAGGATAATTTTTTGTTTTGGTGTATGATTGAAAATTCTTTTATTGAGTTGAAACAAATGCTAAAAGCTCCCCTTGAGCACGTTGTGCTCAAATGAGCTAAAAAGTTAACATACGGATGGACGCACAACGGACAACGGGCCATAACATAAGCCTGCTGGCCTTCGGCCAGTGGAGCTAAAAAACTTGTCTAGCACCAATCATGTATCACTGCAGCTTGATAATCAAGGGAGGTAAATAGTAACGAACTTTATCTTTCATAAAAAGAGTTATTTCCCTTGATTAATGTTTAAATTGAAGTGACAATATTTTGAAGCCCATGTTAAACTTGCGATCCCTGGAATGAAGGCAATTTTGACCCCAGACCTACAATATGAAACTAGAATGTGTGGTTATAAACAAAAAGATTTTTTAATCTTGCCCAATAAAAAGTCATGTAAAACAAGTTTGCTGAATAAAAGGCCCTGTAAAATATGTGATCCATGACACAGGTTTATCAAGTTTTCACTATAAAAGCCAATGTAAAACTTGTGACCCCTGGTGTGGAGTCAAACTTGACCCCCAAAGTTAAAATTTGGGCCCTCTTGGTAGAGGCCCATTATATAAAGTTACATGCAAAATTTGGTAGCCCTAGGCCTAAATATGGCTATGTACAAGTAGATTATTAAAGTTTCCTTATATAAGACCATGTAGAACTTGTGACCCCCTGGGGTGGGGCTACATTTGACCCCCTGGGCTATAATTTGGGCACCCTTGATAGAGACCCCCTAGATAAAGCTAAATGCAAAATTTGATAGCCCTAGCCCTTATAGCTAGATGCGAAAGATTTTCCTATATAAGCCCGCCCATGTAAAACATGTTACCCCCCGGAGCGAAGTCAAATTTGACCCTCGGCTATAATTTGGACACCCTTGGTACAGGTCCACTAGATAAAGCTACATGCCAAATTTGGTCGCCCTAGGCCCCATGGCTAGGTCAAAGAAGAATTTTAAAGTTCTCCCTATATAAGCCCATGTAAAACTTGTTATATAAGCCCATGTAAAACTTGTTACCCCCGGGCAGGGCCTAATTTGACCCCAGGGCTATAATTTGAACAATCTTGGCAGAGGTCCACTAGATAAAGCTACATGCCAAATTTGGTAGCTCTAGGCCCTATGGCTAGGTAGAAGAGAGATTTCTAAAGTTCTCCCTAAATAAGCCCATGTATAACTTGTAACCCCCAGGGCGGGGCCAATTTTGACCCCAGGGCTATAAATTGAAGAAACTTGGTAGAGGTCCACTAGATAAAGCTACATGCCAAATTTGGTAGCCCTTGGCCTTACGGTTTCAGACAAGAAGATTTTCAAAGATTTTCAAAATTTTTCAGTCTTGTTGCCATGGCAACCAGAGTTTTTGAAGGAATTAAATTCTTTCAAAAAATTCTGAAGAGGACCATGGCAGGATCATTTCTGTGAAGTTTCATCAAAATTGGATGGGTAGTTTCAGAGAAGAAGACGTTTTAAAAAAAAGTTAACGCACGGACGGACGGACGGACGGACGCACGACGGACAACAGGCCATGACATAAGCCCGCTGGCCTTTGGCCAGTGGAGCTAAAAACAGCGAGCAGGCGATTAATTATTTAGTGACAGGTTTCAAGCGATAATGTATTCAGGAAAGAGTGTCTTAAATGATTCATCATAAAATTTCATATTCCTCTGGCCCAAAGGAGACAGTTTAAAAAGGAGACACGCAGGAAAGAAGAAAATGCTGGCAATTCTTATATTCTGATGTTGTTCTTAAGGTATTACTATCACAACGCTTCTAGTGCAACATGGAATAAAATTTCCTATAAGTTGATAAAAAAGGATTCATACTGATATAATACTTTTGAACATGATTGGTTGATATTTGTAGATGCTAGAGTGTAAACAAAGTTTTCTAATTCAAGGGCAAATAACTCCACTTGTTCTGGTCTGATGAGACCCATGATCAAACTAATCCAAGATCTTATGGTCATTTATATTTTGACCAAGTTTAGTGCTGATTGCTTAATATTTGTAGATGCTAGAGTGTAAACAAAAAAATGTGAATGGATGGACGGACGACAGCTGACGGTGAGTGATCATAATAGCTCATCCTGAGCACTTCGCGCACAGGTGAGCTAAAAAAAAAGCTGAGATGAACTCAACTCTACAACATAACAAAATTTTGGACTTGTCAAAACTGAATGCATTTGCAGATGATAGGGTGAGCTAAATGAGTACCATTTGATTTGTTGGTTTGTATCGGAGTTAAATGCCATTTTAACAGCTTAGGTCATATGATGGCGGTCCGTGACATGCAAACTTTGTGTTTTCTGGCTTGATCACACAATTACTAACACAACTTTCTTTCCAGAGCCACTTGCTATTTCTTACATGCATCAGAGGTGAAAGGCGAAAAATCAACAGAAAGAATTAAGGTCTGCCACAACCAGGTATTGAACCCGCAATCTCCAGGTCACGAGTCAGATATGCCAGCCTCTGAAGTACCCGGTCGGGCCGTACTACGTGAAGGGATTTTTCTTTGTATGACTATAAAAAATCTGGGAAAAGGAGGAAGAAACAGCTACCAGTTGATCAACATTTCTCCTTTTTCCATTACTTTTTCAACAGCCTCCTCAGGATCATTAAAACAAAATGCGGGCAACTAGCATTTTCTCCTTTTCTGGACATGATTTTACCCAATCAAAGATAGATGTCAAGTTTTGAGCTAGATTTGATATGTTAAATTTGGTCATGTCCAAAGTTTTCTGTATGATAGAATTAAACAGTTACAAATTTGAAAAAAAAAAAAAAGACCATAAATTTAATATATCTTCTTTTTCTCTGAGTTTTAAGTTGAAAAAAAAAATTGGTAAAACAAAACAAGAAAGCTTACTTATTTCAGTAATGTAACATTATGACAATTCATGACTGAATACATTTTCCTTTCATTGGGCTTACAGTTGATCTAAATCTACACTGGACAGGTAAACTTATACCGTATCAGTTACTTCCTTGAAAAATAATATTATTTCACAAAATCAGGCAAAAAAAAAAATTGAAAGAATACATAAACTGCAAGAAGGAGAAAATAAAGGTTACCAATATTTTCTACATTTTCCACGTTTTTTACCATATATACAAATTTTCACAATGGACGATAAAGAACTGATGTTCATCAATGGTCATAATCAAATTTACTGTATTACTTCCCTTAAATATTTATATCAAAGACTAAAATTTTTTTTGCAGAATATGGAAGTATGCAACCTTTTGTTGCAAAAGTTAAGTATGTGTTAAAAAATAAATGACTATACTGGTGAATTTGAGGACTTTTTCTGTTATTTTCTTTATAATCCCAACCTTACACTCTGCAGGAAAAGGCAAATATAAATTGAAACTACACAGTTCAGTCAAGCAATTTCAACTGCTTCCCCTGCTCAGTGGGCTGGGTAGCAGGGGCCAATAATCGATAGACCAGCCTGCATAGCTCAGTTGGTAGAGCGTAGAACCTGTGAACAAGAGAGTGTGGATTCAGCCCCCCACGGCTGGCCATCTAAAATAACCAATAGTCTTTCAGATGAGTCGTTAAACCTAGGTCCTGTGTGACGGTGCTATACACCGAGCACGTCAAAGAACCAAGCAAAACTTAGGATGGGTTTCGTCCAGTATCTGCACCATCCCCCGTAACAATACTAACAGCCTTCAGGGGGTGTCGCCCATTTGGGAAACCGGTGGCGACGATGAATAAACACATATTCAATCATTCAAGGCAATCAAGAAAAGACCAGTCCCAGTCGAGTCCCTTGAGGGTGTGGGTCGATCCCCACGGCTGGCCATCTAAAATTACTAATAGTTTGGATGAAACGTTAAATTGAAGTCCCATGTGACGGTGCTATACATCGAGCACATAAAAGAACCAGGTGTAACTTAAGATGGGTTTCCTCCTGTATCTGTACTATCCCCCGAAAGAATACTAACAGCCCTCTGGGGCAGTCGCCCATATGGGCAATCGGTAGGGATGATAAATAAATGCAAATTCAATCAATCAAGGCAGGCAAGATGGGTTGACAGATAGTGCAGTGGTAAAACGCTGGACTATCAATCCTGAGGCCCGAGGTTCGATACCCGGCCAAACCAGGACCTTTCTGAAACCTTGTGTTTCCCACCCAAATAGAGGTGAACTGGTTTGGAACCCACCTGTAGCCTCGCATGTAACGGTGCTTTACACCAGGCACATTAAAGACCCGTGGAGGTCTATTCGAAGAAGAGCTAGGGGCTTGTACCCGGATTTCCTTGTATCAGATTCTTTCTCTCTAATGGTCCATACCATATATGCCTAGAGCATGGGGGGACCTTAATCCTACAAAGCCATCATCATCAAGGCAAGCAAGATAACTCTGATAATCTATACAGGTTCAGTGAACACTGACTCAGTACAGGTTCTATCCTGGCAAGGACATCCAGCATGTCACATTCAATTGCCTACTGTAGTGTGTATCAAAAATCAATTATTTACTAAGGGAGAGAGAATGGTAAACTGGATGATCAACAAAATTCTAATTCTAAATATTATGAAATATAAAACTTAATCTTCAACTCTTACCACACAACCCATACTTTTAACTACACTGAGAGATGGCTTTGTGAAGCATTGTTAGAATAAGAGAGAATGCTGGTAAACAGCATTTTCTCCTCACAAAGTTTTCTGCCCTGTCACTCACAAATGGCACTATTTGAGCCAAATTTAATTTGTTGTCTGTAAATATTTTGATTTGGACAAGTCCAATATTTTGTTAGTTGGTAAAAGGTTAAAATACATTCAGTATTTGCTATATGAGCCATGCTCTGTCAAAAGGGGGCTGAATGCATCGGCAAAAAGTATCACAGCTCAGCTGGCGCATGCTGAGCTGGGCTGAAACTTTTTATCTTTGGTCAATTCTCTGAGTATCAAAAGACCAGAATACCTCAGAATTCAGTTGTTTGTTATAATCTATTATAATTTGATGAATTGCTTGGTAAAGTGTGTCATGTAGATGCAATTAAACACTTTTTACCAGAGCATACATCATATCAATCTCCTGCGCATGTCATATTCTTCGAAGATTCGACGTGTTTGCTTCGACGTGTTTGCTATGACGCATCACCCATCCCATATACAAGGTACAAAGGAAAAGTAGGGCTTATATTGAAGCTATTACCCAAGCCTGTAGGGGCTGTTGTAATAAATGGCCTGTGCATAGGTTACATGCTAGCTGATCATAGCTGAATAAATAGCACTAGTAAACGTTTATTTTATTCTGAAATTCAAAGTTACGGTCGTCATTGAAAAGCAGTCCCGTTCTGTTCCCAGAATGCCAAATCAGATAGATGTGTATTTTAAGAATGCCATCTAGTAGATGATAATGTAATATCAATTTCGAAACAAGGAAGGCAAGAGTTTGTAGACAAATAAGTAAGTCACTGATTATTTTTTGTAACTTTCAATTAATTTCTTTAATTTTCCAGTGTCAAATTCACAGAGTTCCATATAGAGGCATTTGCAGGCAATAAATTAAATGTGATTCAATTGATTGAATTAAGTTTTTTTTTTGGGTTACCAGCATTTTCTCCTTTTCTCATATTGTTTTCGGAAGGATTCTTTCTTACCGTCAAAAAAATTTGGGATTGTGTGATAAAAGGTTCGGTGTTTATACTGATGTTGAATATTAAAGAGTTAAGCTTGTATCAAATGATAGCACTTTTCCTTCATTTTCAAGAAAGTAAGAGGAAATCAGTGTCCTTTTCCAACAATGTTTTCAAGATTCATGTATTGACAACAAAGTCCAAAACTTAAATGAGGATTCATTTGATTTTTTGTCCAAAAATGACTCTGCAAAGACATGTCTAGAATAAGAAGTCTGATAAATAATGTAGTTATAAATGAAAATATTATCCATACCAGCCTTGGTATCCAGATCAAAAGAATTTGGTCCTTTGCTGTATTACCTCAATGTGGTGTTTTTGTTCTGTTTGCTGCGACAGTTCGAATTGATTGGCAAGAAAATCCATGAAATGGATATCTGTGTCTCTTTCAGAGGTTGGTAAGAGATGCAGTCAAAACAAAATAAAAATAACTTACACCAACTTGATCTCATGGGGCATGGCTAACCTTTGACATCAGTCGTCTAGTTTACTTTTAATTTAATGGCCACAAGCCAGTCCAGAATTGTTTGTAGTAAATCTAAGCACACACAATACTTTATCAATCCTTTGCTTTATGGAATACGGCTACTCAATGATTTCCATATTACCAATTAATTGTCAATCTAAAATGTGATGTGCTAAAACATAGCTCTGCCCTGCCAGGTCAAATTTTACAGCCCATACTTTTAGTAAGATATGGTCAATTTTTATGATTAAAAAAGGTCCCCAAATTCCAGTTAGTCACCATATAAAATGTTGTTTATTCTGTACTTAAGTTTAGCTGCAAGCCGTCAACCCTTATCAAATGATAAACTGATACCAAAGTCGAGAGAAATATCATTGGCAGTGTTGTTTTAACTAATTTGTACACTTCTGAAAGTAAGTCACACCCACTTTGAAAGTAGAAATTTCATCTACATGTTTTTTTCTCTTTTTACTGTCCATGACATGAATGTAGACTTGCCCAGATTGAAAGCATTTGCAGTCGACAATTTGCACTTGGCACAAGTGGTGAAATTTGCCTTTGATAAGGTATAAAACAGTGTGGAAAAAGGAGTAAAGGCTGGTTACTGGCATTTTCTCCTACTACAATTTTTTCAAAAGGTTATGTTCATTGGGTCATTAAAACTCAGGGTTGTGTATTAATTCTTTAAACATATACGATAAAAAAAAAACATGTTCATAGTCTATTTATAATGGTGACTAAAATTTTTCAAATATAATTGTGATATGTTTTATCAATACTTCTAGCCATTTATGAAATTAAGGCACATATCTGCCCAGGGATCTTATATCCCTGATCTGCCATAAAGCAACATTATGAAGACAAGTCGCCCCAAAGTAGAGACAACTCGCCCCATACTGAAGACAAGTCACCCCAATTTTATGAAAACATGGAACAGTTCACAGTTCTAACTCAAAGATTCTTGCCCAACTTACATACCAGAATTCATATCCCGTACATGAAAATTTGGTTTGAAACGAGTATAAACTCATGAAAATAACAACCTACATGTAACTGACACTAATCTGTTTCAAAATGGACAATTAAATATACAAAAAAGTAATTTTTTGTGAGTAGGAGGCCTAATTAAAACGGTTTGTCGTCAAACGTATCTACCAGACAAAAGCAATCATGAAAGACTTATCATCAAACGAATTACTGGTCTGTCTACCTATCAATTGTATTACTTATTGAAAAGAAAGGTACATTGATGGTAGGATGTTCCTTCCTTGAGCTGAATATGTCTAAGATATTAACTGATCTAATTAGCATTATCTGAGCTAATTTAGATGTTCATTGGTGCAAACGACAGAATATAATCTTCAGTCACTTGAACAAAAGCAGCCAATCATGTGACTAGCTTTGAAATTCAGTATTTTCTTGAACAGTTTTGGCCTACATGTAGTTATTAATTACATTATGAATCATTCATCATTCGTAATTTTATTCACACAATTGTTTGAAACTGACTTACTTATGAAAATTATGCAGCAGCAAACCTTTTTAAGTCAGTAGGGATGAGAAATCCCTTCTATTATTCCCCTTTTCCCACTTTTATTCATAGGGTCAGTTTTGAAATAGTATGGAACCATGAATATTCATGATTATGTGAGCTGTGGCCATTTGATATAGAATTTATCACCACACATTTGAAAATAAAAACTGAATAAAAGTCATAACAGTTGTAGACTTCTATCTTATTTACCAATAGAAATAAAAGTGGGGCGAGTTGTCTAAGAATTTGGGGGGAGTTGTCTTCTGAAGGTGGGCGAGTTGTCTTGGGGCGAGCTTTTTGCGGGGCGAGTTGTCTTGGGGCAAGTTGTCCTGCACCCGTAACAAATGAAAACTTGGTAAGAATATATCCATAAAATCTAAAAAAAAAAAATAGTGTCAAATTTGTACCTTGTATCGAATCCCGCCCACGTGCACGAACCATCATTGAAAAATTCGACAAATGAACTCGTATCGTTGACTGGAAACACTAAAACGGTTGTTCAGTTAAAATTTCGATGGCAGTGGCGTTTAAACAATAGGCCTAAAAATACCGGTATATACTGGGTGCTGCGAGCAATTACTTTCCCCCTACAGTCTGTCAGTCACATATGTTATACTTCTAATCGCTCTAGGATTTACTAAATTTGATTATTTTTTACTCCTTTACACTATCGTGAAAATATTTTTTACTCCTTTACACTACCGTGAAAAAATTAACAAAGTTATCGAACAATGTACAACACGCAAAAAGGAATATGCCAGATGACTAGCCCACTAGATCAAAGCACTTTGGTATCAAATGATCAATTCTTATAAGTCGTATCTTTTAAAGATAAGAGTTATTGTTTATCTCCTAAAATTTACATTTTGGATATTTCAAATTCAATACCCTGTCGTAAATCGAATTTAACTTTTAAATGGTTTTCGTAAGATCTTTTATGCCTAGGCTAGCATACAAATCCTAATTTCAAAGAAAAAAGGTTTGAAGGATCGGAATCTGTTTCACTGTACTTCGATAATAATTGTAAACATTACAGGGAGATTACTCTGGGAGCTGTTTCCGTAGGATTCGAAGGTTATGTGGGTCAAGATTTTTGCTATTGATCATGTTTTATAGAAACAATTTGTCGCATAATGGATGAATTGAGGAGAAAGATTTATCAAAATACCTGATAAGGTGTCATGATCATTAAACAAAGGTAATACACACTGAGTAAAATTGGATTTGAAAAACTGAGGTGGACAGTGAATTTCTGTCGCCAGGGGGTGCTTATCAAAAGGCGCATCGAAAAAAATCCAAACAGTTCAAAACCAATATTATTAAAACAGTGATTACGTAATCGCTGTTTTAACAAGCAGTAGCTGCATCTCGACAAAGGAGGATTGATGGAATATGTGGACCAAGTGGTTTGCAGAACTGGCTATTGTTTGATTATGTAAGAGGTCTTGTACCTGATTATATGCATGGTGTTTTACTAGGTGTAACAAAAACTTTATTGAGTAGATGGTTGGCTCCATCAGACTCCAAAGAACCTTATTTTATTGGACTAAGAGTGAAAGAAATATCTAAACGTTTAAAAGCAATCACACCACCTGATTACGTTGAGCTGCTTCCTCGTGATCTAGAAAAACACTATGCCCATTTGAAACCTATTGAACTGCAATCATGGCGTCTGCATTATTCACTTCCATGCCTAAAAGGTATATTGCCAGATTTGTATCTTGAGCACTATTCATTGCTTTCAGAAGGAATACATATATACTTCTTAGAGACAATAACAGATTTGGATGACTTGAATAGAGCAAGAAATCTTTTAGATTTCTTTTATAAAAAGTTTTCAAATTTGTATGGTGAGGGCACTTGTGGACTTCATGTTCACAATATTGGAAGACATTTGATTAACTATGTTGAGCAATGGGGGCCTCTTTTTGGGTGGACTTGTTTCTGCTTTGAAGATTTTAATGCACAGTTATTGAATTATGCTCATGGCACTGGAGATGTGACAAACCAGATATTAAAAAGGCATTTTGCATATATGCATATTTCCAAAAAGAGATATATCTGACCTTCAAAATGAAAACATTGCTTCATTTTGGAATAAAATGTCTGACAACAGTAGCAAGCATGTAAAAAAAACACTAACAAGAGGGCCATGATGACCCTGAAGTCCCTCACCTGAGTCTTTTGACCAAACATGACCCATTTTCAATCTCATTTGAGATATCATGACAAACAATCTACTAAGCTTTCATAATTATTGGACTAAAAATTTGGCCTCTAACATGTACACAAGCTTTTTTTAGAATTTCTCTCAGTGACCTACTTTTTAGCCAACCAAAACCAATTTTCCCATTGTAGATATTTTCAAAACAAAGATCCTGACCACCTTTCATAAGTATTGGACAGAAAATGTGGCCTATAGATCATACACAGAGTTTTTCTAAGATTTGACCTACTGACCTAGTTTTTGACCCAACATAACCGATTTTCAAAGTTGTCTGAGATGTCATGAAGACAAACATTCTGACCAAGTTTCATGAGTTTTGGACTGAAAATGTGACCTCTAGAGCATACACAACATTTTTCTAAGATTTGACCTAGTGACATAGTTTTTGACCCAACATGAACCATTTTCAAACTCCTCCAAGACATCATCAAGACAAACATTCTGACCAACTTTCAAGAAATTTAGATCGAAAATGTGACTTCTAGAGCGCCCACAAGGTTTTTCTAAGATTTGACCTAGTGACCTAGTTTTTTGCCCGACATGACCCATTTTCATGCTTGTCTGAAATATCTTCAAGACAAACATTCTGACCATATTTCAAGAGTTTTGGACTGAAAATGTGGCCTCTAGAGCGTACACAAGGTTTTTCTAAGATATGACCTAGTGACCTAGTTTTTGACCAGACATGACCAATTTTTGAACTCATCCAAGATATCATAAAGATAAAACATTCTGACCAACTTTCAAGAGTATTGGACTGAAAATGTGGCCTCTAGAGTATGCGCAAGGTTTTTCTAAGATTTGACCTAGTGACCTTGTTTTTGGCCCAGCATGACCCATTTTCAAAGTCGTCCGAGATATCATCAAGACAAACATTCTGACCAAGTTTTAGGAGTATCTGACTGAAAATGTGGTCTCTACAGCATACACAAGGTTTTTCTAAGATTTGACCTAGTGACCTAGTTTTTGACCTGACATGGCCCATTTTCAAAATCGTCAGAGAATTCATCAAGACAAACATTCTGACCAACTTTCAAGAGTGTTGGACTGATAATGTGGCCTCTAACAAGGTTTTTCTAAGATTTGACCTAGTTTTTGACTCAGCAAGACCCATTTTCAAAGTCATCTGAGATATCATTAAGAGAAACATTCTGACCAAATTTCATGAGTATCTGACTGAAAATGTGGCCTCTTGAGTGTACACAAGGTTTTTGTAAGATTTGACCTAGTGACCTAGTTTTTTACCCGACATAACCCATTTTCAAACTTGTCCGAGATATCATTAAGACAAACAGTCTGACCAACTTTCAAGAGTTTTGGAATGAAAATGTTGCCTCTAGAGCGTACACAAGGTTTTTCTAAGATTTGACCTAGTGACCTAGTTTTTGACTCGACATAACCTATTTTCAACCTCGTCCGAGATATCGTCAAGACAAACATTCTGACCAAGTATCTGACTGAAAATGTGGCCACTAGAGCGTAGACAAGGTTTTTCTAAGATTTGACCTAGTGACCTAGTTTTTGACCAGACATGACCCACTTTCAAACTTGTCTGAGATGTCTTTAAGACAAACATTCTGACCAACTTTCAAGAGTTTTGGACCGAAAATATGGCCTTTACAGTGTTCACAACGTTTTTCTGAGATTTGACCTAGTTTTGACCTAGTTTTTGACCAGACATGACCCATTTCAAACTTGTCCGAGATATCATTAAAACAAACATTCTGACCAAGTTTCACGAGTTGGATCGAAAATGTTGCCTTTAGAGCGTACACAAGGTTTTTCTAAGATTTGACCTAGTTTTTGACCTGACCTGACCCATTTTCAAACTCGTCCGTGATATCATCAAGACAAACATTCTGACCAAGTTTCATGAGTATCTGATTGAAAATGTGGCCTCTAAAGCGTACACAAGCCAAAAGTTGACGCCAGACGATGCACGAATGCACACCGCATAACAGACACAGCACAATCACAAAAGCTCATCTTGATTACTTCATGCTCTGGTGAGCTAAAAACAGAAAATTGTGAAATTGTTGGTGCATTGTGTGTCCTGCCAGTAGAACAGGTGGAAAAAGATGTTGGTCAAAATTTTCTTAAGGATTTCTATGTTCAAAGTGTTGAAAACTTAAAAAAAGTGCTCATAATTACTGTAAATAATCAGAAATTCTATGGCACTTCATACCAAAAGATGAAAAAAAGGCAATGTAGTTTTGCTTTAACATTTTCTGGTGAAATAGTTCTCATTAAATACTTTATTTATAACACTATAGAAAACAAGGTTTTTGCTGTCTGTTGTAGGTTTGAATATGACAGTTCTCCACATGTGTTTGAGACAACTGGTCACCGTATTTTTGTACTGAAAGAGACACAACATGTTCATGTAATACCAGTAAATGAGCTTTCGCAGGAAGTTTTTCTGGTTAAAATAGGACAAAATTGTTACATTTTTAAAGCTCCAAATCTTCTCGGTTACAGTGTACTAAAATGATGTTCACATGTTTCTTTGCTAGTACTGAAACTTGAAAAAATATATAGGCTATGCTCTGAAAACAAGAGGGCCATGATGGCCCTGTATCGCTCCACTGGCTATTAAGTAAAAACACTACAAGCCAAACATTACAATATTCAGCAAATTGATTTCAAACACGAGGACATGCAAACATTTTTCTATCTAATCCTACGAGAAAGTTGTGATCCATGGGCAAAGCCAATTTTGATCGCAAAGCTATAATTATTTGAATCCTGGTGGAGGTCCACAATATAAAGCTCCATACCAAATAATTCAGTTCTTGAATGTTATAAACAAGAAGATTTTCAAATTTTTCTCAATGAAAAGCCCTGTAAAACATGAAACCCATGAGACAGGGCTAAATCTAATAGCCTAAGTCTTTACAATGGTTAGTAACATGATGACTTAAGATAGTTTTCATTACAAAAGCCCATGTAAAACTGGTGACCTTGTGTTCTGTGGTGTGGGGACAAACTTGGGTCAAGGACTATAATTTGGGCCCTCCTTGTAGAGGCCCACTAGATAAAGCTACATGCAAAATTTGGTAGACCCCATGGCTATTATTTGAAGGAACTTGGTAGAGGCCCACTAGATACAGCTACATGCCAAATTTGGTAGCCCTAGGCCTTACAATTTCAGAGAAGATTTTTGAAAATTTTCTATATTTTTCAGTTTTGTTGCCATGGCAACCAGAGTTTTTGAAGGAATAAAATTCTGTCATGGGATTCTGAAGAAGACCATGGCAGGATCATTTCTTTGAAGTTTCATCAAAATTGGATAAGTAGTTTCAGAGATGTTTGAAATAAAAGTTAATGCACGCACGGACAGATGGACGGACGGACCTTCAGTGCCAGTAAAAAATAAGTATATACATCAATCTCAGTTTGAAATATATCTTTTTAACCTATTACCAGACAATCCCTACTTTTGATGACCCTGAGAAAGAAGGCTTTAGAAAAGCATTTTCTCCTTTTCTTACAATCTTTTCTACTGTTCACAAAACAAATTTCAAATTTTCAATCACTTTTATTTTGTCGTCTGCAAGTGCTTTCGATTTAGACAAGCCTAAAATATTATCGTTTGGTAATGAGTTACATGTGTGCTAACAATTGTCATAATAAATCACTAAGATTTTTTTTCAAACTTATTTTATTAATACTTTTTCTAAGCTAGTCATCATCAAACAGTAGACATGGTGTATTAATATGAACACTTCATAGTTTGTAAACACAGTCAGATATGTGGAGGATAATTTTTTGTTTTGGTGTATGATTGAAAATTCTTTTATTGAGTTGAAACAAATGCTAAAAGCTCCCCTTGAGCACGTTGTGCTCAAATGAGCTAAAAAGTTAACATACGGATGGACGCACAACGGACAACGGGCCATAACATAAGCCTGCTGGCCTTCGGCCAGTGGAGCTAAAAAACTTGTCTAGCACCAATCATGTATCACTGCAGCTTGATAATCAAGGGAGGTAAATAGTAACGAACTTTATCTTTCATAAAAAAGAGTTATTTTCCTTGATTAGTGTTTAAATTGAAGTGACAATATTTTGAAGCCCATGTTAAACTTGCGATCCCTGGAATGAAGGCAATTTTGACCCCAGACCTACAATATGAAACTAGAATGTGTGGTTATAAACAAAAAGATTTTTTAATCTTGCCCAATAAAAAGTCATGTAAAACAAGTTTGCTGAATAAAAGGCCCTGTAAAATATGTGATCCATGACACAGGTTTATCAAGTTTTCACTATATAAAAGCCAATGTAAAACTTGTGACCCCTGGTGTGAAGTCAAACTTGACCCCCAAAGTTAAAATTTGGGCCCTCTTGGTAGAGGCCCATTATATAAAGTTACATGCAAAATTTGGTAGCCCTAGGCCTAAATATGGCTATGTACAAGTAGATTATTAAAGTTTCCTTATATAAGACCATGTAGAACTTGTGACCCCCTGGGGTGGGGCTACATTTGACCCCCTGGGCTATAATTTGGGCACCCTTGATAGAGACCCCCTAGATAAAGCTAAATGCAAAATTTGATAGCCCTAGCCCTTATAGCTAGATGCGAAAGATTTTCCTATATAAGCCCGCCCATGTAAAACATGTTACCCCCCGGAGCGAAGTCAAATTTGACCCTCGGCTATAATTTGGACACCCTTGGTACAGGTCCACTAGATAAAGCTACATGCCAAATTTGGTCGCCCTAGGCCCCATGGCTAAGTCAAAGAAGAATTTTAAAGTTCTCCCTATATAAGCCCATGTAAAACTTGTTATATAAGCCCATGTAAAACTTGTTACCCCCGGGCAGGGCCTAATTTGACCCCAGGGCTATAATTTGAACAATCTTGGCAGAGGTCCACTAGATAAAGCTACATGCCAAATTTGGTAGCTCTAGGCCCTATGGCTAGGTAGAAGAGGAATTTTAAAGTTCTCCCTAAATAAGCCCATGTATAACTTGTAACCCCCGGGGCGGGGCCAATTTTGACCCCAGGGCTATAAATTGAAGAAACTTGGTAGAGGTCCACTAGATAAAGCTACATGCCAAATTTGGTAGCCCTTGGCCTTACGGTTTCAGACAAGAAGATTTTCAAAGATTTTCAAAATTTTTCAGTTTTGTTGCCATGGCAACCAGAGTTTTTGAAGGAATTAAATTCTTTCAAGAAATTCTGAAGAGGACCATGGCAGGATCATTTCTGTGAAGTTTCATCAAAATTGGATGGGTAGTTTCAGAGAAGAAGACGTTTAAAAAAAAAGTTAACGCACGGACGGACGGACGGACGGACGCACGGACGGACGGACGCACGCACGACGGACAACAGGCCATGACATAAGCCCGCTGGCCTTCGGCCAGTGGAGCTAAAAAGGGGGGAACTGATGCATCTCCGTGTTGCATTATTCCAAGTAAGTCATCACATAATTATGGATCTATAAATTTATATATGGTGTTTGATAAGTTTTCTCTGACAATATAATCTAATTTACTAGAGCCTGTTTTTTTTTTTAGGTATTATTGATTGAAAAATGTCTGGGTTTACCCAAGCATTTCTTTATTAGGTAAGTTTATTCTCTTAAAATTTCAACTATTGTAGCTCGAATTTCTTATGTCTTTCCTGTCTAAACCTTTGTTTAAAACCAGTTTAAATGTTTAAAGGATAATATTTTTCATACATTTTACAAACTGTATGTATTAGTAGGTAATTGTGAACACAAGTATGATATTGCAGACTCCAACATTATTTCTGAATTTCTTTGCCAAGCCTCTGTAGCCAAGTTTGTACAACTTGAGAACAGGTCCCAGGATCAAACCCCCAGCCTTGCCAATTTCTTTTTTCCAAGGATTGATGATAGTCATTGCAACAAGATTCATTGACCTTTCCAAACTCCTTAAAGTGAGAATATGTCATTGTGTGGTAAATGGTTAATTGACTTGAAGTGTATAGAAAAAGCATAACTGTTGTATTCAATCTATGAAATAGTTTTCTTTATCATCTCTCTCTCCCCAAATACCTACAGTTACAAGTACAAATTAAGATTAAATGGCAATGCTAGCCTCTGATACTTTCTGCAGTATTGTGACCAGGAACAGAGGTATCAGAAACACACATAACCATTTGAAATATCCTAACAAAATAAAAAAGAAAAATTTTTAGTACTACATGGAAGTAGCTTAGTTGTGCAAATGAATTGAAAAAAAGAATTTGTATACACAGAAATGAAAATTATGGTTCAACCCACTTAATTCAAGTTCCTTGCTAAAATATAAATATACCTAACCCTTTCCCAAATGACAAAATTTTGGGAACTGAAAGTACTTGCAAACAAGAAATAAAATATGGCTTGAATGATGGTATTTGTCTACAAAAGGGTAGAAAGCATAGTGGCAAGAGGAGGAAATACTGGTAATCAAACAGACGATCAAGCTTTAAATTTGCAATGAGGGTGTAATGGCTTGTGCTAAGTGTATGCTAGTGATTCAACCAATCCTGTATGGGTAGAATACTGCAGTGCATCAGAAAGATCTTTTCAGAATTGCAATGTCTAACTCTCTTTACCAGACAACATAATGAGGATTTGTCCAAATTGAAAGCATTTGCATGTGACACTTGAAATGTGGCTCAAATGATGCAATTTGCCAGTTCAAAAATCTGTTTTGATGATCAACTATCTGTGTTTCCTGATTCCAGTATGACCAGCATTCCATCAAATGTTTTTTAAACATTCTTCAAGGAATGAATAGAAATAACCAGCCCTGGTTTACCTACAATCGCAAAGATATATCGCGGGTTTAACGCAAAACGGTTGTAACTCACTTTTTCAAAATTTTACAGGAGAGGGGAAAAAGCTATTTATATTTTTAATCAAAAGCAGTTTTGTTTTAGTGTTACCATGTTTGATTTACTTTTTCCTTTATATTTACAATAATATTGGTACAACTGAGTCAAGAACTTTTCAAAATGAGATACTTGCAAAAGTTTGAGTTACAACCCTTTTGCATAAAAAAATCCTGAAAAATGAAGACAAACGTTCATGCAAAACAGTTGTAACTCAAATTGAAATACCTCATATATGCCCTTAAAAGAATTTTTTTTAATGATAAATATGTTTTTGGTAACAAATTTAGTTTTAAATACTTAATTCTCTATTTTAAATCAAGTTTGGACAGAAAATCCACCTTTAAGGCGCCATAAACCATATTTCATTTTTTAGAATTTTAAGAAAATCTCAATAAAGATAACTAATTTTCATTCTGGTCATGAGTTTGATTCCTATATGAGGCAATTTCTTTCCAACTTGGTTTTCCCTCATCTAGGGGTAAACAGTCATGTCCTAATGATTTCTTTTAAAATAAAAACTTTCTATCCCTCAAACAATTTGGTTCAAAATCTATGTTGATGTCCCTCTTTGATAAAAGCAGTTGAATACCGCATAATGCATACCACCCTGAATTATGATTCTTCCTGCTTTCAGAGGATTTCCTCCCTTTACTGCTCAAGATGAAACTTCAAACCTTTCATATCTGTTGGAAATGATGTATTTGGTAGGGGGGGGGGCAGTTCATGTGACATTTTCCTTCCCTTTCATACAGCACCTACTCCACACTTAAAATCTTTCCAAACACTAAGTATTTGAATAAAATTATACATTTAAAAAAAGAGGAACGATTCAATCAAAATTGTTATGTCTGAGGAATTAAACTTAAAAATGAGGGTTTTCTTACATGTTTTTTCCTGCTTTCATGAAAATTTCACTACTTACATACATGATATTGAGGCTTACTGTTAGATGATTTGAATTAAAGTACAAATTCTTGCAATTATTCCTAGGCCCTTTAAACCTTTGCACTAATGCATGGTTTGTGCCTTTTTAAATTTCTGCAGTAGTCACTGTAAGTATTTGAAAATAGTATGGGAAAAGGACAAATTTTCCAGAGCAAACAAATTTCCCATCAGACTGTTCAATGTTTTTGAAATTTTCATTGATCTATATTCTTCTCATAGTGGACTTTTATAAAAGATGACACTAGAATTTGAATATGAAGGGAGGGATTAAAACGCCTCTCTCTTGAAGATGTTCGCTGCAGTTTGTGATCTCTGGGGAAAAACTTGTCAAGGAAAGTATTCAAATTTAAAAAAAGAACAATAATCACTAGTACTAGTGAAACCTAGGAAACACAATCATAAATATGTGAACTGTCAGTGATGTAAACTGAAATAATGTTGAAAGTGGTGTATAACACTATTCAACTGACCAAACAACAATCAACATGAACTTATTTCAAAGTACTATTTACATGGTAATCTTGTGACAGAAGGAAACAAAAAGCAGATGTGCTCTAGGAATTATATTGACACAGATCTGCCAAATCCAAAAACTTTCTATAGGTAATAAATCATCTCTCATCTTATATTGACTAACATGAATTTGTGGTCTGGATTGATATACGAGATCTGTGAAACAGACTAACAACAAAGTCTGGACCAATATGTTAATTTTTCTACCGAAAAATGATCTGGAGATGAGGACATTATGGTAAATACTCTAATGCCATTCCAGTATTACCTTTTCATTTTCAGTATAAAAATCAAAATTTCTAATTTGACTCTTTCTCAAAGTCAAGAAAGATTCTCTGGGTCATTTGATAAACTTTGGAAGGATTTTTATGACAAGCAGTTCCTATCATTTTTGCCCACTCATCTGTGGTATATACTTGGATGTTTCTTGAAGTGTTTTCAACGGAGGCAGTATGGTTTCCCCTTTATTTTTGCATTTTCTGCAAGTAGAGCTAGAGATATTGAATTTAAATTGAATCTATTTAGACAGTACTATAACATGGTTACCATAAAAACTGGTTTTAGTTCTGTGGGACTGAAACCATTGTCAATGTAAAAAAGAAAGACTGTCATACCTTCCTCTGCTTTTGACAAAATAAATGTGAAATCAAGAAGGCTATTTCACACACACCCCCCCCTCCTTTTAGGTATAGATTTATTCTAGGTGTAACAAAAAGCCATCAAAGGATGCCATGTCTTATATCCTAAAGTTAAAGGAGCTGAGCATTCATTTATGAAAAGAGACAGAAATGAAACCCTTGTGGACTTGTGAGTACTTGTTCAAGGTCAAAACAAGACACACATACATCTAGATTCAGCAGGGTTAGATATGATGGAGGACTTATCCTTTTCTTCATGGGCTCTTGAAAAATTCTTATTTCTTTGGTGCTGAAGAAATTCCTGTTTTTGATCAGCTGATGACTTTTCATATTTACAGCATGAATCACATTTAATGTTACTGACAAACAGAAGATATGCTGAAGTCATTTTTAAAAATGTCTCCGTACCTGCAACTATTTCCAGGTGAAATGTCATCCAATAGGAAGAAGGCTTTCGAAAGTATTGTCGGTGAAGGTAACATTGCTGGAAAACAGCAATTTCCCCTTTCCACAGTATTTTTCTAACCCTTCAACTTTTTACCAAACAGCAAAATTTTGGATAGGTCTCAACTGAAAACATTTTTCAGGTAACATATCAAACATGGCTCAAAAACTAAAATTTGCCTTATGAAGGGTAGAAAACACTGTGCGGCAAGGAGGAAATGCTTGTTATCAGCATTTTCTCCTTTTCTTACATAGTTTTCAAGGGCCATATCCCTAACAGTTGTTAAAACTCAGGATTGTATGGTGAAGAGTTAAAAGACAGCATAAAATAATGTTTATCTTCAACAATTTATATTTTGGTTGCTTAAAAAGACTGTTCTCCTGAAATATAGTCTCCCAATTTTGTATTTTTACAGTCATCTAAGTTGACAAGATGAAGATAACATGAGGAATATTTTGTGAAAGGAGCAAATACTTGAGATTAATGGAATCTCCTTCTTTCACAATGCTTTTAGATCAGGTCTGTAGTATATTACTCAAATTCACTTAATTGATGGCCTTTCACCAGAAAATTGATGAAATACATGACAAACACACATAGAATGTCATACTTTTAGACATTTTTTGTGAATGATTTAACAGTAAACACTTTTTATCACAGATCAGAGTGCATGTTTTGTGCACTCTGATCTTGATCTAATTGGTAGCAAAGGCCTTTAAAGCTGTGTATGGCACTTTAAGGATTAAGTAAGTTTCATATTTTTTTTTTATATTACCTACTTTATTGGGAAAAATTACACTAGAAAAAATGAATAAAGATCTGATCATAAATTCAAAGGGTCTACCTGTCTCTGAGTTTTTTCCTTTCAGCTTTCATACACCTCAGAAATCATCAATAATGACGCTCCAGCTTTATCATGTCATGATGTTGATTTGATGTCATCTGTGACATCATTATGTGGGAGTAACTCATCAAAACCTGCATATTAATTTCAAATGTTCTCCAGGCAAAACGGTTGTAACTCAGGTTGTAACTCAGTTACAACCGTTTTGCGTGAAGAAAATTTGTGAATCTGAGATACCACCTTTTGACTTTTTAGATTTTCTCTGTCAGTAGTAGGAATTTTTGGAAAATATTTTAAGGGATAATGTATTAATGGATTTACATGACAAAAATGTAAAAAAGTCATTTTTGACAAAAAAGGGAGTTACAACCGTTCTGCGTTAAACCCGCGAGATGTTTTCTTGAATTATGCATTTATGTGAATGTTATTGATACATGAAATTTGTAATGCGCTGAGTCATCCGAGCTGTAGGTTCTTGAGAAATTAACAAAATAATGTTTCTGGACTTGTCACAATTGACCTTTCTGTAAACGCCAGTTTGGCACGCCCACATAGTAATGTGGTATTCCGGTTGTCAAGCCTGACAAACAAACCAGAAAATGGAGTCAAATACAAAGAGAAAGAGCAATTATTTTAGTTTTATTCTATGTGATATTTTGCTCTAGGTTAATTTATCCCATCCCTTTTCCCCCAACTTTCTTATCAATCCGAACTAAATCGGCAACATAACCAGAAAAAAATACTTAAAATAGTGTCATATTTATATGAACTGGTCAAAGAAAAATAATGCAAATATGTTCGTAATTCCATGTTCGGTCACAGCATTTTATATAAAAGTACCTTGTGAGGAACTTACTGTCGGCAACATGTATAATTACTAAAAGAGGAACAAGTTTTTAAGACATTTCGTCAGTATATAACATTATTTTACCATAAACAATATAGGAAAAGAATTTACAATTTAACCCTTTACCACACAGTCCCGTCCTTTATCGACCTTGAAGGAGACTTTTGAAAACATTTCTCTCTTTTCTTGGCTGTTTTCTATCCTTTCAAAGACAAATCTCATCACTACCCCTGCAAACTGAGGAGTTACAGTTCATGAATTATTCATGAATTATTCATGAATTGTTCATTACCCAAGTTCATGAAATGCTCTTAAAATTCCTTAAAGTGCAAATGAGACAAATTCTTGAAGAGTCCTTGATTACGTCATAAAAACAAAGTTCATGAACAGTCTTTAAAATTACCCTAAGGTTTTTGAAGAACCTTTCAAGGACAGGTGTCCATGAATCATTCAAGAACTTATTACGGACAGAAAAACAGTGAAATGTTCTTGAATAGTTCATTACCGGGTCATTCCAGTTCTAGGATTTTAGTTCTTTTATAGTTCCTGAAATGTACACTGCCAGTTCATGAACAGATGATGGTTCAAATATTCATGAACTGTTCATGAACTTTCTCCATCAGAATTTCAATGTCTCATTTGCACTTCAGGGACTTTTAAGAGTATTTCATGGTCATAAATTCATGAAAAGATGAAGAACTAAGTTATTAAGAGTATTTCATGGCCATAGATTCATGAACAGATGAAGAACTAAATTGCAACCTTGAACCGACCTTGGGCTTTTGCACCAAAGACGTCCTTTATTCACCCTTTACCAGATTATAAATTCTGGATTTTTCCTTTTTGAAAGCATTTGCAGACAACACTAAATGTAACTTGAAAGATGAATTCCATTTTAGGTAGTGAATAAAACATCATGGGAAAAGGAGAAAATGCTGTTTACCAGCATTTTCTTACTTTCCCTCAATGCTTTAAAGCTGCCTTCTTTCCTAGTGTTGTTAAGTCGGGATTCTGCAATAAAGCATTAAAATTGTGCATTACTACTGATTGTAATCAATGTTTGTTACTGGTACTATCAATTACAAATGCGGGTAACAGCACTAAAATACAGAAATGCAACTGGCAATTCATAATAATGAAAAGATGTTAAAAGGCTGACCTACAAAGTAGTGTCATTCAGTGGCAAAAATTCCTGGTAAAAAAGAAAGCCATTTATTTAAACAGTAGAAAACATTGTTGGACACATTCAGTAGCATCTGATTTAAATCTGCAGTTTGCAATAGCATTTAAGATGTCCCATGGATTCAATGGTATAGAATAACTAGAAATTCGAGCTTTCAAATGTCTCAGTACTTTAAAATTTACCAATTTCATAATAACAAAAACTCTTTGGGAAAAAGAAAAAAATGGTATCAGATAAGAGGGAGCGACATAATTTCAAAATGCAGAATATCAGAAATTGTGATAATCAAATCCTATTTTATGAGTACTCATTAGAATTGTCTCGAGACAGTTCTAATGAATACCCACAAAAAAGGGGTTTGGAGGAGATTTAATGGATTTAGAATGACATAACTCCCTCTTTATCTGGAGCTCTTTGTTATTTTCAGATGCTCTCAACTAAAAACAGTTTAAATTTTAGAACTTTCGGCCTCTGACATTTTTCTCATATCTTTCTTTGACCTGCACAAAACCTTTTGCAGGTTCTCAAACTTCTTAATGAATAAATCTTTCTTCATTCCGGTTTTCTGTAATGCAAGCCTCTGTAGACGTTCCAACTTGTGCTGGTCCAATGGTGGCCTTGGAGATGCCCTACACTTAACTGTGTTTGTTCCTGTTCTGGAATAATTAATAAGTTCGTTTTCAGTGAAAATATGTTTAGCCAAGGAAAAAACAACATCTTTCTCATTATCTAAATGTTTGACTAAATCCAGTGCATATTCATCCTCTGACTTAGGGTTTCCATTTTTAAGTACAGCCTCCACTGCTGTGATTCTACTGTCTAATCTTTTAATTTTCTTTCTGAGGATGCTACCTTCCTCCTCCCACCTGAAAGAAGAACACCTAGAATTATAACTACTTCCATGGAAAAGATTGAAACACCATTTTTAACCCTTACAGTGCTGGAAGAGTGAACTTGCTTTTGTGGACAGTGTAGATTTAGATTAGACTGCATACACTGTTTGCTACCTAGTTACATTTTATGGTTAAAACAACCATGACATAACGATGTTTGGGGTGCTTTTCCTACTTGAAAAAGTTCAACTCATTAATTCAGTTCTTCAACTCTTTCCCAAACAATCCCTGGTTTTTACGACCCTAGGGAAGAGTCCTTTTGAAAACATTGTGGGAAAAGGAGAAAGTGCTGGTAGCCAGCATTTTCTCCTTTTCCCACAATTTTTCTCTATTCTATCACAGACAAAACCCATCATTTGAACAAGATTTAACTTGTTGTCTGTAAATGCTTTCAATTTGGACCGATCAAAATTTTGTCGTTTGGTAAAGAGTGAAGTGTTACCAGTTACATTATGGCTCAGAGCATTTGTCCGTCTGTGTGTTCCTGTTTCCACACCAGTGCACTGCATAACATTTTTTCCAAGCCATTGGCTGTTTTCTCATATTAAACTGCTACAGCAATACTCAGTAAATGGTGACAAATAACTCCAAACCTGAACTTGCAATCCCTGCCAGGAACTACAACTTGGTAATCTTCTGACCTAAGTGGAGCTGATGGAATACAGTTGTGAATAACTGACAAATTATCAAAAGCAAAAATTGGTTTAAACCTTTCCTTGATTTTTAACTTTACACTGAAAAGTTGAATGCATCTGCAGAGCGTTCAAAAACTGAAACAAATACTAATGTTTTCTAATAGAAACAGAGTAGAAAACTGGGAGAAGGAGCAATTGCGTGTTAAAAGCAACTGATATAGCTTTTAGGTTTTCTAACATTATGTTTTTAAACTTGTCTGCAGCAAAATGTGTCTACATGAGGACATAGTTTAGAGGTATAGTAGTAACATATGATGTTGGTGAAAGCTCCTTTTCATTTACGTTTCGGATTAACAGCTTGAGCAATATGAAAAAAAAAGTATACATGGGAGGAGTTCCAGGGAAAATTTTCAAGCTTTTTGCTCATTGTCATCCGACACAATGACATTTTGAATTAATTTGCTTCTCTGTCCTAACCCTTTCCCTGATAAGCTCTTTTAAAACTCGTCAAAAGTGGAAGTATCTGCAGAAGAGTATTCAAAACAAAAAAAAATAATGATGAGATTGTAGTCTCCACCTCCACTCACTTAACCGTTTCCCAAACAACAAAATTTTGAACCAGTCCAACTTCAAAGTGTCTGCAGATGACAAATTAAATGTACCAAAAATGATGATTTCTGTCTTTGATAGGGTAAAAAACATTGTGGGAAAAGGAGAAATGCTGGTTACCAGCATTTTCTCTTTTACCAAATATGTTTTCAAAAGGCCTCTTCCCAAGGGTTGTAAAAACCCTTGATTGTTTGGGAAAGGGTTAAGTGTCTAAAAATTGTTCAGTCATGGATAGACTTTTGTCATAAAGGAAATTGAGGTAAAAAGATATAAGCCACGCTCTGACAAAAGTGGGCTTAATGCATCTCTGTGCTCCATGGTACCAAGCAAGCCATCACATAATTATGAATCAATATCCACTTTTTTTTTTAAAAACAACTGACTTAATCATGAGGTAGACAGGTTCTTTGACATACAGAATATTTACTATAGCGAAAAGTGTTGGCCCAGGTCAGCCTGCGTGGACTGCGGAGACTGACCTGGGTCAATACTTTTCGCAGATGCATTAAGCCCCTTTTTCAGAGCATGGCTCATATGAAAATAGGAGACAACCTACAACTCATGTTATCAATGTTTATACTGAATTATAAATGATTCTGCTAGGCAGAAGCAAAGAGAAATGAAACAGACAATACACAACGTTTGTACATTTTCCTAATCAAAGTCCAATCAAACAGGATTTATAGATTGAATGGTGTTTAACGCCATTTTCAACATTATTTCAGTTATATACCACGGCAACTAGAACACCTGTCTATGCTTTTTCCTGGACTTTCATTTACCAGTACTTTGCCTAATATTCTTCACAAGCTTATGAACATAACCATCATCGAAACAATAATCAGCAGTGAGAGGATTGAATCCTGTTGCAATAATTATGATCAATCCTAAGAAAGAAATTAGCCGGGGGGGGGGGTCAAGATCTCATGCAGAGAGCTTACCAGTATCAGACTGTTGTTTCTTTGCCTCGACGTATTCAAACTTTGGTGGAAGTTTTGCTTGTTGAAGTAAATGTCTCTTGTTTGCTGAAAAAAGGGTCAGAATAGAATTTAATCCTTTTCCATGTGCTGATGTTTAATGAACATGGAAAGAAGCCCTTTATAAAACACTGTCAGAAAAGGAGAAAATGCTCGTAACTAGCATTTTCTCCTTTTTCCCCCCCAATGTTTTCTACCCCTGAAAAATTGTATCATTTGATCCACATTGGAATTGTCATATTCAAATGCTAAAACACTTTGGACAAGGTTCAGATTTTGTTGTGTGGTTAGGGGCTAAATGCCTGCTGTGACACTTTCACAACCTTGAAAATATTAAGTGTGTAAGTACACTCTGCCAGAACTTGAGATTCCAAGAAAAAATACAAAAAACCTGTTGCGTCCACTGCCCAGGGTGCCATCACTCAAAAAACAAAATTTGAACTCATGACACAATATATATATTCTACTGATGATAAGGAAACAACAAAATGAAATGAAGAATTTAGACATGAACATGAGCTAGAAATTACTTGCCTTCATAAAAAAATAATTTCTGATGACTTTCATGAAAAAAATTAACTTAGATAGCAATTCCCATGTTCAATGTGCATAAATAAACAAACATGCCGTCGGCCTTCTTGAGCAAACATGGCGTGACCTAATTCCGGTAACTCAGTAGTATTTATAGCATGAAGTCGTAGATCTTTGCAATTTTTGTGAAGGAACACTATTATGATATAAGAAAAATGATGTCAATTTCTTTTAAATCAGATATTTGTCTGAAATCCAATGGCAATAAAACGTTCGATTACTGGTAAGGGTTACGAGCAGAAATACCGTGTGACGCCATCAAACTATGTACTTTACGAGATGTAAACAAAAAATCACCGGTTCAAGGACACTCACGGAATAAGGGCACTCGACGATATATCTGTGAATTTCCAGAAGTCATGGAGGTTAAGAAATTTACTTACGATGCATTTCACATGTAACTGCTTCATAAACTTTCTTTTCGAATACAGCTCTTATAAGATCTCCTTCCCTGTAACCATCTTTAACTGGACTGACAATCTGTTTCCTCTTAATAACAGACATAAAGCGATCTTCCCATTGAACGAGAAAGTTTTCCTCCGCCATGATTTCAAGTTTCACGCGGTAACGTTACTTTGCGGGGATTCCGCTTCCGATGCAGTCCTCGTTCCCGCCGAAAACGCGCCACCTATCGCGGTAAAATTTTGGGCCGTTTAAGCACCATTCGGATATTAGATAAATACGTATTAGGTAACTAGATTTACCGATTTCTTCCCTATTTTTTGTTTCAATGTAGGATTAATGCATCGTTTATTATATATAATTATATCGTTTATTAGATTATATAATTTTATCGAAATGAACCGGCCCAAGTAGAACTTTTAATATACAACAATGACGTAAGCGACCGATGTGTACAAATCCTGGATCGAAGACAACTCGGCTATCGACGGATGATTATCTCGCATTTTTGCATCAGCCTGGTATGTATGTTCACTCTAGTACGATCATTACGTAACTATTTTGTTTATTTACTTAAACAATCTTTTTTCTAGTGTTACCGAGTGGAAATTTCTCGCATGTCTAGAAAAACACGCAGTACTTTCGCACCATAACAGTTTCGAGGACCACAGTTTCGCACCAATAAGATAATTTCTTAGCTCCACTGGCCAAAGGCTTATGTCATGGCCCGGTTTCCGTCGTGCGTGTGTTAACTTTTATTTCAAACGTCATCTCTGAAACTACCTATCGGATTTTGACGAAACTTCACAGAAATGTTCCTGCCATGGCCCTCTTCAAAATTCTTCAAAGGAATTTGATTCCTTTAAAAAGACTGGTTGCCATGGCCACAAAACTGAAAAATATTGGAAATCTTTGAAAATTTTCTTCTCCAAAACCATAAGGCCTAGAGCTACCAAATTTGGCATGTAGTCTTACCAAATGGAACTCTACCAAGTTGTATCACATTATAGGCCTGGAATCAAAATTGGCCACACCCTGGGGGTCAGACATTTTAAATGGGCTTCTACAGTGAAAACTTTAAAAAAATCTTCTCCAAAAACTGTAAAGCCTTGGGTTACCAAATTTGGCACGTAGCTTTATCTAGTAGACCTCTACCATGTTCCTTCAAGTTTTAGCTCTGGGATCAAAATTTGCCCTGCCCCAGGGGGTCACAAGTTTTAAATTGGCTCCTGTACTCCTGTAGTGAAAACTTAAAAAAAATTTGATCTCCAAAATCACAAAGCCTATAGTTACCAAGTTCAGCATGTAGCTTCATCAAATGGAGCTCTACCAAATTCTCTCAAAGTGAGCCCTTGGATTAAAGTTGGCCCCTCCCTGGTGGTCACAAGTTTGACATAGGTTTCTATAGTGAAAACTTAAAAAATCTTTTGATCATAAACCTTAAGGCCTAGAGCTACCAAATTTGGCATATAGCTTCATATAATGGACCTGTACTAAGATCTCTCATATTATAGCGGGGGGGGGGTGTTATCAAAATTGGCCCTTCCCCAGGGGTCACAAGTTTGACATAGGTTTCTAGAGTGAAAACTTAAAAAATTTTCTGATCCTAAATCATAGGGCCTAGAGTTACTAAATTTGGCATGTAGCTTTATCTAATAAACCTCTACTAGAGTACTACAAATTACAGCGCTAGGGTCAAAATTGGCCCTGCTCTGGGGGTTGCAAGTTTACATGAGCCTATATTGTGTTAACTTCAAAAATCTCTTTATTCCTAACCATAAGACCTTTGGCTACCAAAATTTGCATGTTTACTTTTGTAATGAACCTCTATTAAGATTGTTCAAATTATGGCCTCATCCTGTACTTTATCCTTTAGTTCCTCTACCGGGATTCAAGTAATTATAGCTCTTTGGTCACATAGCTTTGCCTTGTGGTCACAACTTTCACTTGGGCTTTTGAAGAGAAAAATTTTTGAAGTCTTCTTGTTTGACACCATTTGGCCTTGAATTATAATTTTTGGTATGTATGGTTTGTACTTATTAGCCAGTGGAGCAATATAGGGCCATCATGGCCCTCTAGTTCATTTGATACTGTAATATTGGTAACTGACAAGTTTGATAAATTGGTAAAAGCATCGGATATTTCAGTAAATTAATATTTTGGCATAATTCCTGCAAACCCCTGACACTATATAGATTTATGCATATACATGGTATTGCTTTATGTGTGAAAAGATGAATTGAAATTTTCAGCTTCATCTGTTGACCAATGTTGTAAGTGATGTGTACAAAATGCATCTTTCAAAAATTACATAATTTCAAAAATTCATGGGTTTTTGCGATAAAGTGGTGGGGCGTTTGCAGGTATTATGCCGTTATTTTTATGTAGATATGTTACACACGCTGTACAATTTTCATGTTTTCCTCTTTGACAGATGCTTTCTTTTCTTATTTCAGATATTTATTATGTCTGATGCCTCAAGCAGTAAAGAATACTACCTGGCATATCATCTTAATGGTGTACAGAAATTTCAGCGTCAGCTGTGCAATTGCACTGTGAATTCGAAACGTTCGATCTTGAACCATTTGTTCAATTTACATGGATTTTGTAAGTACAAATCATATAGACTAGACTAAATATATGAACATTCTGTATTCAGTTAATCTATTTTCATGTAGTAAAATTTGGGACTAATCCCAACTGAAAACCTCTAAAAAAAATCCTCAAATAGGGCAAAGTTTTCTGATCAGGAAGGAACATTGTACGGAAAAGGAGAAATCCTTTTACTAGCAGGCATGTACAATACCTTATCTTCAGAAAGCAACTTCAGACCCTGTGAGTCACTTAGAGTTCTAAGGCGAGCACACTGCAAGGTAAATGACCATAAACAGGTAAAAAGATAATAACAAATGATTTCTCCTATTCCAAAAATGTTTACTACACTCTCGGAAAATATTTTTAATCATTTGTTATAGTTGAATATCTTTTTCTACAAAATCCTATCCATTTGAAAGAGTCCAAATGTGCCATATTAGGGGAAGTGTTAATTCTTTCCCAAATTAGCCTTCTCAAGACTTATGTTCAGAGCATATCTGCAGATTACCACTTCAAACAGAACTTCACTACATCTGATAGATAATGAACAATTCTTGGATCCATCGGCCTTTGTCCAGCAAGAATATGTTATGGTTCTGTGTTAGTCATACATGCGTCAGAGTGGTATTATTTAGATATTGTCTTCTGTGATAGAATGTGTCGGATTTTTAAATAGAGTGCTCTGTGTTTGTTCTCTAAAAACCCCTTCCCTATTCTTAAATGCTTGTGCAGTCGAATCTCGTTATGTTAAAATCGCTTATCTCATAACTCCAGTTATATCAAAGTCAAAGCAATGTCAGAACTTCGTGTCTCTATATTTCATGTTGATTTTTGTTTTAATCTCCAACCCATCATGTCCAAAAACCATTATGTTGAAAGAATTTAGAGAACAATTTCATACCTCAGATCATTTTTTTGGTCCATATATTCGCCATCATTGGTAGATACAAGGGTCGTAACTCACACAATACGTTAATACCTGAATTGATTCGTAAGGTGTGAATAATTTTGTAACATTGTAAATTGGGATTTGTCTAATTACACACCCTACATGCATACACCATGGAATTCGGTAAACATATTTTTTGTGACGTCATGTATGAATGAAACGTTCAGCACCCACTGTTTATCGGAATTCAGTGCACATGTTTTTCTTACGCGCAGTGACGTCGAACATGAATGAAACGTTCAGTGTCCATTGTTTACAACGTTGGCCCGGGTCGAGGGTACTGAAAGTAAAAAGCATGGCGTTAACGGCACATGAAACGCACATTTTATGCAATAATACTGGTGAAATCCAGGATATGCATGAGTAATAAAGCTGGTGCCATGATATAACTTGAACAATGTTAAAAGCAACATTAACCCTTTACCAAGCAAAAACGACCCCAAGAAAAAAGTCTTTTGTAAGACATAGTGGGGAAAGGAGAAAATGCTTGTAATCAGCATTTTTTTCCCTTTCCCCTCTATGTTTTCTACCTTTTCAAATTAACATTTTATCATTTGAGCCACATTTGTCTTCTGCAAATGCTTTCAGTTGGAACCAATCTATAATTTGGCTGTCTGGTAAAGGATTAAACACTGTTCAATCAGATTGAGATTTCAATGGCTTGACAATTATTTAGCTGTATTTCTTTCAGATTGCATAGTTCTTTCATCAAACAATGCGACCAACAGCAGTGATGGTGACTTTAACAACACAAATGACAAAGAGAATGAACTATCAGGATTTGAAACAGATTCATCTGTAAGCAGTGTTGATCGTTGCATTTCATCCAAAGACTCATTCAGTGTAATTTCTTCTGAGAGTGAAGAAGAGAATTCTGAAATACAATTCATGTTGAAAATTAACATGTGGTTTTTCATTTTGGGTGATTCCTAAAGTGCTTGTACAATCCATGTGTGTATGGATGAAAACAAACATGAAATGAACTTTTTGCCACAAAGATTCAACCTTTTTTCCTTCTCATTTCGTTGTAGAAAAGGAAACTCCAATTCTGCAATTTACATGTTAGGATTCCATGGCAAGAAGTGTAGGTCATGATCTGTATCCTCTTATATAGTCTGATCTTGATCCTGGTTAAGTACCCATTCAAGCGTAATACCAAAATGAAGGATAGTGATTGAGAAACACTTAGTGTTGTACAAAGAAACTGCTGATTTTTCAATGGTTTATGAAGTATAACTTAACTTTTTACCAAATTACAAAGTTATAGACTTCCCTATGTTGAAAGCATTTGCAAACAATGATTTAAATGTGGTTCAAAATGGCAGAACTTGTCTTTGAAGAGTAGAAAACATTTGTGGGAAAAGGAGAAAATGCTAATTTCCGCATTTTCTCTCTTTTCCCACAAATGTTTTCCACAGGCTTCTTTCTCAGGGTCGTTAAAAGTCAGGATTGTGTTGTAAAGGGTAAAATAGTATTTGTTTACTTATCCCTAGTTTTCATACTTTTGTGTCCCACTTTTGTATTCACCCTTTCCAAGTGAAAACACTTTGAATAAAGGCATCTCAGGGCTTGACCAATGGTAAAATTTACTGAAATGTATTGTTGGAAAAAAAGAGAAATTGTTCATTGAGCGTTTTCTCCAATATTTTGTTAAGTGCCTTGTTGAGACGTTTAGGCAATTTTCTTTATGAAAGAAATGGTCAACTAGATATGTGTATACTTTGAAATAAATGTGTTTAACCCTAAAAGCACTGAAATATTCAAATGGATATTTTTAGTCAGGACAAACATGTAAATTATTGCAATTTCAGGGTTGTTTTGGCAAGAATATGGACTAAGTAGCGGAAACTGTAGATCTAAGATCATACTGCACGTTTTTTGCAGTCTGATCTTGGTTTACACTTTCTTCTACAGCAACTTAAGTTGGTTCTAGCGCATTAGAGGTTAAGCAACACTAGATTGGAAGTTTTCGAAAAATGACAGAGGTATTGTAGTAGCTCCTGTGTCATCATCGTTCACGTCATTTTGCCACAACTTTTAGCATTTTATAATATCTCTGTTATTACTGAAGATACTTACTTCAAACTTGGGCAAGTTGTTCATTATCAAAATGGAAATCTATACAAGAAGGGCAGGTAACAAAGTATTTTTGACACAGTTATGTCTCTCTTTTTGACTTGGAATTTTCACTGAAAATCAAGCACCCACAGCCAAGTGTTGGCGCCCCCATACGGTGCTCTTATTTTTAACTTGGTTCTGTTGCAAGCAGCTTTGTGGCTTGTTGGGAATGTTTTATTAAAGCTCAGCATTTCATGTGATAGTTGATATAAAGATACAGAGTCAAAGTTAGGCCTGACAAAATTTTAATAAAATAATAACGTTACAATTTATGTGGTATGATTACAATATTATAGAAGAAACTGAGTTGAGGACAGCTGAAGGCATGTGTAAAATTTAATGTAAATCGTAGAATTTTCTGATCAACAAAACCGTACAGAATCATGAATGTTTCAAGAACCGTATAGTTCTCAAGAAATTCATGAAACTTTCTTGATTTAACTGAATACTACATCATGGATACTTCAAGAACCTATTGGTTCATGATTAATTCATAAAATGTCGTCAATGAATTCATGGTCAGATCATGTGGTTTTCAAGATTTTTTTGTAAACCTTCATTGGTTCATGAACTGTTCATGAACACCTTTATAGGGTCATTTCATGTCCAGTAGTTCATGAACCAAGTTTAAGGATTGTTGATGGTCATTTCATGAATTATTCTTGAAAAGTTTGAAGTGTTCATGATTTTAAGAACAGCATTTCGCTGGGGTTGGAGCAACAGTTAATTTGTCGACAGCAAACATTTTCAAAACACACAAATCCAATGTTTTGCTGTCTGGTTAAGAGTTAATTAACACCTTTAATAACTGTTTGAGTCTGGGAGGTGCAATTGTATTTATTTATAGTGTTTAAAATGCTTGAATTTAATAACCTTTGCACATCCGAAAAGTGGCACATGTCATGAATGTTCCAGTTTGGCATTAATTTTAACCCTTGGTGCATGAAGAATATGCTGAGTGTGTAGATATACATTAGATTGCAAATAGTATGCAGCCTAGTCTTGGATTCAAACCATCTGCTACTTACATTATTTTAAGCATACTTACAGTAGATTTAAGGTCTTACTTCTATTCTGTTCTGTTTCACAAGTTTAGTTTAAAAGGCAACTTATCTTAATTGAATCAACTTTTGATTTAGCCATATTTAAGTGGATTAATTAGCACATCTGCCATTACAAAGGGTTTGTCGGTAAACCGTTAATTTGATAGGATATGTGTTTGATTGCAAACCAGAATTGCCACTCTAGTCCACTTGATCACCCTAAAAACTAAACTAAACTAAAAGTTTGTTAAATTGACAGCACACTTAACATATTTTAAAATCACCAAACAATCAGTTTCCCTCACCTGAAATTGAAACTTTTCTGTTGAATCAGAAAAACTATGAATATTCGAAATGCATGTAGTTTGGTGTAATTTATTATCGAATATGATGTTGAGAAGACTTAACTAGCCTCACAAAAACAATAAGCATCTTAAATTCCATTTTTCTTTGGCAAAACTGATGTATGTTTAAGTGTTTAGGTGTTTCATTCTTTCTCAATGAAGTTTAAAACTTTGCTGAAACATGTAGATCTATTGCACTGTCCTTCGACCCCGATATTGCGGACTTTTTGTACATGTTTAACATTGTGTAAATTAGTTAAAGCATCTCTAAAGTTAACAAGGAAGTAGGCTTATCTCATCACTAAGGATCCATGTATTCTGCTTACAAGTATTTTCTCCTTTTCCCATAATGATTTCAAAAGCCCTCCTCCTGACGGTCAGTATTAAAATGTTAAGCAAAATGAAATTGGAAGGTAGTTATCCAACAGACCTTGTTGCCGATTGAAAAAGCAATGTTTTTAGATGGGGTTTTTCTATGTCTATTTTTTTCAAGTACTTCCTAAAATGACATTTATACATATCTTTATGCATACATTGTAATTCATATTGATCCGTAAAGGATGAAGCAGTTAATGAGGTCTTCCACATAGTTTTATCCACCGAATACATTTTTCAAGAAGTGTTTTCGGCTTTGGAAATGGGACAAATTTAACCCCCCCCCCCCCCTGCATTCTATCTGGATAATGATTATCAGTGTAACACAATCCATAAGTACACCATTTCACAGATTTTTACTGACCAATAACACAAATTGCTGTTTTGATAATTAAATAGATACGATCAAATTATCTCATGTTTATAACAAATTGTGTCTAACCTTTTCGTTTACATGACGCTCAGTGCTGCGTTTTGATTGGCCAATAAGACCGGTCATACAAAATCGGCAGAAAGGTCAGTTGTAGTTTTAAACCAAGATGAATTATGCATTCATGTGAATTTTATTGATACATGAAATGTGTAGTGCACCGAGTCATCCGGGCTGTAGGTTTTTGATAAATTAACAAATATTTCTGGGCTTTTCACAGTTGTAGAAACCAAGACAAATGTTATGATCCTTAATTTAGCGTTTTACTTGAACAATCAAGCAAAACTTCATGATGTCTTTGTTATCTGAATTCCACCTAAATTTAGGTGGCAGAGTATGTTGTGTTTGATAAGTTTTTTCTGAAATGGTGGCTAATATAAACTAGTTTACTTTTGCCGGTGGTTTTTTTTGAGTATTTTTGATTGAAAAATGTCTGGGTTTACCCAAGCATTTCTTTACTAGATAAGGTCATTCTCTTAAAATTTCAACTACTGTAGCTCGAATTTCTTATGTCTTTCTTGCTCAAACCTGTGTTTGTGACTGAGAGTGACCTGTTGCTGAAGACAGTTGAGAGTGAGAATTTTTACCTTGCTAATTTCTTCTTTGTCTGTTGCTTTAGATTTTTACCTCAGTCTTTATTTACTTGTGTCTCAACCCATCCAAGGTAGTTTAATATATGTTAGCAGGCATGGAGACAACAATATCAACAGAATGAAAGACCAAAAAGATGCTTATTAAAATTGATTGTCTGGTTTACCATCGTAAACAGTCTTCTGCAGAAGTAAAAGAAAGCTGCATACCTACCATTTACTGAACTACTGAAAACTTAAACAATTATCTAATTTTGGTTTGACAGGCAAAAATATCTTATTTTTCAAATTGACCTTGACAGGCAAAAATAATCAAAACTGGAAGATTGTCTGAGGGCAACATGTCAAGTTCACCATGAGGAGTAAGTAAAGAACTTCATTATCTGCACTTGGACAAAAAGTAACCAATCACTCAATGTACATCGTTCTTATTTCAGATCCTTTTGTTTTCAAATTTGCATGAGGACAGGAGTATTCTCTATTTATGAACAAGAACATGTAGAACCTGAAGTTATGACCTCCAAGTATGACCTTCACCTTGAGCAAATGTTTGGAATGCCACATCTACTCATAAAGGAGAACTATTGTGCAAATTTATTTTGAAATCCATCCATGTGTAGAAGTCATGGCATGAACAAGATTTGTTTATAACAATTTTATTGTTTGAGTTAAAATATGACCTTAACCTTGAACCCATATGATCAAATCTTCTAAATGGCCAGTGTTTCATCCAAGATTCAAAAAAAGGGGGGGGATTTGCCTGCATGCTTTTAAAAAAAGTGGGGGATTTTCAAAAAATGTTGGGGCCCATGAGGCAACATATACAGATCTAACTAAAACGTCATTTTGTGTGTTGTGTACGGTTTCACGAGGGCCCTCGTCTGCCTCAATAGGATGAATAGTGATCGAGGCTTCTTCAGCTTCCTTATCAGCTTTCCTGGACGAGGATATGGTAGACAAAGTGAAATAGTCACTCATTCTGCACTTCGATATTTCTGGACTGCAGAACGGTCCAGTTTTAGAAATAAGAAGTTTATATTACAGATGACAAAAATGTTATTGTCATACCATTACTATAGGCAACCAAAAAGGCCCATTTATTTTCCGGACCGGATACAACATTCGGATATTTGTCAAATGACTTAAAAAAAAGCTGGAAACAAATACTTATTAACATACCTTTCTAATAAATTAGAGGAAAGATATCTTCAATCAAGTTTCAGTGTAGCCGACATTCGTACTTTTTCATTAAAATTGTTTCATAGTACTTAAAATTTGAAGACCACTTACTAAAGATGTTGCTCATGAATGCGGTTCTGAGTTGGTCCTGAAGCAGGGAACCAGTCACTTTTCACTGACTGTGATTCTTCGGACTTGAAAACCATCTGACTTTTTTCATGTCAAATGCCAAAGATAGCATTTCTAACCAGTGTTTACATGTGATAGGCTAGTTATTAAATTCAATAGAGAAAAAATATAATAAAAGTACCATTGGTAAGCTATAATGTGATTAAAAAAAAGTGGGGGCCGTGTCACGCGCAGTGTCAGAAAATGGGGGATTATTAACAAAAGTGTGTGATTCCCGCAATCCCACGGCCTAGATGAAACACGGAATGGCACATCTACTCATGAAAGAGAACAAATGTATCAAATTATTTGGAAATCTATCTAGAATGTAGAATTTGTGGCTTGTACAAGCTCTATTAACGACAGTTTTATCAATTGATCTTTCAGTGTGTCCTTGACCTTAAAACTTGGACCTTACTGAACAAATGACACTTCTACTGGTAAAGAAGAACAATTGTGTAAAAGATTTATGTAGAAATTGTTGCTTGGTGTCGTACTCAAACTATTTCTCGCTCACCTCTAGCAGGCTCGACAAAAAATCATATAAAGAGTTTGTTGTTGTTGTTGTTAATTTGCAAGAATTTAAGCTGCTAAGTTAAAATTGCAAGAAGTTTGCATAAGATGTTGTATCTGACATGATTTGACAAATTAACATAAAAGTTTAAGGTTTTCACTTGCTGGTACTCAAAAATATTCCAAAAGCTGATTTCCATCAAATGTAACTTTGAAATAAGACAGAAGCAACACATAAGACCAAGCCTGGAAGCAAATGAACCTTTTAAAAAGCACCAAGTGTAAGGTTATGCCCAATATCTGTTTGATAATAATTCCCCTTTAAAATCTGAAATTTTTTCATTGAAAACATCTTTGAAATGTTTTTAAACCAAATGGGATCACTTTCAGACCTTTATAAATGACACACACACACAAAAAAAAATTCATTTGACCTCACATTATTAAATATACAATACAACCTGACAATACTAAATAATTTTTTTTTTATTACAACAATTCGCCATGTCTCAAAATATTTACTTCCTAACACAAAAGCAAAGTAAATATTTCCTTTGTGGATTAAACTCTAACCAAACAATCCAAAGATTTAGCAACATTAACAGTGAAGGTTTTCTTGAGAACATTGTGGGAAAAGGAGAATTTGATGGCAACCAGCATTTTTTCCCCCCTTTTTCCATATTGATTTCTTCCTGTCGAAAGACAAATACCTATAATGTGTAGTCTGAATATGCTTTCAATTTTACCAGTCAAATTTTGCCATCTGGTTACAGAGTTAACCCTTTACCACACAATCCCGACTTTTACCAACCCTGGAGAAGAACCCTTTTTATACCATGGTAAAAAAAGGAGAAAAAGCTGGTTACCAGCATTTTATCCTTTTCCTACAATGTCTCTTACCCTTTTAGAGTCAGGTTTCATCAATTCAGCCACATTTCATTAATTTTGTCCAACAGCTTTGAATTTGGACATGTGTAAAATTTTGTTGTTTGGTACAGAGTTGCATACAGAATTTTGTAAAATACTTAATATAACTTGAAATAACTTGTAGAAGAAAAATTAATGCAGCAAAAATTATACATGCAAATTAATATAAATACCCAAGAATTCTTCATACTTACTGGATAAAAACCCTTAAAGTGCCAGATGAACACATTTATGTCCAGAAAAGGCAGAATTTGGTAAGCCTGATTATAAATTGGGCAGTGTATGTGCAAGAACAGAAATCCAGCTTATCTCAACCTACACTGGCCTAAAGAATTTATTGTTATGCAAGAACAGAAATCCAGCTGATTGTAACCTACACTGGCCTAAAGGAGTTACAGTTATGATAGACAGGCACTTTAGGAGTTAAGATCCCTATCATTCCTCATTACATGAACCTTGGAGCGGACACAGAAATATACAGAATGACACCTAGCATCACTGCCTGATCATTTGTTTTTGAGTTGACAATAAAGAACAGACTCAACTTCTCAATCAGCTCTGGAATCAGATATTAACTTAACTGGACTCCAAAGCTGTTTGATTTTTAGCCTAATAATTCTGGTGGTACAAAAGTCTGATCTTGATCTATGCCAGCTGTTAGTGTTTCTAATGAGGCTTCTAGCAGTGAGAGGATGAAATAAATCCACTGATGTAACTTCTCAAAATGGCTTTTTTCCAATGTGATATTGTAATTTTTTTTTCAGATTCTTGGTTTTTGACTCAGATTTGAAAGGCTGACTTTGCAAATGAAACACAGCTGCCCCTGAATAGACCGACAACTTTTCAAGATTGCCTTGATCTGTCATTGGCTGACAGCATCAGCTCCTTATTTGTAGACAACTATGCATTTATGATTAACCTGCCATTGACCTGGACTCAAACTAGTACTATGCTAGCTGACACTGGACCTGTTTGTAACCTTGTACTAGTTAGAAGATGATAGGAGCCGGTGTTTCTTATACTCAGTGAAGATGAAGTTCCTGTCATTATCTGCCCCTGAATAGATCAACAACCTTTCTGGCTTGCTTTGATCCATCATTGGTGACAGCTGATCTCTACACAAAAGTTTTTTTTTTTTTTAATTCATTCACAGTCTAAAACTATTGATCATGCAACAGCCATTTTCCTGGAACCCACCAAGTACTCAACGCTGCTCTGTCCATTTATAATTCCTGGATACTAACCAGTGCAAGGAAATCATCCATTGAGCAAAGGCAACCTTTCTTAACCATGAATTTAGAAATATTTTTTCATAACTAAAGTTTTATTTTTGCCAAAATCAAACAATTATATTACATTATCCAGGCCATTTTAAGAATTTACTTCAATAGATTTAACCTTCATAGCAATAGTATACTGAATTTATAGTTGGATTTAATATCCTTAACATTTGACATTGCATATGAAAATTTGGTTCCTTTTTTTTTTTTTTTTTCCATTTTTTTTTTTCATTTTTAAGCTTTTTTTCTTTTTTTTTTTTCCTTTTTTTCTTTTTTACCGGATTTAGATCCTTCACATTCAACATTGAATATAGAAATGAGTTACAGTTTTGCTACGGTTGGATTTAAGATCCTTAACAATAGACATTGCATATGGGGAAAAAAATTTTTTTTTTTCAGATTAGACTCAACCCTTAGAGCATCAAATAAACCAAATGAACTTTCCAATCTACAAATAAGACCCATAATAGCAATTTTATGGTAACTTTTGTCCTGAATGTCTCAGAAAAGCAGACAGTGTAGATCAAAGATCAGACTGCATGTTTTTGCTATCTGATCTTGATCTACACTGGTAGCAAAGGCACCTATTGTTGTGAAAGGTTCTTTTAGGGTTAAGATCCCTTACCCTTTACCAAACAACCCTAAGTTTAAACCACCCTAAATAAAAATAAAAGAGGGCATTTGAAAAGAATGTAGAAACTAGAGGCCCTTGGGAGCCTGAAATCGCTCTACTGGCAGTGATTTTGCTCTTTGCTAGCATATAAAATTATTATGAATTAATGATGCAAAAAGGAAAAAGACAAAAACACACAAAAAAGTGGGGTGTTGTAGCAACTGGGCTTGAACCCACTAAGACAGCATAACTAGGCATGGTGAATTTAACAGTTAGTGAAAAAATTGAACTACAATTTCTCAAAACCAGTTGTTTGGAATCAAGCCAAATTTGATTGGGTTTCAGTATGCATACTATTAAACAATCCTAGCAAATTTCAAAAAAATGTGACTAGTAATGTGGACTCTGTCAAGTAAACAATACTAAGTCATCAAATGGCTGCTTTTCCAAAACTAATATGTAGATTTTCTTCACTTGTAACTGAGTTCAATTCCTTGACAAACCAAATAATCTTTGCAAGTTTCAAAAGAATTGAATCGAAAATGCATACTCCATTGCATAAACAAAAAATGGAAGTTTTTGACTTTAAATGGCTACTTTTCCCATACTGATAGACTGATTTTTTTTAAAATCAATAGGGTTCAAGCTATTGATGAGATAAACAAACTGTACAAGTTTCACGAAAATCTGACCACAAAGGCAGACTTTATCACCTAAACAAGAAATTGAAATTTTCAACTTCAAATGGCTACTTTTCCCATTCTGACAGTCAGAATTTTTTCAAAATCAGTAGGGCTCAAGCTATGGATGAGATAAACTGTGCAAGATTCATGAAAATCCGACTACAAATGCAGACCTTATCGCATAAACAAGAAATGGAATTTTTTAACTTCAAATGGCTACTTTTCCCATACTGATTGTCAGAATTTTTTCAAAATCAATAGGGTTCAAGCTATTGATGTGATAAACAAACTGTACAAGTTTCACAAAAATCAAACAACAAATGCAGACTATATCGCCTAAACAAGAAATGGAAATTTTAAACTTCGAATGGCTACTTTTCCTATACCGATTGTCAGAATTTATTCAAAATCTATAAGGTTCAAGCTATTTATGAGATAAACAAACTGTGCAAGTTTCACGGAAATCTGACCACAAATGCAGACATTATCACGTAAACAAGAAAAAGACTAACAGACAGACGGACGGATGGACAGACAGACCAACCAACGACGAAAACCATGCCATGACATAAGCTCTGCTGGCTTTCAGCCAGCAGAGCTAAAAAGAGAAAATACTGGCAATCTGACCAATTTTCTACCTTATTAAAGAAGCAAAGCTCATTTGTACCAATTTCAAATTTGTATACTGCATGTTACTTTCTATTCAGACGTCAACAGTTTGTTGTTTGGGAAAGGGTTTACATTCAACATTGAATTAGAAAATGAGATTGTCCAATTGAATCTAAGATCCATTACATTCAACATTGTATCAGAAAACATTTTTTTTTAAATGGTTGGACTTATGATCCTTTACCTTTCACCAAACAATTCCAATCCCTAGAAAGTAATGGGCTTTTGAAAACACTGTGGGAGACAGAATATGCTAGTAACTTGCATTTACTCCATTTTCCACAAAGTTTCTACCTTATCAGAGAACAACAGCTCATTTGTACCAATTTCAAATTCATCATCCATAGATAAGTTTCAAAAGTTTGTTGTTTGGGAAAGGGTTAACATTCAACACTGAACAAGGAAATGAGATGCTTTCTTTTTTGACAGTTGGATCTAAGATCAATATTCAACATTACATAAGAAAACATTTTCTTTTATCAATGGATTCAAATTCCTTTACCTATTTACAACAAGAGGGCCAAGATGGCTCTGGATCGCTCACCTGAATATTTGAGTAGACCATAGCCAGGTTTTTTTTTGTTATTCCAAAACCTTTTCTTCAATAACTTCAATAAAAAGAACAAGAGCACCGCATGCGGGTGCCAACAATTGGCTGTTAGGTGCTGGATATTAAGTTAAAATTGTTATTCAAAAAAGGGGCATAATTTGGCACCAAAGGATCATTTCTGTGAAATTATTTCAGAATATGACCAGTGGTTTCACAGAACAAGAATTTTTAAGAATTTCTTCATGCAAATAACCCCCCACCACCATAGCCTGGTTTTTTGACGGATCAAAATTTCTCTAACATTTTTTCAAAAGGGGCATCTAAGGGACATTTCTGTGAAATTATTTCAAAATCTGACAAATGGTTTAAAAGAAAAAGAATTTCAAAGAATTTTAAGTCAATACAGTGCAAGGAGCGCCCCCCCCCCCCATGGCCATGTTTTTTGACGGATCAAAATTTTGTGAACAATTTTTGAGAAGGGTCACCCATGGAACATTTCTGTGAAATGATTTCAAAATCTGACGAGCGGTTTCAGAGAAGATTTTTAAAAAATTTCTTAGAAAATTCCATTTGGTGCCATGGCAACCAGAGGTTTTGATAGAATCAAATTCTGTGAACAATTTTCAAAGAGGACCTCCCAAGGAACATTCCAGCAAAGTCTGGTTCTAATTGGCCCAGCGGTTTAGGAGAAGAAGTTGTTTAAAGAATTGTTGACACCGCACGATGCAAAGAGCCCCCCCACCCACCACCATCACCATGTTTTTCGACATATCAAAATTTCACCAACAGTTTTTGAAAAGGGTCACCCAAGGAACATTACTGTGAAATTATTTCAAAATCTGACCAGCGGTTTCAGAGGAGAAGATTTCTAAAGAATGCAAACAGCCCCCCTCCACCGCGGCCATGTTTTTTGACGGATCAAAATTTCACAAACAAGTTTTGAAAAGGGTCACCCAAGGAACATTTGTGTGAAATTATTTCAAAATCTGACAGATGGAATCAAATTCTGTGAACAATTTTTAAAGAGGACCTCCCAAGGAACATTCCAGCCAAGTTTGGTCCAAATTGGCCCAGCGGTTTAGGAGGAGATGTTTAAAGAACTGTTGACACCACTTGACGCAAGGAGCCCCCCCCCCCCCAGCCCACTGCCACGGCCATGTTTTTCGACGGATCAAAATTTTGCGAACAATTTTTGAAAAAGGTCACCCAAGGAACATTTCTGTGATGATTTCAAAATCTGACCAGCGGTTTCAGAGGAAAAGATTTTTAAAAAATTTCTTAGAAAATTCCATTTGGTTGCCATGGCAACCAGAGTTTTTTATGGAATCAAATTCTGTGAACAAGTTTTAAAGAGGACCTCCCAAGGAACATTCCAGCCAAGTTTGGTCCAAATCGGCCCAGTGGTTTAGGAGGAGACGATGTTTAAAGAAATTGTTAACAACGGACGACGAACGACGGACGACGGACACAGGGTGATCCTAAAAGCTCCCCTTGAGCACGTTGTGCTCAGGTGAGCTAAAAACAAACTCAAAAATAAAAGGCTTTTGAAAACATTGTGAGAAAAAGAGAAAATGCTGGAAACCACTTGCACCATTTTCTTCTTTTACCACAATATTTTGACATAGAACTACAGTTCATAATTATGTACCAATTTCAAATTTGTTGTCTGTAGATACCTTAAATTTCAAACAGTCAACATTTTGTTGTTTGGGAAAGGTTTACATTCAACATTGCATAAGAACACATCTTTTTTTTTTTGTTGGATTTAAGATCCATTACATTCTAAATTAAATTAGAACAAGTTTGGGCTTTTTTAATGACTGGATTTCAGATCCTCAACATTCAATATTGCATTCGACAATAAGTTAGTTTTTATTTATTATTTAATTTTTTTAAGTTTTTTACCCTTTACCAAACAATCCCAATTCTGACCCACCCTAAAAGAAAGGATTTTTGAAAACATTGTGGGAAAAGGGAAGAATGCTGAAAACAAGCATTTTCTCGTTATAACACTATGTTTTCTTCTCGTTCAGAGAAATAAGCTCATCTGTACCGCTCCTGAGTTTGTTGTCTGCAGATACTTTAACCCTTTACCACACAATCCTGACTTTTAACAACCCGGAGAAAGAAGCCTTTTGAAAACACTGTAAGGAAAGGAGTAAATGCTGGTAACCAGCATTTTCTCTTTTTCCAACAATGTTTTCTACGCTATCAACGACAAATGCCATCAATTAAGCTCATTTTAATTGTTGTCTGCAAATACTTTCAATTTGAACAAGTCTACATTTTTGTCATTTGGTAAAGAGTTAAATTTCAAAGTGTCAACAACTTGTTGTTTGGGAAAGATTCAACATTGCATAAGAAATTTTTTTTTTTTCATTGTTGGATTTAAGATAATTTACCCTGTACCAAACAATATAAAGTTTTAACAACCCTAAAAATACAGGGCTTCTGAAAACATTGTGGGAAAAACAGAAGATGCTAGTGATCACTATTTTCTCCTTTCCCTACAATGGATTTACCCTATCAGAGAACTACAGCTCACATGAACCAATTTCAAATGTGTTGTCTGCAGATACATTTGGTTTGGAAGAGTCAACAATTTATTGTTTGGGAAAAGGTTTACATTCAACACAGCATAAGATTCTAAAAATTCAACATTGCATAAGAAAAAAACGTTATTTTCTAATAATGGTTGGACTTCAGATCCTTCATCTGTTACCAAACAATCCAAAGTTTAAATGACCCTAAAAATAAAAGGGCTTTTGAAAACATTGAGGGCAAAAGGGAGAATGCTGTAAACCAGCATTTTCTCATTTTCCTACAATGTTTTCTACACTATCACAGAAATACAGCTACCAGTAATTTGTACTAATTTCATATTTGTCATCTGCATTTACTTTTAATTTGGGAGAGTCAACAGTTTGTTGTTTTGGAAAGGTTTAACATTCAACACTGAAAAAGAGAATGAGCTGTTTTGTTTTATAATTAAATTTAAGATCCTTGACATTCGAAATTTCATGAGAAAGTGAGGTACTTCTTTTCTTAATTTAGACTGTAAATTTTAGATTTATATAGCAAACAAATATTTAACCTTTAAAGCACCTTTCAAAACTTTAGTTGTCTTTGAAGCCAGCATAGATCAAGATCAAACTGCACAAAACATGCAGTCTGAACTGTCATTTACACCATCCTCCTTGCTAAAAAATCATAGACAACATTAACCATGAAATTGCAATTATTTGGATCTTATTTCCAGACCTTAAGAGGCCATTGGATTTATTTTGTGCTTTAAAGGTCAACAAATACAGCTGATACAAAAAAAAATGATATAACAATATACAGTTACTGAATGAATAATAATATTACTACATGTTTCATGTATTTTTGCTTTTCTGATTATTGGACAGAATTTTTAATGATAAATACATCTTGATAATACCTTAGTGGCAAATTGCAATCCCTTTGGTTTACTAACCTTCAAACATGTTAAAGTAAATGTGTGTCTGACAGACACACATCATGCTAGGATACTTCAATATGTATCATACCTACCAATTCAAAAGACATGGTGCTGTTTTAAAGGAATCATCCATTGTTATATGTAATGTTATTCTCTATCAACTAATGAAATACTTTGAATACCTGTCCCAAACCCAACATTTAAGGAACTTGTACACACTGCTGATGCTAGACTTTTTTTTCTGCTAGACTCTGAAATCTCATAAGCCTATGACACTTGTGATTGAATTTTTAAAGAGTCAAAATTAAATCTGAACAAAATCTGAGCCATAATTTCTGGAGTCAAACCTTTCATAAAACCATTTGTGCCAATTCTTAAAGATACAATATCTCTATAACTTACCATTATGGAAAGGTGTTAAAAATTCAATGAAGATTGTCAATGAAATTTCATTTTTTTCCATGTTGAATACAATAATGAATGAATATTGTTTCAAGGCACTTTGACAGATCTGGTCATTTAGCAAGCATATCTGTATTGAAAGATGATAAAAGCAAAACTTTAGAGCTTAAAAAGATTTGAACAAAATGATGACAGTAAAAAGAGTTGAATTGAGAAGGATAATATGTGATCTTGATGTGCATAAAAGAAATCACTGAGTGACAGGGCAACTTGAATACAACAGTTTCGTAGTTACTGTTTCAGGGCCTGCTCTGGCTTTTGTTTTTCTTTCGCCACTATTTTCGCCAATTTAAAAAAACTTTTCGCCACTTTCTTTATTTATGAGCCATTTTTTTTGCCACTTTTCCTAATTTATGAGCCATTTCTTTCTACTTTTTTGCTACTTTCCTTTTTACCACCATCTATCCCCCTTTATTCCGTTCAGGTATCAGACACAGAGAAAAAGTTTTTTTTATGTTCTTTCAATTTTAATTCATTTGTACAAACATGAAAACATGAATGATGAAAATTACATAAAGTCTTTTATCATGATGGGGATTTAATCCTGTAGTGCATGACACAATTTTAGACACATCCAAACCCAAAGCATATACGGACATCAATGTTGCCAAAATAGTGGAAGTTTTCTGTGATAAGATAGGCTGATTACCAGAATTTTTTTCTTTTCTCACAATGTTTTCATAGGTCTCCTTTATTGTGGTTGTTAAAAAGTTGGCATTGTGTGGGTTCCTAAAACAAAAAAAAACATGGTAAAATCACAATGTAGTTAAATTCTGTTTGAATCTAGAAGCAGACTTGTGTTGCAAGTAGACAGTATTTCTTCCATGAACTTTACAGGAGAAATTAAAGTATGTGATGAAAGAATTTCTGTATGCCTACCTTGAGTGAAAAACAATTGAATCTTACTATCACTTTTGGATATGATTTGATCAAAGACAAAAATGATAAAGGATTTTTATCTACTTATTGACTCAAAAGAACTTATCTGACCATTGGGTTTTGATTGCCTTGTAATTTATGACCCCATTGATGTAGAGTCACACATTACTTCAAACCCTGACATTTCTCATCAGATTACAAGTAAAGTCCAGAGTGATGAGAAAAGAAAAAAACTTCTTCATGGCTGTAATGAGGACCCACCACAATCTTGATTCAAAAGCATAACTAGGAATTGGTAAAATTTAAAGGAATTAAACTTAACAAGGTTTACAGAGACATAATCTTTACAGTCAATAAAATAGCTGATAGGAAGGAAAAGGTGTAGAGTATTCTAAAAATAGAATGCTAAAGATAGAACACTGCACTGCAGATTTTGCTTGAGTTGCTGATGTGAGGAAGGCAAATGATTGTTTTCAAGATTTTTTAATCCTTCGGTTTACCATCCATCATTTTGTAATTTATTACAGAAATATTTTTAAAGAATATCTCCAGCAGTTAGAAGAGGTAATTCTGCTTTATTTTACGACTATTCATGTACTGAGAATCAGTACTGATCGTCTGACGTCATTTAAACAAATAAGCAGACGCTTTACCTGTGGAAAAAAAAGACAGGGTTTCGTGGGATAAAGGGGTAGATTTAGCGAGTTAGTAACAGATAAAGATCATAACACTCTGCCCTCTTGTCTAAATTGACAAAGTTGATAAAGGATAACTGGTGTCACCCTTTGTCTTAGATTGCCAATATTTCAAGAATATAGCAAGGTCGGGAATTTTTTAAGGCGATTTTTTTTTCGCCGTGCAAGCTTGATAATGCGAAATTGAGCCATTGAAGGTGACTTCTTCGCCAACGTCGCCCAGTAGCTTGTTCCCTGCTTCACCCTTTCTCCACTTATCTCGTGAGTTGAGACAAAAATGAAGAATTGCCGATAAAAAAAACTTTCGCCAATTATTTTCGCCAGTTAAAGAAAAAATTCGCCACTTGTTCAGAATTTTCACATTTGGCAAAAATGGCGATCGGCAGCGCGGGCCCTGCTGTTTCAAGAGTTCGGGAAACGCCAGTAATGTCGTCCAAGACAACTTTTCCTGGGAAAAAATCCTAACAAAGGATTCCACCTGACGACAAGTTTTTTCAGGGCATGCATCCCAAATCAGCTGTCCAGCTTAATCAGGGATCATATATAACATGCAATTCACCATCCCTGGCTTGGTTTGTTTATCAAGCGATTGTTTACGAGGTATTAAACAAGGTGAGAAATCCAATATATGTACACAGGTAATCTGTAAAGTCGGGTAGTCAAAGAGGTAGGCATGGCTTTCTAGGAGACTAACAACCAATCAGGATGCGTCATTCTTTATCACTCGCCCAGTACCCAGTAAACTGTGGATGACAATTAGCTCATACGCTAATTGCCTGCCATTTTGTTTGACATTTACAAATTATGCATTAATCAACGGATTGCAGACTAATTTACGCAGATATTTGATCTATATACTCAATTAGAGAAAGGCCATGAACATCTAATGACGCGATCGACGGAAAGCAATGGTAATAGATTGACATTCGTTATCACATGTGATGTGTTTATCACGTTAGACATAGTTTCTGAATCGGCTGAGTTGTGACGAGTGGGATAATTGAGTATTGTCCGTGACCTTTCAACTTTTCGATGAATTTTTCATTCAATCTTTTGAGTAAAAATAATTAATTAAGAACAATGTTCCACAAAAATCAGATCTTTTTTTTTTTTTATCATTACTGGATTATCTTTCACGTTGTACATGTGCTTGATAATGTTGAAGAACAAATTTCAAAATGGAGAAATTTCTGAGGATTGAAAGGAAAGCTCCAGATCAGCATAGCTATCAGACTAGCGTGACAGTGAAATAAAATCAAAGTACTGACAGTACTGAATAAACAGCGAGCAGGCAATTAATTATTTAGTGACAGGTTTCAAGCGATATTGTATTCAGAATAGTGTGTCTTAAACAATTCATCAAAAAATTTCATATTTCTCTTGCCCAAGGGGGACAGCTTAAAAGGAGACATGCAGCAAAGAAGAAAATGCTGGCAATTTTTATATTCTGATATTGTTCTTAAGGTATTACTATCACAACGCTTCTAGTGCAACATGGAATAAAATTTCATATTAGTTGATAAATAAGGATTCATACTGATATAATACTTTTGAACATTTTTAACCAACCAAAAATTCCTTTGATACCTATCTTGAAATTATTCATTTGTTTCCTGAAAAGGGAGGTAATTATTAGGAGGGTACTACCTTAACTATTTCAGAGGAGATCAGAACATGGGGGCAATATTGTTTGCTTGCAAGTACTTTAAAAACGGACAGGCCTGGTTTCTTTTCTAGTAAAAGAATTTTATGTTGATCCCAACTGAACAAAACGCTATGCTACATAGTTAGGCATGAATATCTGACAAAGAAAACAGGTGCCTGCCCGGTAATTTTGTGTTTGAATGGTGCTGCACACTTGATGCTCATTTCGAAAGAGAGAGGAAGAGAGAGGGAGAGAGAGAGAAAGTCAACATTTTTCATCTCATTTTATTTACTAAAACTGTTAAACACACTATCTCTTGCACACAAACCAAAATGTAATCTGAAGTGACGTTCTTTTAAATAAGAAATTGTGAGCTGTACATATCATTTTCTGTTTGACTTACACAAGCACATTCAGATAATTTTTGCATTATAGTGTTCCTAAGCCACTAGCTGCTTTTCCACATTACTGTAGTTGAAACTATGAGCAAATGGCAATACACAAGAAGGACGATTACAATATTGATTAAATTGCTTTGTGCTGCTCTAAGGAAACGGCTGCATTTTTTTCACCGTGATACAAAGAAATATGAAATCTTGCTATATTTCAACTGATATTGAACATGTCACAGGCAATCATATGACCAAGAAATCCAACAAAGGTATATGAAATGTAATCTGTAAACCAAGAAGAATGACATCAGCATGATGACTTACCAAAGGCGGGTACTTTACTCTATGGCTCAGCCATAGATTATTGTTTAATACCTAGGTATGTAACACGCTTGAAAGAGAACGCATTTATACGTTTAGTGATTGAATTTATTTATCGTCGCCACCAGTTGCCCATATGGGCGACGCCCCCTGAAGGCTGTTAGAATTGTTACGGGGGATAGTGTAGGTACAGGACGAAACCCATCTTAAATTACGCCTGTTTCTTTTGCATGGTTGGTGTATAGCATCATCACACAGGACCTCGGTTTAACGTCTCATCCGAGAGACTATTAGTAATTCTATATACTATTAGTGCTTCGATCAAAATTATCTAAGATTATTCTATTTGTTCTTACATTGTGCTAATATATTTGCATATAAATAAAAAATTCAGCCTTTTTCAGAATTTCCCTCATTTCATTTTTTTTTTCCATAAAATATAATTGCTAAGAATATTTAGGGTTAGACACGATTAAGTCATCGCCTTCAAATATTGTTTTAATGGAATACCGGTATTTAGTAAAGGGAGATAATTAATGTTGATCAAAAATAAAGTCGTTTGCATTGATTTCTGATATATTTTATTTCTGAATTTTTCTATCTAGATACTCTATATATTTTTCATGTTCTGCATATAAGGTTTATTACAAAATTTTTTAACAATATGAGATTTTATTTTTAATACATACTTGATATAAATTTGGCAAAAAAAGTTGCATACCCCAGATGGTACAGACACGAAACAGAACATTGGTCGTTTGTTTAAATAATACCTACTGGGAGATCTATCCTGACTACTTATCAAGATCCAGTCGTTAATCTTTTGGTTTTTAAGATTTCATTCTACCGTACCAAATGAATAGACAAATCATTAGACTTGTGCAAGTTCAAAGCATCTAGTACAATTTATAATATAAGAATCTGCCTAGAAATAAACACTGTGGAGAATGGAGAAAATACGGTTCTTGCAACGTTTTGCTTCTTTTCAAAGACAAATTCTTTAACTTGAGCTAACTTTAATATGACATCAGCAAATTTTCTAAAATTTGAGGATCCATTGGTTTATCTTCTGGTGGAGAGGTAAATTAAGCGCTGTTTTGACACACTGCTGATTATATGAGGCTTAGCTGATGAGATTCTTAGCTGGTAGATTGAAAAAATTGTAAAGAAAAAAAGTATTTACTCATTTTTATACCATGATTTCAAATGTCTGCCTCTTCAAAGTCAAAAAACTAGAGGCCCTTGAGGGCCTAAAATCACTCGGCTGGTTGTGATTTCGTTATTTCGCTAGCATACATTGTGAATTCATGATGCAAAAAGGAAAAAGACAAAAAAAAAATGGGGGGGGGGTAGCTCGGTATGTTCTTGCAACTGGGCTTGAACACAGTAGGACAGTAAAAGTAGGCATGGCAAATTAGTTATAGTAATAGAAATTGAAGTACAATTTCTCAAAAACTATATTTTGGAATCCAGCCAAATTTGATGCTTTTTTTTTTTTGAAAATCAATAGCATTGAAGCTATCCATGAAATAAACAAACTGTGCAACTTTCACAAAATTCTGACCATAAATGCAGACTAAATAGCCTTTTCAAACAAGAAAAAGAAATATGGACAAATACAGGGACGACGGAAACCACACCACGACATAAAATCTGCTGGTTTTCAGCCAGTACAGCTGAAACAAGAGGACCATGATGTACCTATATCGCTCACCTGAGTACTAAGCAGAAAAGGTCTACAATGACGATTTATACCAAATATCGAGGTTCAAGGCCAAAATGACAGCAAAACAAGAGCTCCAAATTGTCACAAGATATGCCTGTCCCACCGCCAGTTGTCTAGGAGGTATAATAATTGCAAAGGGCAGGTAATGCAACAAACAAGTTTACCAAGTCTCAAGTCAATTCGACTTAAGGTGACAAAGTTCGGTTCTGGACAAGAAAGAAATACTGTAAAAATTTAGATCAAAGTGGAATTACTCAAAATCCGCGCAAGGTAGAGTTTTTGTTCTTGTGCACTCCATAATATTCAACAAACACGCATACTAAGTTTGAAGTCGTTCTGGCTTGAGATGACAATGTTATATTCCGGGCAAGCACTAAATGCTGTTAAAATGACAATCAAAGGGAAATAACTCAAAGACAGCACGAGGTAGAGTTACAATTCTTGCACACTGCACTTCCAAAAGCAAATAAGCAAACCATATTTCAAGTCATTCCTACTTAAGATGACAAAATTTTGCTCCGGACAAGCAAGAAATACTACAAAAGTGAAGATCAAAGGGTGAATAACTCAAAATTTGTGCTAGGAAGATTAATGGTTCTTGTGCGCTGCACTTCGTAATTTTTCAACAATCATGCATACCAAATTTGAAGATTTTCAGACGAAAGATGACGAAAATGCAGAAAATGCTGTAAAAATGATGATCAGAGGGAAATAACTCATACACAGTACAAGGTAGAGTTATGGTTCTTTCGCACTGCACTCAGTATTATTGCAACAAACACAAATGCCAAGTGCCAAGTTTCAAGTCAATCAGACTGGAGATGACAAAGTTATGCTCCGGACAAAGAACTATTATAAAAACTTTCTATTTCAAGTGAAAATAATTCCAGTTGTTCTGGTCAGATTAGACCCATAATCAAACTCATTTGAGATCTTATGGTCATCTATATTGCTTGCCTTAATTGTGTAGTTGCAATTTATATTTGCCTTTTCTTGCAGAGTGTAAGGTTGGGATTATAAAGAAAATAACAGAAAACGTCCTCAAATTCACCAGTCTAGTCATTTATTTTTTAACGCATACTAAACTTTTGCAACAGGACCAATAATCGTTTCACCAGCCTGCATAGCTCAGTTGGTAGAGCGTAGAACTTGTGATCATGAGGATGTGGGTTCAGCCCCCATGGCTGGCCATCTAAAATTACCAGTAGTCTTTCAGATGAGCCGTTAAACCAAGGTCTGGTGTGACGGTGCTATACACCGAGCACGATAGTGAATCAGGCAAAACTTAGGATGGGTTTCGTCCTGTATCTGCACTATCCCCCGTAACAATACTAACAGCCTCCAGGGGGTGTCGTCCATATGGGAAACCGGTGGTGACGATAAATAAATGCATATTCAATCAACCAAGGCAAGCAAGAAAAGACCAGCCCGCATAGCTCAATAGGTAGAGCGTAGGACTTGTGAACATGTTGTTTCAAGTCCCTTGAGGGTGTGGGTCGATTCCCATGGCTGGCCATCTAAAATTAATAACAGTTTGGATGAAATGTTAAATCGAGGTCCCGTGTGACGGTGCTGTACTTTGAGCACATAAAAGAACCAGGTGTAACTTAAGATGGGTTTCCTCCTGTATCTGCACTATACCCAGTAAGAATACTAAACAGCCTTCTGGGGGTGTCGCCCATATGGGCAACCAGTGGGGATGATAAATAAGTGCAAATTCAATCAATCAAGGCAGGCAAGATGGGTTGACAGATAGTGCAGTGGTAAAACGCTGGACTATCAATCCTGAGGCCCGAGGTTTGATACCCAGCTAAACCAGGACCTTTCTGAAACCTTGTGTTTCCCACCCAACTAGAGGTGAACTGGTTTGGAACCCACCCGTAGCCTCACGTGTAACGGTGCTTTACACCAGGCACGTTAAAGACCCAAGGAGGTCTATTCGAAGAAGAGCTAGGGGCTTGTACCCGGATTTCCTTGTATCTGATTCTTTCTCTCTAATGGTCCATATCATATATACCTAGAGCACGGAGGGAGCTTAATCCTACAAAGCCATCATCATTAAGGCAGGCAAGATAACTTTGATAATTTATACAAGTTCGGTGAACACCGACTCAGTACAGGTTCTATCCTGGCAAGGACATCCAGCATGTCACATTCAATTGCCTACTGTAGTGTGTATCAAAAATCAATTATTTACTAAGGCAGAGAGAATGGTAAACTGGATGATCAACAAAATTCTAATTCTAAATATTATGAAATATAAAACTGAATCTTCAACTCTTACCACACAACCCATACTTTTAACTACACTGAGAGAGACGGCTTTGTGAAGCATTGTTAGAATAAAAGAGAATGCTGGTAAACAGCATTTTCTCCTCACAAAGTTTTCTGCCCTGTCACTCACAAATGGCTCCATTTGAGCCAAATTTAATTTGTTGTCTATAAAAATTTTGATTTGGAGAAGTCCAAAATTTTTTTAGTTGGTAAAAGGTTAAAATACATACAGTACTTGCTATATGAGCCATCCTCTGTCAAAAGGGGGCTGAATGCATCGGCAAAAAGTATCACAGCTCAGCAGGCACGTGCTGAGCTGGGCTGAAACTTTTTATCTTTGGTCAATTCTCTGACTGTCAAAAGACCAGAATACCTCAGAATTCAGTTGTTTGTTATGAATCCATAATAATTTGATGAATTGCTTGGTAAAGTGTGTCATGTAGATGCAATTAACCACTTTTTACCAGAGCATCCATCATATCAATCTTCTGCGCATGTCATATTTTTCGAAGATTCAATGTGTTTGCTATGACACATCACCCATCCCATATACAAGGTACAAAGGAAAAGTAGGGCTTATATTGAAGCTATTATCCAAGCCTGTAGGGGCTGTTGTAATAAATGGACTGTGCATAGGTTACATGCTAGCTGATCATAGCTTAATAAATAGCACTAGTAAATGTTTATTTTATTCTGAAATTCAAAGTTATGGTTCTCATTTGAAAAGCAGTCCAGTTCTGTTCCCAGAATGCCAAATCAGACAGATGTGTATTTTAAGAATGCCATCTAGCAGACAATAATGTAATATCAATTTCGAAACAAGGGAGGCAAGAGTTTGTAGACAAATAAGTAAGTCACTGATTATTTTTTGTAACTTTCAATTAATTTCTTTAATTTTCCAGTATCAAATTCACAGAGTTCCAAATAGAGGCATTTGCAGGCAATAAATTAAATGTGATTCAATTGATTGAATTTAGATTTTGTATTTGGTTACCAGCATTTTCTCCTTTTCTCAGATTGTTTTCAGAAGGATTCTTTCTTACGGTCATAAAAATTTGGGATTGTGTGATAAAAGGTTTGGTGTTTACACTGATGTTGAACATTAAAGAGTTAAGCTTGTATCAAATGATTGCACTTTTCCTTCATTTTCTAGAAAGTAAGAGGAAATCAGTGTCCTTTTCCAACAATGTTTTCTAGATTCATATATTGACAACAAAGTTCAAAACTTAAATGAGGATCCATTTGATTTTTTGTCCAAAAATGAATCTGCAAAGACATGTCTAGAATAAGAAGTCTGATAAATATGGTAGTTATAAATGAAAATATTATCCATAGCAGCCTTGGTATCCAGATCAAAAGAATTCGGTCCTTTGCTGTATTACCTCAATGTGGTGTTTTTGTTCTGTTCGCTGCGACAGTTCGAATTGATTGGCAAGAAAATCCATGAAATGGATATCTGCGTCTCTTTCAGAGGTTGATAAGGGATGCAGTCAAAACAAAATAAAAGTAACTTACACCAACTTGATCTCATGGGGCATGGCTAACCTTTGACATCAGTTGTCTAGTTTACTTTTAATTTAATGGCCACAAGCCAGTCTGGAATTGTTTGTAGTAAATCAAAGCACACACAATACTTATCAATCCTTTGCTTTATGGAATAGGGCTAATCACAATGATTTCCATATTACCAATTAATTGTCAATCTAAAATGTGATGTGCTAAAACATAGCTCTGCCCTGCCACGTCAGATTTTACAGCCTATACTTTTAGTAAGATATGGTCAATTTTTCATGATTAAAAAAGGTCCCCAAATTCCACTGTTAGTCACCATATAAAATGTTGTTTATTCTGTACTCAAGTTTAGCTGCAAGCCGTCAACCCTTATCAAATGATAAACTGATACCAAAGTCGAGAAAAATATTATTGGCAGTGTTGTTTTAACCAATTTGTACACTTCTGAAAGTAAGTCACACTCACTTTGAAAGTAGAAATTTTACCTACATGTTTTTTTCTCTTTTTACTGTCCATGACATGAATGTAGACTTGCCCAGATTGAAAGCATTTGCAGTCGACAATTTGAACTTGGCACAAGTGGTGAAATTTGCCTTTGATAAGGTATAAAACAATGTGGAAAAAGGAGTAAAGGCTGGTTACTGGCATTTTCTCCTACTACAATTTTTTTAAATGGTTATGTTCATAGGGTCATTAAAACTCAGGGTTGTGTATTAATTCTTTAAACATATATGATAAAAAAAATCATGTTCATAGTCTATTTATAATGGTGACTAAAATTTTTCAAATATAATTGTGATGTTTTATCAATAGTTTAGCCATTTATGAAATTAAGGCACATATCTGCCCAGGGATCTTATATCCCTGATCTGCCATAAAGCAACATTTAGAAGACAAGTTGCCCCAAACTAGAGACAACTCGCCCCATAATGAAGACAAGTCGCCCCAATTTTATGAAAACATGGAACAGTTCACAGAACTCGAAGATTCTTGCCCAACTTAAGGAAGTGTACAAAATATACCAGAATTCACATCCCGTACATGAAAATTTGGTTTGAAACGATTATAAACTCATGAAAATAACAACCTACATGTAACGGACACTAATCTGTTTCAAAATGGACAGTTAAATATACACAAAAGTAATTATAAAAACTGAATAAAAGTCATAACAGTTGTAGACTTCTATCTTATTTAACAATAGAAATAAAAGTGGGGCGAGTTGTCTTCTGAAGGTGGGGCGAGTTGTCTTGGGGCGAGCTTTTCGCGGGGCGAGTTGTCTTGGGGCAAGTTGGCCTGCACCCTGAACAAATGAAAACTTGGTAAGAATATATATATCCATAAAAAAAAAAAAAATAGTGTCAAATTTGTACCTTGTATCGAATCCCGCCTATGTGCACGAATCATCGTTGAAAAATTCGACAAATGAACTCGTATCGTTGACTGGAAACACTAAAACGGTTGTTCAGTTAAAATTTCGATGGCAGTGGAGTTTAAATAATAGGCCTAAAAATACCGGTATATACCGGGTGCTGCGAGCGATTACTTTCCCCCTAGAGTCTGTCAGTCACATGTTATACTTTAATCGCTCTAGGGTTTACTAAATTTTATTTTTTTTACTCCTTTACACTATCGTGAAAATATTTTTTACTCCTTTACACTATCGTGAAAAAATTAACAAAGTTATCAAACAATGTACAACATGCAAAAAGGAATATGCCAGATGACTAGCCCACTAGATCAAAGCACTTTGGTATCAAATGATCAATTCTTATAAGTCGTAATTTTTGAAGATAAGTGTTGTTGTTTATCTCCAAAAATTTACATTTTGGACATTTCAAATTCAATACCCTGTCGTAAATCAAACTTAACTTTTAAATGGTTTTTGTAAGATCTTTTATGCCTAGGCTAGCATACAAATCTTAATTTTGAAGAAAAAAGGTTTGAAGGGTCGGAATCTGTTTCACTGTACTTCGATAATAATTGTAAACATTACAGGGAGATTACTCTGGGAGCTGTTTCCGTAGGATTCGAAGGTTATGTGGGTCAGGATTTTTGCTATTGATCATGTTTTATAGAAACAATTTGTCGCATAATGGATGAATTGAGGAGAAAGATTGTGTCAAAATACCTGATACGGTGCCATGATCATTAAACAAAGGTAACCCACACTGAGTAAAATTGGATTTGAAAAACTGAGGTGGACAGTGAATTTTTGTCACCAGGGGGTGCTTACCAAAAGGCGCATCGAAAAAAATCCAAACAGTTCAAAACCAATATTATTAAAACAGCGATTACGTAATCGCTGTTTTAACAAGAGGGCCATGATGGCCCTGAAGTCGCTCAACTGAGCCTTTTGATCAAACATGACCCATTTCCAATCTCTTCAGAGATATTAAGACAAACACTCTGACAAACACTCATTAGTATTGGGCCTACAAATATGGCCTCTAGAGTGCACACAAGTTTTTTCTAGAATTTGTCTCAGTGGCCTACTTGACATGTAGAAATTATCAAGACATACATTCCAACAAACTTTCATGAGTATTTGAGAGAAAATGTGGCCTGTAGGGTGTACAAAAGGTTTTTCCGAGATTTGACCTAGTGATCTAGTTTTTCATCCAACATGACCCATATTCATACTAGTCTAAGATATTATCAAGACAAACATTCAAAGCAAATTTCAAGATTATTGGACTGAAAATGTGGCCTCTAGAGCGTACACATGGTTTTTCAAGGATGAAACTTGGTGACCTAGTTTTTATTCCACGTGACCCATTTTCAAACTCATGCAAGATATCATCAAGACAAACATTCTAACAAAAGTTTAAAGAATATTGGACTGTAATTATAGTACAAAAGGTTTTTCCGAGATTTGACCTTGTGACCTAGTTTTTTATCCAACATGACCCATTTTCATACTAGTGTAAGAAATTATCAAGACAAAGATTGACTGAATTTCAAGATTATTGGACTGAAAATGTGGCCTCTAGAGCTTACATAAGGTTTTTCTAAAATTTGACCTGGTCACCTAGTTTTTGACCTGACATGACCCATTTTCAATCTCATCCAAGCTATCGTCATGACAAACATTCTGACCAACTTTAAAGAGCATTGGACTGAAAATGTGGCTTCTGGAGCTTACACAAGGTTTTTCAAAGATTTGGCCTAGTGACCTAGTTTTTGACCTCACATGGCCCACTTTCGAACTCATCTGCGATATTATCAAGACAAACATTCTGACCAAATTTCAAGAGTATTGGACAGAAAATATGGCTTTTTAAGATTTGACCTAGTGACCTAGTTTTTGACCAAACATAGCCTGTTTTCAAATTTATCACAGATATCATCAAGACAAACATTCTGACCAACTTTCAAGAGTACTGGACTGAAAATGTGGCCTCTAGAGCGTACACAACGTTTTTCTAAGCTTTGACCTGGTGACCTAGTTTTTGACCCAACATGGCCCACTTTCAAACTTGTTCGAGAAATCATCAAGACAAACATTCTGACCAACTTTCAAGAGTTTTGGACTGAAAATGTGGCCTCTAGAGTGTACACAAGGTTTTTCTAAGATTTGACCTGGTACCTAGTTTTTGACCCGATATGGCCCATTTTCAAATTGGTCCGAGATATCATCAAAACAAACATTCTGACCAACTTTCAAGAGTATTGGACTGAAAATATGGCCTCTACAGCATACACAAGGTTTTTCCAAGATTTGACCTGGTGACCTAGTTTTTGACCAGATATGGCTCATTTTCAAACTCATCCTAGATATCATCAAGACAAACATTCTGATCAACTTTCAGAAGTATTGGACTGAAAATATGGCCTCTACAGCGTACACAAGGTTTTTCTAAGATTTGACCTGGTGACCTAGTTTTTGACCTGACATGACCCATTTTCAATCTCATCCAAGCTATCGTCATGACAAACATTCTGACCAACTTTAAAGAGCATTGGACTGAAAATGTGGCTTCTGGAGCTTACACAAGGTTTTTCAAAGATTTGACCTAGTGACCTAGTTTTTGACCTCACATGGCCCACTTTCGAACTCATCTGCGATATTATCAAGACAAACATTCTGACCAAATTTCAAGAGTATTGGACAGAAAATATGGCTTTTTAAGATTTGACCTAGTGACCTAGTTTTTGACCAAACATAGCCTGTTTTCAAATTTTTCACAGATATCATCAAGACAAACATTCTGACCAACTTTCAAGAGTACTGGACTGAAAATGTGGCCTCTAGAGCGTACACAACATTTTTCTAAGCTTTGACCTGGTGACCTAGTTTTTGACCCAACATGGCCCACTTTCAAACTTGTTCGAGAAATCATCAAGACAAACATTCTGACCAACTTTCAAGAGTTTTGGACTGAAAATGTGGCCTCTAGAGTGTACACAAGGTTTTTCTAAGATTTGACCTGGTACCTAGTTTTTGACCCGATATGGCCCATTTTCAAATTGGTCCGAGATATCATCAAAACAAACATTCTGACCAACTTTCAAGAGTATTGGACTGAAAATATGGCCTCTACAGCATACACAAGGTTTTTCCAAGATTTGACCTGGTGACCTAGTTTTTGACCAGATATGGCTCATTTTCAAACTCATCCTAGATATCATCAAGACAAACATTCTGATCAACTTTCAGAAGTATTGGACTGAAAATATGGCCTCTACAGCGTACACAAGGTTTTTCTAAGATTTGACCTGGTGACCTAGTTTTTGACCCGACATGGCCCATTTTCAAACTCGTCCGAGATATCATCAAGACAAACATTCTGACCAAATTTCAGGAGTATTAGACAGAAAATGTGGCTTCTAGAGCGTACACAAGGTTTTTCTAAGATTTGACCTGGTGACCTAGTCTTTGACCCGACATGACCCATTTTCAAACTCATCCAAGATATTATCAAGGCAAACTTTCTGACCAAGTTTCATGAGTATCGGACAGAAAATGTGGCCTCTAGAGCGTACACAAGGAAAAAAGGTGACGAGGGACGACAAACAATGCACGATCACAATAGCTCACCATGAGCACTTCGTGCTCAGGTGACACTTCGTGCTCCGGTGAGCTAAAAACGAACATGAAGATAGAGACAAGTGGTTTTCAAATTGGGACAAGACGCTTCAGTGTTGCATCCAGGATGACCTCAGAGAAGGGGAGATCCCCCATCATATAATCAAAATGGGGGGGGGGGGGGGGGGGGGAGAAGTTTGTGTACACCGCAGATAATACTCATCTTAATAAACTTTATGGAGAATACATTTACCATAGCTTGCATTTGAGCCAACAAGTAAGTCACTTACATCTAAGCCATTTTCTTCCTGAAGTAGCAACATGCTAGTATAATTTCTAATGGAAATATTATTTTTTTGCAAAATAAAAGGCCGTTCTCATGGCTATAATAAGAGACTTTTCCTTAGATGCTACTTTCTTATGAGCTGCCAATTTGGCATGTGTAAACGCAGATTGGTGCACACTGTCCCTCACTGCCTGTATGTGATTGTGTGATTCAAGATGTCTCATTAGTGTCGATGTCCTATAATTAGTACACCTGGCTGTAAATGGGTTTTTCTTCAGTGTTTCTCCCAGAGTGCGTTTCTTGCATTTTTGATGCAATGATTTCTTAGCCAACGCACTAAAATTTGTCATGTGCATCTTTTCTGACGCAACAAAAAACATATCAGTTCAATCAAAACAAAAGTTTATAATGCACACCATGAAGTGGAGCCGAAATACTAAGGGGCAAAATAAGGTTCGTATGCAGAGAAAGATTTCGTACGCCATGATTATTTTATACTGAGAGTTTATGATACGGCACCCAGTGTCTGAAACCGATTTTATTGGTAATTTATTGATAAATATCTGCCAGTACTGCACAAAAGAGAATTAGAGAACATAAATTGCTACCAACTGGCTTCTCTTTGACACAGTCACACATTTGAAGCTCTTATTTAGTAATAAATAACTAGGTATGGAATAACTATAGGAAGGTCAGTTGGTCGCCGTGCATTAAATATGTACGGTCTGTGTATTCTAGACGCTTTCCGAAACAAAATAGCAGATGAACCAAAGAAGAAAAACAGAAAGGACTTGCAGACTGTTTTGTTGTCCCTTCCATAAGTAAACACCTCGAAAACGTGAAAAAAAATGAAAAATCAACAAATGCAACAAATATCCGGGTCTTGTTAGACTAAGAAAAATAGTTTCAGTTCCGAGTTGGCGGAGTCACAAGGAAAGGTCCCTAAACGTGAATATAAAGTAGTTTTAAAAAGGCATTTATAAAGGTGACCCTCAAGTTTTTTGTATGACCCCCAAAAACTTCAAATGGGGGTCACAAATGACCCTCAAAAATTTGAAGCTGGGAGAAACACTGTTTTTCTTACTCGACTTTAAACACAACTCGCATAACATACCCTTCCCATCATCGTAAATGAGCCTGGAATAGTGATGGGACATCAGCTGGAAATCATAATCGATCATTGGTTGGAATCGGCTGCTGCTCTCAATGCGATTCTTTCGATTATAATCGGCTCCTGATAAATTTGCTTATGCATGCATGTTTCACTGTTAATCCTTGTAAAACCCATGTATTATGGACTATAAATAACTGCTCTTGTCTGTGATAGGGTAGAAAACATTGTTTGAAAAGGAGAAAATGCTGGTTACCAGCATTTTCTTCTTTTCTCACAATGTTTTCATAAGTCTCCTTTATTGAGGTCGTTAAAAAGTTGGCACTGTATGGGTTCCTAAATCGAAAAAAAAAAAACATGGTAAAAACACACAATGTGGTGAAGTTCTGTTTAAATCTAGAAGCAGACTTGTGCTGCAAGTAGACAGTATTTCTTCCATGAACTTTATAGGAGAAATTAAAGTATGTGATGTAAGAATTTCTGTATGCCTACCATGAGTAAAAAACAGTTGAATCTACCTATCACTTTGGGATATGATTTGCTTATCAAAGAAAAAAATGAGAAAGGATTTTTTTCTACTTCTTGACTCAAAATAACATTATTTGACCATTGGGTTTTGATGGCTTTGTAATTTATGACCCCATTGATGCAGAGTCACACATTACTTCAAACTCTGACATTTCTAATCAGATTACAAATAATGTCCAGAGTGATGAGAAAAGAAAACAAGAGGGCCATGATGGCCCTGTATCGCTCCACTGGCTATTAAGTAAAAACACTACAAGCCAAACATTACAATATTCAGCAAATTGATTTCAAACACGAGGACATGCAAACATTTTTCTATCTAATCCTACGAGAAAGTTGTGATCCATGGGCAAAGCCAATTTTGATCGCAAATCTATAATTATTTGAATCCTGGTGGAGGTCCACAATATAAAGCTCCATACCAAATAATTCAGTTCTTGAATGTTATAAACAAGAAGATTTTCAAATTTTTCTCAATGAAAAGCCCTGTAAAACATGAAACCCATGAGACAGGGCTAAATCTAATAGCCTTAGTCTTTATAATGGTTAGTAACATAATGACTTAAGATAGTTTTCATTACAAAAGCCCATGTAAAACTGGTGACCTTGTGTTCCGTGGCGTGGGGACAAACTTGGGTCAAGGACTATAATTTGGGCCCTCCTTGTAGAGGCCCACTAGATAAAGCTACATGCAAAATTTGGTAGACCCCATGGCTATTATTTGAAGGAACTTGGTAGAGGCCCACTAGATACAGCTACATGCCAAATTTGGTAGCCCTAGGCCTTACAGTTTCAGAGAAGAAGATTTTTGAAAATTTTCTATATTTTTCAGTTTTGTTGCCATGGCAACCAGAGTTTTTGAAGGAATAAAATTCTGTCATGGGATTCTGAAGAAGACCATGGCAGGATCATTTCTTTGAAGTTTCATCAAAATTGGATAAGTAGTTTCAGAGATGTTTGAAATAAAAGTTAATGCACGCACGGACAGATGGACGGACGGACCTTCAGTGCCAGTAAAACACAAGTATATACATCAATCTCAGTTTGAAATATATCTTTTTAACCTATTACCAGACAATCCCTACTTTTGATGACCCTGAGAAAGAAGGCTTTAGAAAAGCATTTTCTCCTTTTCTTACAATGTTTTCTACTGTTCACAAAACAAATTTCAAATTTTCAATCACTTTTATTTTGTCGTCTGCAAGTGCTTTCGATTTAGACAAGCCTAAAATATTATCGTTTGGTAATGAGTTACATGTGTGCTAACAATTGTCATAATAAATCACTAAGATTTTTTTTCAAACTTATTTTATTAATACTTTTTCTAAGCTAGTCATCATCAAACAGTAGACATGGTGTATTAATATGAACACTTCATAGTTTGTAAACACAGTCAGATATGTGGAGGATAATTTTTTGTTTTGGTGTATGATTGAAAATTCTTTTATTGAGTTGAAACAAATGCTAAAAGCTCCCCTTGAGCACGTTGTGCTCAAATGAGCTAAAAAGTTAACATACGGATGGACGCACAACGGACAACGGGCCGTAACATAAGCCTGCTGGCCTTCGGCCAGTGGAGCTAAAAAACTTGTCTAGCACCAATCATGTATCACTGCAGCTTGATAATCAAGGGAGGTAAATAGTAACGAACTTTATCTTTCATAAAAAGAGTTATTTCCCTTGATTAATGTTTAAATTGAAGTGACAATATTTTGAAGCCCATGTTAAACTTGCGATCCCTGGAATGAAGGCAATTTTGACCCCAGACCTACAATATGAAACTAGAATGTGTGGTTATAAACAAAAAGATTTTTTAATCTTGCCCAATAAAAAGTCATGTAAAACAAGTTTGCTGAATAAAAGGCCCTGTAAAATATGTGATCCATGACACAGGTTTATCAAGTTTTCACTATAAAAGCCAATGTAAAACTTGTGACCCCTGGTGTGGAGTCAAACTTGACCCCCAAAGTTAAAATTTGGGCCCTCTTGGTAGAGGCCCATTATATAAAGTTACATGCAAAATTTGGTAGCCCTAGGCCTAAATATGGCTATGTACAAGTAGATTATTAAAGTTTCCTTATATAAGACCATGTAGAACTTGTGACCCCCTGGGGTGGGGCTACATTTGACCCCCTGGGCTATAATTTGGGCACCCTTGATAGAGACCCCCTAGATAAAGCTAAATGCAAAATTTGATAGCCCTAGCCCTTATAGCTAGATGCGAAAGATTTTCCTATATAAGCCCGCCCATGTAAAACATGTTACCCCCCGGAGCGAAGTCAAATTTGACCCTCGGCTATAATTTGGACACCCTTGGTACAGGTCCACTAGATAAAGCTACATGCCAAATTTGGTCGCCCTAGGCCCCATGGCTAGGTCAAAGAAGAATTTTAAAGTTCTCCCTATATAAGCCCATGTAAAACTTGTTATATAAGCCCATGTAAAACTTGTTACCCCCGGGCAGGGCCTAATTTGACCCCAGGGCTATAATTTGAACAATCTTGGCAGAGGTCCACTAGATAAAGCTACATGCCAAATTTGGTAGCTCTAGGCCCTATGGCTAGGTAGAAGAGGAATTTTAAAGTTCTCCCTAAATAAGCCCATGTATAACTTGTAACCCCCAGGGCGGGGCCAATTTTGACCCCAGGGCTATAAATTGAAGAAACTTGGTAGAGGTCCACTAGATAAAGCTACATGCCAAATTTGGTAGCCCTTGGCCTTACGGTTTCAGACAAGAAGATTTTCAAAGATTTTCAAAATTTTTCAGTTTTGTTGCCATGGCAACCAGAGTTTTTGAAGGAATTAAATTCTTTCAAGAAATTCTGAAGAGGACCATGGCAGGATCATTTCTGTGAAGTTTCATCAAAATTGGATGGGTAGTTTCAGAGAAGAAGACGTTTTAAAAAAAAGTTAACGCACGGACGGACGGACGGACGGACGCACGCACGCACGACGGACAACAGGCCATGACATAAGCCCGCTGGCCTTCGGCCAGTGGAGCTAAAAACAAAACTTCTTCACGGCTGTAACGAGGACCAGCCACAATCTTGATTCAAAAACATAGCTAGGACTTTGTAAAATTTAAAAGAATTAAAGTTTACAAGGTTTACAGAGACTTAATCTATATAGTCAATAAAGTAGCTGATAGGAAGGAAAAGGTGTAGAGTATTCTAAAAATAAAATGCTAAAAATAGAACACTGCAGTGTAGATTTTGCTTGAGTTGCCGATCTAAGGAAAGCAAATGATTGTTTTCATGATGTTTTAATCCTTTGGTTTACCATCTATCATTGTAATTTATTGAAAAATATTCGTAAAGAATATATCCAGCTGTAAGAAGAGGTAATTCTGCTTTATTTTACGACTACTCATGTATTGAGAATCAGTACTGATCGTCTGACATTATTTAGCCAAATAAGCAGACGCTTTACCTGTGGAAAGAAAGACAGGTTTTCCTGGGATAAAGGGGTGGATTTAGCGAGTTAATAACAGATAAGGATCATAACACTCTGCTGCCTTGTCTAAACTGACAAAGTTGATAACTGGTGTCACCTTTGTCCTAGACTGCCAATATTTCATGAATGTGAGCCAGGTCGGGAATTTTTTAAGGTGAAGTTTTTTTGCCGTGCAAGCTTGACGAGGCAAAGTTGAGCCGTTGAAGGCGACTTCTTCGTCCACGTGGCCCGGTAGCTTTTGTTTCTTGCTTCACCCTTTCTCCACTTATCTCGTGAGTTGAGACAAAAACTGAAGAAAATGCCGATAAAAAAAAAAACTTTCGGCACCGGACGGTGCAGAGACGGCTCGCATACCGCTCCTCCATTTCATGCCGATGATCAATAGTGACAAAGTGCAATCGGTAATTGGAATCGGAAGCTTCCAGCATGCCGCTAATCGATACCACCTGATCATCGGTACACCACTAGCCAGGAATATGTCTTTTTCCATGAATCTTGAAATTTGGGCTGGAACGTTTTACGTTTTTTCGCAGCCGGGCTGCCTAGAGGCCAAGCTTCCAGCAACAGTTCATCCGTATTTGATGAAGAACACAGCTGCTGGGTGGCTCCTTCATTGTCTGTCCCTGTTTCAAAAAAGTCAGTTATCCGTTTAGGTGGCATAATCCAGTAAATATTCTATTTCAAATCTATTCAAATCTATTCCGCATTCAAATTTCATTAACACACACTATGAAATTGCTACCGGGGTTTTCCTCTATAGCACTCCTCAATACAGGCCGATTACGTCATCCCTGGTATTCAACAATATCAGTTTTCCCGGTCTATGCAGATTGCGTCTTACAGGTATTTCCACAGCAAGATATCGATACCTTAGAATAAACTGGCGTAAATGAAATTGTAGACTGTACCACGTACAACCTTATTCCACCAAAGAATTGATATGCCGGTTATTATTCTAGGCAGAAATCATGTACTTGGAGCATCTGCAGTATTTTTTTTGTAAAATGCAATTTTGTTGCGCACAGACTATTGCAGAGCGGGGGATTAATTCCGTTTCTGCAGGAGTTATCACCAAAGAAAATTAAAAATTGCGGGAATGAAACCGGATTTGCGCGATCAGGCTTTTTCTTGGTTCTAGAAACTGAATGCTTAGGGCTAAGTGAGAGCTGTATGTACATCTTCTTGGTGTAGGGATACAAATTTAAATTTGTTAATCTTAATTTACAGTTTTAGATGTGTTATGAATTACTTGTGTATGAAAATTCATCCTGGCTGTATGAGAATCCAACTTCTTCCTGCTGGAATCCAACTTTTCAGTTTTGAATCCAATTTTTACTTTTTACCACTGGAATCCAACTTTCAAAATCCTAGTGAGAACATGTTTCATGAGATACACATATATCATTTAGTGCTCAGCAGATGATGTCTTTGACACTTGTACTGTCTTTGGAATAAGAGGACAAGAAACAGGTAGGTCATTTAGTGACTTTTTTCTGGTAGAAAATCTTAATTATCTAGATGTTTACCCAACTTTTTTGTGGTTTTATTAAAGAAAAAAATAGTGATGATGAAATATATGTGAAGCAGAAAGTCAACTAATTCAGCATCTATGATTTTAGTAACACCATTAATAATGCAGCTTTGTGTGCAATATAAGTGCAATTTAAAGTGAATGCTTAGTGGTGTTTTTTTATCCCCCAAGATGCATCCTCAGATTAACTATACATGTATGACATAAAAATATGTAAAACACTTAAATGTAAGTGCACAGGAACCCAAAGTTATTGTATTCCAGAAAGGCAACAAATGTGCAAAATAGTATGATCTAAACATGATCATAGCTTGACAATGATCTACAAGATCTAATATGCCTTTTGGCCAAAGGCATGGGCAGAGGTATAGCTGAATGAAACTGTGGACCTATATCCATCATCAAACTGAATTTGGACAAAATCAATCCTTAGGTAAGGTAAATAGTAGCCCTAGAAAAAAATTTAACATAAAATTTTAAAATCTATAACCCTGACCTTAGGATCATGGGCATGGCTAGGGCACTGCTAAATGAAACTTTCCATCTGTATATGTCATCATGCCTATTATGAACTAAATCCATTATTTAGTTTGGAAAACTATGGGTGTGGGCAGGGGGTATAACTATAGAAGAACTGAACTTACATCTATCATTTTGCCACATATGACCAAATCCATCATTTGTTTTGGAAAATGTGATCTCTCAATAAGCTTTAACCAAAATGTGGAGGCCAACTCCAATGCCGACACCAACAGTGATGCAGAGGATAGTGCAATGGCTCTTCCTGGACTCCGTCCAGGCTAGCTGAAAATGCAAGAAGAATTTACAGGAATAATACGGAAATATGCATAGATGGTCAAAATTGCCTTAGAATTGTTCTAAAATGGTTTTGCTTAAAAATGAATAATGTTATGTTTTAGTTACCTACATGCAGTAGTATGAAACTTTTCAAGACATGTGTCAATGATCTTGAGATTTCTACAAGTATGTGGTATTTTTATCTACTACTATGAAATATTACTGAAATTGTATTCAGAGACGAAATACAAAAAAATGGTGGATAGTTTATAGATGGATAAAGTAAATCCCTAAGATTCATGACACACTGCAATTTCTGCATTAGTGCAAACATGATACTTATGAGGGTATACTGTTTTCATCTCTTCATGTCAATATGTGACAACGACCGCATATGTACATGACAATGGAATGCTGGATGTTTAAACCTTTAGGTTCATGAAGTCATCTAAAATATCCGGGTTTTGATTAGTGAATATTTTTCTGAAGTCTGACATACAGTTGTAAGTGGTTGACTTTAGGACAGTGCCCTGATAAAAATGGGAGTGTGCCAATATGGCATGGCTGAGGGCTCTTGTGAATAAAGCCTTGCTGCCTGTAATATTAGAGTCTTTAGGATCTATCAGAATTCAAGTCATAAGGCGTAAGAAAAAAAAACAGTGTTTCAGGATTTTTTGCCCCGACCCTGGTCTTCCAATAGAAATAAAAAATCAGCCTTCTATTTTACCGTGTCACAGGACGCCTGTTTGGGCAAATATAGCACATTATATTATAGGTCTACAATCATGTACTACTACATACATAATTATGCATGAAAATTCCTACACCTGTACAAAAGCTACCGTGTATCGGAGTATATTGAACCGACCTTAAACACAATTTTCAAACGCAATAACGTGGGTTTTCCATTTCTAAAAATACATACAGGCAAGCGGAGAGATTGGGCTTTTTCGCTAACTCCACACAGAAACTTCTGTTTATCAATTGTTTGTATCCTATTGCACAGTTTACAAAAGACAAATGGGTACCAGTTTTGTCTTCTACAACGAATCACGCCCGAAATACTGCGGTTGAGTACAGACTGTGTAACGAACTTTTACTTGTGATTTTCGCTTTTCTTCGCGTAAAATATAGACAGGATCCCGTCATCTCTGTTGTGATCACCGCATTTCCGGTTCTGTAGTGCATTGTCGCTACTTTCGGTTTGCTAGATTTCAGATTGAACAAGTTCTGTTGAACATCATTCAGCAAAAGTGCTAGCATGCACCAAAACTTTGAACAAGTAAGGTGTTCAATGCAGATATAATATTCGAAAAAATTTAATGGAGGTTTCTCTTGCAACTTATCTGACAGGACGGACTGTGGACTAAACTAGATGACGGGAACGATAGAACGTTAGATTTGTATCAAGCATCGATAGGTCTTCTTATTAAACAGGTATTTCCGTATTTATTATTTTATCTTTGTCACAATGATGCAAAATGGTTTCTTTAGGATAACATAAATCTACCCAAACTTGCCTTGTTTTCGCTCTGCCCCCCCCCCCCCCCCCCCTTTCACTCAGCTTAAATTACGCTACCCAGTCTTAGAGAATATACTGAAACTACCTAGGCTAGGAGCCGCTATGCCAAAATTTTCTAAGGTTTTCTAATCTCTCCTACACAACCGGCAAGTCATGCCACATTAGTTTCCAGGTAAAATGTGTCTGATCTATATGAAATTGAGGAGCAGCAGCACTTCTTTGAAATAAAAATGAGGTTTTAGTCCCTAAACTGTTGAGTAAACTGAACAAAAATTTCCACTCTTTAGTCAAAAACCAAATTTTGCAATTACAAAGCTGATTTCGGTGGAAGGAAAATATAATATTGAACAGGGTAGATCAAAGATCAGACTGCACATTTTGTGCAGTCTAATCTTCATCTATGCTGTCTGCAAAAGTGCTTTCTTTCCAAGTCAATGACTCTTTTTCTTACATGCATCAGAGGTGAGAGGCGAAAAAGTGCCAAAAAGGAAGTTTGCTGCAACTGGATGTCAAACCTGCAACCACAGGGCTTTATCCAGGCATTTTGGGAAAAGGCCACTGGCCTAATTGGGAAAAAAATCATCAACAAAATGTCAAAATTGGGAAAATAATATTGACAAAACATATAAAGTTTGGAACACATTTAACCTTAAAATACACTTAATAAGGCATTTAATGTACTACTGAATCAGTCCTGCTTCTTTTTTCAAACTTCTTTCTGTTTGAATGGATGTGCTCTCTTTTGTCTTTTATACTAGTTCCAGTGGTCCTAGCTGTAAGACCCCCCCCCCTTGTTAAGTAGGATTTTTAAATTCTCTTATAAAGATACCTTTTTTCTGGTGAATGAACAAGGATCTCCTTTGACCTGGGACCTCAGGTTTTGACGCTTGAAAATCGCTAGTGACCCCGAATTTGACGCTCGAAAAAAATATCCTATACATCAAATTGACGCACGCGAATTCTGGCCTAAGTGTCAACCATATAAGCCGTAGGTGGAGCTTCGCTTTAATGAAATAGTCCGATTTCGACCAATCAGCGACAAGTATTTTTTATCAGTAACATGGTTGGTAGCCGATGGTGGAAAATAGCCATACAACACACTCTTCGCCGATATACAGTACAGTTCTCGCGTTTTTTGCTCAAGTCCGCGAAACGCGGCGGACCAATTTGTCCACGGTAAATCTGCTGCAAAGGTAAAAGTAGGCGAAATGCGGCGGACTTGTCACCGCGGCCTGAAAAAATATCGGGCAGCTTCACAGCAGGAGGTAATCGTGTTGGATCGCGGCGACTTGCAAGAGATCACGTGGGAATACATCGCCGGATGACGGTAAATTTTTATACATAAATATCTGTATTTTTCCCCACTGTTTTAGAGAACCACTGTTTTCGAAAACCAAGAACTAATTCTTCCATTACGACCGCAATATTTTTGTACCTTTAAATGCTGATATAAGCTTTGCCTACAGGGATTACTTTAGTTAAGATGCCACAAAATGTTATATATATCATTTAATTCAGTTATTCGCTAAGTTACAAACTTGTAGGCCTGTCGCACATTTAGTTTCAGCGATGTGAAATTTCGAATTTCGGATTAAAAAGTGCAATTTCATGCTTGATTCCAAAAACCGAAAATCAAAGTTACTGCTTCCTGATTGTTTGTGACTCAGCAGCGTGTATTTGAGAATGAATGAATGAATGTTGTTTTACGGCGCATCGACAGCTTAGGTCATTTAGCACGCATATCTGTGTTAAAAGATGTTAAAAGTGGAATTTTTAAACTGAAAAATTTTTGAATACATTAATGATAGTAAAAGGTTGAATTAAGAAGGAATATGTGTTATCTTAATATGCATAAAGGACATTATTGAGTGACAGGGCAATCCCTATCTACTCAAAATCTTTAAATGATATAGTTAACAACGTGATAAAAAGATTTGAACAGAATGTTGGATTGATAGTAAGAAATTTTTAAATGAGGAAGAAATATGTGTTATTTTTAATGTGCATAAAATATGATATTGAGTGGCAGGGCATTCCCTGCCTACTCAAAAGTTTTAGATTAAAAGGTAAGACTGAGAATATTTCTTTTCCTTGGAAATGAGTGTTAAAACTGGTAAAGATTGGAGCCTCCAACGGGATCAGTATACTCCCATTAAAGAGGTCCTATCTCCAATGAGATAAGATGTGTATTTGAGAAGACTCTGGAATCCCAATTAATAACTTAACCCATAGAGTGCCGAAAACTCCTAACATACTCTACAATTTAATTAAATAAAAGACCCAAGAACCAGCATTTTTTTTAATGTTGTTTTCGTCAATGTCCTACAAGAGCGCAAAGTGTAAATCCAAAATCAGACTGCATATTTCGTGCAGCCTGAACTTGATTTATATAAGTCGCAAAGGCAATTATTGTTGTGAATGCCGTTTAATGGGTAAAAGTGCAAAAACATGTAATGTAGCATTATCGAAAATTTACCACTACACCCGCGGTCTGAAACTGCACAATGGAAAAAAAACGTACAATTTACAAGTCCATGTACAATAGGCTTCAGGTATTTTTTCATCACACACTCTTTCTAATCCTTCATTAGATGAAACAGATATAGCAGTTATTAGCCATTTGTTTTTTATTCTATAGATAAATAAAAACTGAAAGACAATTTAAAAAATATATGCTACCCTGTATATTATCACACTGTTTATCCTCATGTTCTTAGTCTCTTGATGTAAGGAAATCAAAGCGTAACGAATAAAACTGTTATATATATTTAGCCTTTTCAAAATACAGGTTGGATCGTCAGAAAAACAAAACATCGGTCCACATTCTAAACTAAAATGTTCTTCTTGTTCTCTTCAACAAAAATCCGTTCTTTTCATTTCTTTTTAAATAACATATATTCAAACTTAACACAAAGGAGAGGCAAGGGTTAACTCGGTATTCCTTTGATGTTGGTGTAGCACTCTGGCAGTGTGAAGTACTGTCCCAGTTGTTAGTTCCACACGCACGTGTCATACTAAACTGACTGACACTTTTTTCATACCACTCTTTCTAACCCTTCTTGAATATTTACGACTTGGATTCCGATGATGGATTACGCATTCATTTGGTAAGTCAAAATAACTATAGATCTGTTTATTTTCTGTAAGAAAATAAAATATTCGAATAGCAGCGAATGTCTAGAAATATGTCGCTTAAAAATGTTTGGAATATTTTCTCATTTTTCACCAAAGTTATTTTTAAACCGGAAAAAAAGTTACATCTCTCTCTCTCTCTCTCTCTCTCTCTCTCGTCTTCTTGCTGCCATTAGGCCTTGATGTTGGCGGATCCTATCCCATCAACATTGCTGAACGTAATGTAATCATTTGGACTTGAAGGTTATCTCGGCTAGAATATCTCACCAAATATCAGGGTGTATCATACCATACCGGGATGGATTTAACTTTCGGCAGAATCTTGATCTTCATAGTTTTCGAAAACGGGACTGGAGTTGTCTTCAGCATCTCAAACCTTACAGCATGAAGTTGCTTTTGCAGAGCAGACCAAGATCAGAAAACGTCATGCATTCACATCTTGGATCTAAACTGAGCGAGATTATGAAAGACTTTTTTGTTACATTCAAACAGCCCAAAACATTGTCTTGAAGCCTTTTTCGCTATTTAGGCACACAACACAACACATATGTCATTCATGCAAGGAAAAGTGATTAAATTGGCATTTAAAGAAGAAGGAAATGGGTTAAAATGTTTACTAAAAGGAGTGAACCGAATTGGATACACAATATTATTTCTATTTCATCATCATTTTTGGAAAAATCGATATCGATATGAAATTTCAATGTCAATAGAAATTGTTATAAGAAAAGAAAGAAAATCACCATTACACTAAATAAAGCCGTTTCCCTTCGAACTGGTAATCGGCTGAGCTACTAAAACAACCAAACAGTTATTTCCTCGTTGAGTGCAAAATAAATGAGCCATGCTCTGTGAAAGGGTTCTAATGCATATCCGCGACGCATTATACCAAGCAAGCCATCACAAAACATGGATCAGTAAAATCCATTTTTGCTAACAACCGACCGAGTCATGAGGTAGAATGACATGCTGAAAATTGACCAAAAAGCAAAATGTTTTGACACAGGTCAGCCTGTACGGTCTGCGCAGGCTGACCGGAGTCGATACTTTTTGTACATTCACCAAACCACTTTTTCACAGAGCATGGCTCAAATTGAATCGACATCAACGGTGGGAAAGAGTTACAAAAATAAAATGTAAAATCAGGATGATCGGGTAACTCTGACATTAGTATGCGGACAGTGAATATTAAAGATCAGGCATTGCGTGATGCATAGTCTGATCTCAATCCACGATGTCTGTAAAAATTCTAACAGGCACTCTAAATTTAGTACCAGTTGCGTTTGACTGCATTTGAGTGCCTTAAGTAATAATGGTTGCCGAAGTAAACAAAGCAGGTGTTAAAATGCATTTAAAAGAGTGGAAATCATTATGAAGATGACAATCTGTTATCACATGGTTGGGCCAACTGTTTGTCGCTGTTGGCAAGTCATTGTATCTTAAGTTTACTTTTTGCCTGATTTTGACATGATTTTTTCTTCCTGCAACTTACATTTGGACAGAATACACAGATTGTCATCCTCGGAATATTTTCCATACTTTTAAGTGGAATGGTTTAAATTTAAATGAATGTTAACACCTGCAATGTTTTTTTTTTTCGCTGTTGGGCTTTTAATACTGACTTTGTAAAAGCCAGCATAAGGTCATGCAACAGCCGTCTGATGACATGTATTTCTTTATATAGAAAATAGCATTGGAAAATCTCATTATCCTCAATCCCCCACTCTCTCTCTCCCTCCCTCTCTCGGCATTGGTACTATTTATGCCACAAGTAACTTGGATGAATACTGTGTGGAGTAACGTTATTGTTACAAGAAATTCCTGGAAAACATGGATAGGTTCACTGGCCGCCACCATGTAACTGAAATATGTTGAAACGGCATCCTACAAACAAATCTTGAAGCAGAGCCTATGGTATCTGCATCCTACATCTGAATAAGGCGACAAATTTCTAGACTTGTTCAATTTGTATGCATTTGCAGACGACAAATTTAGTGTGTCTCAAATGATTGGGTTTCTCTTTGAAAAGTAGACAATATCGTGGAACTAGGATGGTATATTGCTTAACAGCATTTTCTCCTTTCCCAACGGTGTTTTCAAAACCTTTTTACTCAGGCTCTTTTTAACGCTCTTTTCAACCCTAGATCGCTGGTACAGGCTTTACCCTAGTTTATCCTGAAAACACTACAAAAATAACTCCTCCATACAAAGAACAAAGAATTTAAAGATCTCAAACTTGTCTCGGCTAGAATATCTCACAGTACATATAGTTGTAAGAGATTGCTTTTAACATGCAGCATGATCTAGATCTACATCGTCTGTAAACGAGACTGAAAGGAATTTAAGCTGCATTGGGTGTGTTAAGCGTTTACAAAATAATACTATTCGGCTTTTGAAAACATTGAGGAAAAAGGAGAATGCAGGTAACAAGCAATTTATCTTTTTACTTTGATATTCTGAGACATGTTCCAACTCAAAACAATTGTGGAAAGTTCATAATCTGTGTCTTCTTCACAGACGTTTCAGCTCCATTTATTTAATGCTGTACGGATTAAGGGTTAAAGCTTATCTACACCCCGACAACCAAATTTGGCAATAAAAACAAGCGGGGGTTGTCCATATATTGTTAACCCTTCACCAAATAATACCAAGTTTTAAGAGCCTCGAGAATCCAGTGTTGGAGAAGAAAATGTGCTGATTATCAGCAGTTGCTTCTCTTTCTCCCACGTTTTCAACCACTGGAAAGACAAATTTCGTTGTTTGAATTACATTTAGTCATCTGCAAATGTTATAAAATTGGATATGGCTAAGATTTGGAGGTCTGGTAAAGAGTTAACACGTGTCATTTGTGTATGAAACACTAACCCGTTATTCTTTAGGAAATGATGAAATGTCTCGTAGACAAAAAAAAAGATAATAGGTCGTAATCATGGATATACCAGTCTTCAGGAACAAAAACAATCATCACATGCTCTTCTTCATTGTATCACATGTATCACATTTTCCCACAACGTATCCTAACCTTTTTAAGATAACTTTTCTCATATGAGCCAAAATGCTTTCAATGTGGATGAATTTAAAATTTTGTCGTCTGTTGAAGGGTTAAAGGTCAAGTTTACCTATCTTCCAACTTTAGAACAAGATGAGCCAAATCTGGAGGTTGACAATCTTTATTTTGCAAATTGCACGCGTCTTTTGTTAATCAAACCCTTATATCCCTTCACACTTTGGAAAGTGTAACACGCTAAGATTTAGTTTACAAACCGAACCCTTTCTCCACTGATCTTCAAATCCTCCCATGATATTTCAGAACGTGATATCCGATCTTGAATCTGCCGAGCACGTTATCTGGCTAGTAATGCAGGCTTGTGACGCGGAATCCCTGCTCAGCAAAACTCGTTTCGAGGATTGATATTGGTCATTACGACAAGATTCATTCTTCTCTCACAACTGAGCATAGTTTCTACGATTTGTGTATAGGACAGTAATCAGTGTCTTCATTGTCTTGAAAGATAATTTTACAAAGTACTGGAAAAGAGATGCCGATGCACTAGCTGGCAGCCTTGAGGTGACTGGAATCATGTTGAGAATAGTGCTCAACACTATACATGTAATGATTTTAGATACAGGAACACGCTGACAGTGTGTGAAATGTTCTGACCCGTATCAGGCCTTACTTTGCAATATTTTGTCGTTTTTGTATTGCCTGCAAAAAACTTTTTTATTAATGTAAAGTGTCTGCAAGAGTAATAGTCGACTTAAAGAGATTTGCCTACACTTATGTACAGCTGAGTTACTACGATCCTAAAAATGATAAAAGTTGTGTTTAACTTGGAGTGGTGCGGACATTCTAGATAGCGACACTGATTACTTATAAACATCGCCGGGAAATAAAACCAAATCAAATTTCAAACTGCTCTGAACATCGACAAAAACATTGCCATAATAACAGTAAAAAAACAAGCCTCTCGGATGGTTAGGTTTAATGGAAGGGTAAAGTTTGACCGGCATTTCTTTGATGTCAACGTCTTAGAAACATTGTGCACACAACATCTGTGTGACGTACTTTGAAATTCATGCTGGCAAGTCATGTAAACTTAACACCCTCTCTTCCTTGATTTCCTAGCATATTGTGATTTTCAATCTTGATTTAAGTCCTAACCGCACAATCCTGATTTTTATCTACCCTGGGGAAGAAGTCTTTTGAAAACAGTGTGAGGAAAGGAGAAAATGATAGTAGCCAGCATTTCCTCCTTGTCTAAGAATGTTTTCTATCATATTAACGACAAATGCCATGTTTGCTACAGTTAGTTGTCGTCTGCATATGCTTTAAATTTGGACAAGAATACATTTTTGTGCCATTGTAAACAGTTAATTTTTAACCAAAACCCTCGCGTAAGAACCAGGGTGTTTGATTTTATCCGTTCGGTCCTGCGAGATTCATTAATCTTATTTTGTAATGAACATGTGCAGATATATCAACGTGTAAAAATTAACATTTTGTGTGCTAGTGAGCGTTATGATAAATAGGAAAAAAATAAGCTCAAGAGTCAAGATATAATAGGCCTAAGAGCAGCTCATGAAATATTTCTCCGACACGATACATGTCGGCGCTGTCATTATGACCCAAACCAGCATTTTCTTCTTTTTCCCACAATGTTCCCACCTTATAAAATCAAGTTTCATATTTAGAGTAAGATTCAAAATTTCGCCAGCAAATGTTTTTTTTTTTAATATCAAATTGGACAAGTCGTTAATTTTGTCGTTTGGTAAAGAGTTAAGGAAAAATGAACATCACTCGTAATTGTCGAAGAGTGTGTGAAAGGGTAGATACACATTGCATAACAGGAGAAAATGCTGGTTTCCAGCATGTTCTCTTTTTCCTACAATGTTTTCGAAACCCTTGTTCTTCATGGCACTTGTAACTCGGTATGTGTGGTTAAAGGTATAAGTGTTTTGATTTTATAACCAATTAAATCAAGGCACATTTAATAATTCACTTGGCAATGCTGACTACTTATCATGTTTTCTTTCTGATATAAAAATTCTCATGTAGATACATATCTGTAATACGACTTTGTAAAATAGTAAAATGGTGCGTTATTTGAGTTCACTCTTGAATCATCTGCTACACTGAACAGAAACTTACCGGTCTGATCACGGCGGAGTCAGCGCGTCATTTTTATTACGTAACCAGACCGCCGTGGTCCGCCAGGGATCGCCGTGTTTAACAGTTAGTCGGCGTTCAGCTGTGTCCTAAAATCGCCGCATTGGGTCCGCGCTAAGTCTACTGCAGAGTGCGAAAATAGCAAAAAACACGTGAACTGTACTGTACACACAGACATGACATACTTTTGTGTATATTTATAATTGAAACACACAAACATCAAATGATGGCGATTAATAAAAGAATGCCGGTCAGCTTTAGAGAGATTTAGCGGTGGGATTTTAATTAGCAATTTGCCCCTTGTGATAATTGTCTCATAATGAACGAATGATTTAAATTGCACTAGATCGCAGTTTGTTTTGCCGATACTTTGATTGCGGTCACAATTCTTAGCACTCGAAGGTAATTAAAGATGTTTAATATTATCACTTTTCACATTGTTTGCAATTACGTTTGTATAAATATGTGCTGTTACTGGCGTATCAACATTCTGCCCGTGTTATCTGCAGAACACAGTCTGGAAAAATGGCTCAAAAGGACATCTTTCAATTCTTTGGTGGCAGCTCAAAAAAAACGCTGTCTGGAGGAAACTCCTTCTGAACAAATGCAACCCAAACCAAAATGTAAGAGAAAGTTTAGGCCTGAATGGTTGAAAGACTGTTGCTCAAGTGAATATATGAAACATTGTTGTGTTATATGTGTTATAGTTATTTAAGAAGAGATCAAATAAAGGCAATAAAGACAGAAATGTATAATTTTCAGTGATTCTATTATTCCTTCCATGAAAAAAAATTAAGTCCAAATAAGGGGAGTACCTACCTTATGCTTTTTTCCCCCCCAAAACCAATATTGTGGGAACTTAAGAGTCTTTTCGGTGAAACGATTTGGTATCCACAATATAGGTTTTGATGATTTATTACATTATTTTTTATTGGAGTCTCATATGAAGTCTCAAGATTCCCTCTTATCTGGATCTCTTCTGAAAAGCTTAGTCTAAGTAGCATACTATGTAGCATTGTACTCTTGATTTGAAAATTTTGACTCTTGAAAATTTCAATTTGACTCTTGGAATTTGTGGTCCAAGAGTCAATGACTCTTGAGTTTCAGATGCTAGGGATATCCCTGAATGAACTTAGGAATTATTTCCTGTTTTAATTTTCTATATGGTGTGTATGCAAGTCAGCTGATAGAAGTCATTATCAAGGCTAAATAATACAGATCGAAGATCCTCTGGTCTTTTGAGGTCTTTTTGACATTTGTTTTGTCATGAGTTTTCGTGGTTTTTTCCATGACGATTAATTTCAGAAAATTATTTTTTGTGTGTTATGACATATATGGAAAGATTGATAAATTGTCATTTTTGTGGTAGACCTAATACAGTATTGAAAAAAGCCTGTTAACCCTATACTCCACAGAAGCGCCTCTGGACGCCTTTTACTATTGCCCCATGCAAGCGCCTCTGGACACTTTTACTGCACGCTCCATAGAAGCGCCTTACGACACCTCTACCTATTGCTCCATGCAAGCGCTTGTGGACGCCTCCATTTTCAAATGCAAATAAAACAACGTTTTTAAATTCAACTGACCTCAATTCTCGTAAATCCATAAACAAAAACATCTTGGGAAACTATTCCGGATGTAAAATGACATACTTTGTTCTAAAGTTGTTGCTAAAAATAACGTCCAATCGAAGGTGGTATATGCCACATGTCACGCATCACCCGCGCAGTATTGCACACGATTCTATTGGTTTCCCGATGAATTATGGGCCATAAAACGTGACTTATTTGTTAAAAATAGATTAACCTATAATTTCTAGGCTTTTCATTCGCTAATACGACGCGCGAAATACAAGCTTATAATAGAAAACCCCTGTTCAATATAAATATCACAACAAGCGAAAATGGCTGAATTTTCCGACAGCGATAATGACTCGATCTTCGAGGGTTTTGATGAATCCGACTTGCTTACGAGGGCCAGAGACACTGAATCCGACTCAGACATCGAAGTTTCTTCTGTGAGCAGCGTCGACTCCGCCGACATGAGTGATTTTTCTGACGAGGAAGCCCCGGAAGATCATCAATGGACGGGCTGCTTCACCAATTTTCGGGTAAGCCCTAATTCTGGATCATAAGAACGATCGCTCGCAAAATTGTCGGAATTTTTCGCACATCGACATCATTTCTGTAGGTTTTGATTCCAGTCAACTGAGTATATGTTGGTTCCAATTACTTTCGTCATTTTTTTCACAAAAATAAGCGTCCTGATGAATTTTTAATAGGTGCATAGATATGTTTTTTTTGGGGGTGGGGGGGTGTTTGTAGAATGCCCAGCAAACTGTTGAGCACGATCTAGTAACCACTGAATTAAAATATGAACAAATAATAACAATAATTAATGGAAGAACTACAGCAGCAAAAAAAAATACACCGTCATTTTGCTGACATCAATTATTCATATGATGTACTAAGGACAACTATATTTTGATAATTTACATATCAAGGGAAAATCAGTGAAAGGAAAGTATTATAAGTGGCTAGATATTACTGGCGCTTATGACAGTTTACAATTCACTGCATAGAAATTGCTTTTGAAATGTATCACAACTTATATTTCGTCTTTTAATTTTTCAGATGGGTGATTTCCAAAGACAGCCAGGTCCTAAGCTACCCCCTGACTTTGACCGTAACCAGTGCTCGCGCTGCCAATCGACATTATCGACAATTGTCAATTAATTAATTCAGCTGTCGATTAATTCTTCCAATTGTCGATAAAAATTGTCGATTAATTTATTCCCAAAAAAAGTGGGGTAAAATTCCCTTTACTTGCCTGGATCACGCGCTAATTTGCACCTGAAATGTGGTAATCGCTTGTTTCACACCCCGGCGGACGCAACCTTAGGTAATGGAGAGGTCACAGTTGGCTTGTATATTCCACAACGCGTGTCATGTTATCGGTTGTTATTCTAAGCCGTTAATTGGAGAACGCGATTATTTGTTTATTTCACGTTAAATTTTGATTGACTATTTTACTCGACGCAGTGATAGAATGCCTTGGATTTCAATACCGCCAGAAACGGCGATGGCGACTACAGGAAACCAATTAGATATCATAAATTCGTTTACATTGCTAACGTAAACCGGCGCTGTTTAAATGTCGGCGAACAAAATGAAAACAATAATTCATAATTGAATTTAATTGACATGTTGACATTATTCTAATAAATCTTGTTCTTGAACCCTTAAAATCTTATCATTCTTCACTTATACGTCAACATGGGTCGTCCTAAACAAAAACTATCGCCAATTAAAAAAGATAATAAACTAAGGAAAATTTAACTGCATTTACAGTATTGGATTTAGCAGTGGTACCAGTGAATAGCAGTATGAAATTTCAAATTAAATTTAAAGGCTTAGGTTGATAACCTCGTCCACTTCACTGTTTAGGTACTATCGAGTGAATGACTTTATTTAAGACATTTTATCCTCCTCATTGACCTTATTAGAAAATAATTAAGGTCAGCAGATAATAAAGGGAGGTAATTCATCATGTAATAGAAAATTTTCTCCTTTACTTGTGCACATCATTTATTACAATAAAAAAAAAAAATGTTGTTTGGTAAAGAAGTAAACATTCATCAAAAGAAACTAGGCCTTAAATGTCTATGCTTTTATGCAAATAATGTGGGAAAAGGAGAACTATACTTAGGAAATGGTGTAGAACAAATTTTCCTTTTCCTACAATATTTTCTACAATGTAAGATAAAAATGAAATTTTGTCTTTTGGTAAAGGAGTAACCATTCATCAAAAGAAACTAGGACCTAAAAGCCTTTATGCTTTTATGTAACTATTGTGGGAGGGAGCACTATCCCAGGAAATGGTATAGAGCAAATTCTCCTTTCCCACAATATTTTCTACAAGGTAAGATTAAATATATATGACCATTTTTTTATTATTATTATTGTAATGGAAATGATTATGTGAATGAAAGTTTGAAACTATGAGTAAAAAACAAAGTTAATGCTACATGTGCTTGTCTTTTCTTTTAAACCAAACTTCGCGCGCTTAACTTGTCTATTATTTTTTTCAGGAAAAAATTGTTGGCCATTATTTTACTTGGGCCAGAGCTAGCACTGCCGTAACACAGCATCACCTTTAGATTTCTTCTGGCTACTATTCCACCCAGCAATGTTTGCGAATATGGCAAGACATACCAACAACTACGCCAGGTGGAAACAGACAACTACTGGCACCACAGACGACAAATGGACAGAGACAAATGAGCTGGAAATGCGGGCCTTTGTTGGTATGAATATTCTCATGGGAATTAATCAGCTACCTGAATATGACATGTACTGGTCCTCAAACAGCTTCCTTGGCAACATCGGCATACAGAATATTATGACTTGCAACAGATTCCAGAAACTGTGCCAATACTTCCACGTGTCAGACCGCGAAACAGAAACTCAAAGGGGCAGCCATGATTTTGACCGTCTGTACAAAGTTCGACCGATTATCAACCATGTTTCAAGGACATTCTGTGAGTCGTATGAACTTTCGAAGGAAGTAGCAGTAGACGAAGCCATGATAAGATTTGCTGGGAAGTTGTCCTTCAAACAGTACATGCCTGCCAAGCCAATCAAATGTGGTATCAAGGTTTGGATGTGCTGTGACTCGAACTCCGCATACTTGTCACGTTTTGACGTTTATCTAGGGAAGAACACAACTAACCATGGCCATGGACTTGGGTACAATGTGGTAATGAATCTAACTGACCATCTAATCCACACAAACAGATGCGTGTTTTTTGATAATTTTTTCACCAGTGTACCGCTATTGGAACATCTGCTTCTAAATGGACTTTATGCATGTGGAACGGTTAGGTGCAATAGACAGGGCTTCCCAGCTGAATTGAAGAAACCAGCAGACATACGAGGGGTGATCAGAAAGAACGCGGACCAGTGCCTTTATCGGAATATTGTTATAAAAATCAACTTGGAATGTTTACTGTTTTTCAAAGTAACCTCCTTTGTGTTCTATGCACTTATTCATTCTTGATTCCCATGCGCGAAACATGTGCGCGAGCCCGTCACGTGACATCACTCTCAACGACCCGGTCATGGCATGGGTTAGCTCCTCTCTGCTCTCGTAGCGTGTGCCACGTAGAGAATCTTTCAAAACAGGAAATAGCCAAAAGTCACATGGGGCCAGGTCTGGACTATAGGCAGGATGGTCTAATGTTTCTATGTTTAGTTTTTTCAAAACTTCCTGTACAAGTTTGGCTTTGTGAGCGGGAGCATTATCTTGATGTAAAATGACGCCTCTCCATAGAAGTTCCGGCTGTTTTTTTCGGATGGCCTGTATTAAATTCATTCGAATAATGCTGGCATAATACTCGGCATTGACTGTAGTATGTATAGGTACAACATGATTTAGAAGAAAACGTTGAGAAGAGAAAAACATGATGCACATAACTTTACCAACAGACTTAGAAAGTTTGGCGTTAACAGGGGACGGCGATGTTGGATGTTTCCATACACTGCTTTGTTGTTTAGATTCGGGCTCGTAAAAGTGTACCCATGTTTCATCGCATGTCACAATATGATCAGTAAAGTTTGATCCTTCTTTCCTAATGCGTTCTAAAATTTCAGAACAAATTTCGACCCTAACCCCCATTTGCTCGGGCGTCAGTAGCCGAGGCACCCACCTTGCACAAACACGCGACATTCCAAGTTTGTCAGTTAAAATCTCCTGTGCACTTCCATAGGAAATGCTAAATGTGTCAGCTATTTCCCTGACAGTAACTCGACGATCTTGCTTTACATGCTGCTGCACATCCGCGATAGTTTTGTCCGTTACTGATGTTGATGGACGGCCAGATTTAGGGTCATTTTCAACGGTTTTGCGTCCTTCTCTAAATCGTCCAATCCATTTACAAATACTGGTTTTCTTAAGTGCTGAGTCCCCATAAACTTTATCTAAATCGGCCTTAATTTCCGATGAAGACTTTCCGAGTTTAACGTAAAACTTTATAATTACTCTCTGCTCAAATAAAACGTCATCCGACATTCTGAACCGCTAACGCAGTATGTGATGTCATTGAAATGACGTCACTCTTTTCTTATTTGCCTATGACATCATTTAAACGCTTGAGTAAGTAACCAGGTAATTAATGTTCATCTGTGCAAATTTTTGTTATCTTAAGTAAAGTAGTTTTTGAAATAATCGGGTGGTCCGCGTTCTTTCTGATCACCCCACGTAAGAGACAGAGGCGACATGAAAGTCCGTCAGAAAGGTGCAACACCACTTACCGCCTCTGTTTGGAAAGACAAGCGCCTTGTGCATCATTTATCTACCCTGAGCCAGCCAGACAACATTCAAACAGCATCACGACGAGTGGGTGCCAACGTCATACAGCTTCAACAGCCTCACAGTGTTTCATCCTACAACAAGTTCATGGGAGGTGTTGACTTACACGACCAGATGAGAATGAAATATGATGTTGGGCGTAATTCGAAAAAGTGGTGGCAGTATCTCTTCTGGTTTTTGTTGAACTGCTGTATAGTAAATGCCTACATCATGTTCACGATGAGTTCCCAGCGTGTCAATAAGAAAAAACGTTTCAGCAGTGTCAACTTCCGCTTAGAACTAGCACGTGACCTGATCGGGGGATATTCAAGGAGAAAGAGGTCCAGTGTTTCCATGAACCATCCAGGACTTATTGAGGCTGAAAACGTAAATGGACATATCAACGGACGCTTACCAGGTGCCAAACGACGATGCCAGTACCACCTGAAGGTTCTCAAACAGCGGCGTGAAACAGTGTACGGTTGTTCCGTCTGTAACGTTCATTTGTGCAAAGAGGGGTGCCACAGTCATTTTCATAATCAGTGATTCAAACAACGTGAAAAAAGTAGAAAAACATAAATATGTGTTAGGTCTGTGTTTATTGTATGATATAAACGTGCATGGAATAGTTGGGGAGTGGCAGTGTACACAGAAGAAAAAAAAAGCGTGTTTTTTACTTGTTCTTTTGTGTTCATAATGTTTTGTGAAAAAAAAAGTTCTTTTTATATTCATGAAGCTGTTATACATACAGTGTTCTTTGTGATTCGATGATTTAAATGTGGATTTTAAATGGATTATAAAATTGAGCCTATAGAAGACAGGTAAGATTCATTGATAACTGATGACATTGTCTCTTTTTTGTTCTTTCTATTCTCTCCATCTTTTTATCGAACAATCCAGATGTTTTACAACCGAAATAATACTGAAATTTTGAAAACAATGGTAGGAAAAAGAAGAAAATGCTAGTGACATACATTTTCTCATCTTCACATATTGTTTTTATCCTCTTTCTAATAATTGTTTCATCAATTAATCTCAATCTAAATAAAGATCTGCTTAGAGCCTAATTTTCTATAGGACAGTCTTAAATTTTGTCATAATGTATAGGGTAAATCTTTGTGGGAAAAGGAGGTTTGCTTTCCCAAATAATTCTTCTGTCACAATGTTCAAGCTAAGTTTAAAGTTTTAAAAATTTCAATACACATAATAGTAATTTCAAAATGAAAAAGCTACCTTCCAATACCAATGCTAGGTTAATTTTTGAAAGAAAATGAAATATTTTATAAAGGGAACAAATATTCATACTGCCATAAAACCTCCCAGGAATGTTATGATAATTTAATAATGTGTTTGTAGTAATTTAAAAAGATTCCTGTTTGTATTTATGACTTAGTTTTAAATTAAAAGTTTAATTTTAATGAAAATTATTGGTTCCTTCTATTTTAAACCTCATTTTTATGTCTTATTTTTAATCATTTTTCTAAAAAAAATATATCATTTAAAAGTTCATGTTTTCCTCTACAATTCATTTATTTACAACATTTTGATCAGAGTTGAAGAAATTGCCCTAATTAGGCCGTAAAAACAACACCCCAAAAATCAATAAATTTCATCAAAACCTTATATGGAGATAGGTATATATAAGGGGTGGATTATTTACTGTGTACTGATAAGCCTATACCTGTATTGGCTATTGATGAGAAGTATTGATTATTGTTTTTTTCTGTGGAGTATAGAGTTAAAAATCAACTGTGGAGAGAAAACTTCACACTAGATTTTTGCGTCATATGAGTTCGAGTGCGTCAATAATCCCACAGCCATACTGATACCAGCTCTTTAATTAACGTCTTGATTTTATGACCCGCAACTGATGACTTTATATGTCCGAGTATGAATTTGAATGTTTTTGATAGAGAGTATCCATTTCGGCCGACGACAAGCTATGTTCACCAATTATACAGCCCATTACTGTGCTTAGACAAAGATGAAGCACAACTGCTCGAAATTTGAGAGAGAGAGAGAGAGAGAGAAAAAAAAAAACTCATGGTCTATATTAGGCCAGGTATTTTTCATAACTTGTTTTTGGTTCAGGACTATCAATTTAGGAGCTGGGTTCCTTACTTTTGCCTTATGAAACTGCAAAACGCGAGGCAGTTGCCAAGAAGGTAACAGTTGTCTGTATTTTTTGTACTTGTAAACCAAAATTACAGTGGAAAAAGTGTGCCCAGTCTAAAATTTGAGAACTTAGACCGGTTTACAGCTAGAAAATCAAGTCAATACATGAATCAATTGAAAATATATGGACGCAGTCTATTGTTCATTCGCCTCCAAATAATTTCGCACCTAAAATATGACGATTGTCGATTTCCTGCTTGAACTGAGGTCAATGCCCGCAGTCGATGAATTTTAGCAAGTTATTTAATTGAAAATGAGTCAAAACGCACAAATTTGTGTGTCAGGGAAAACTCTGGCTAATTGGGAATTTTATTTTATGGAATTGGGAAAAAAGTACACTTTTTTCAATTGGGAATGGGGCTGAAATTCGGCCCCGCAGGAAAGGAAGAAAATCCCCTGAACCACCAGGTCACGATTCAGATATGCTAACCATTGAGCTACCTGGCCTGGCAGTAACAGTTCAAAATTAAGATACTATTGTGTAGCAATGTTTTCCTGTTGGTTTTATGTCCATTAAGACAACTTTTTGGACTCTTTTATGTGTTCTACTTTTCCTGGACACATTTATATTCTGAATTTCAGGGTGTTTAAGTAGCCTACTAGTGTATATCTCTATTCCTTTTTGCTCGAATACCATGCATAATGAAACAAAATCAGGCCAATAAACACTTTTCAAGCATATTTTGGAATAATTCAATATTAATTTTTTTCATGAACATTGGCGAGTTCTGATTGGCTGAAAAAATTTTTTCATAGCTCCATGAAAAAAAAAAATTAGCAGTGCCGGAACTACTTTTGCATTCAAAAAAATGTAAACAAACATGTATACGAGATTCCATAATGTTTTTTCTTTCTGATTTTAGATCTATATCGAGTCCGAAGTTCAAATTGCTAGCTGAATTTATTTTCTCTGAATATCGAAAAAGAAATCCAACAGTAATTTCAAAGAGAGAACTGAAAACTCATTGTCACTTTGCTGGGTTCTAACAATCTTATTTTCAACTTAATTCTAGCGTATTGTAGATCTACTTCTAATAATAAATCGACTAAATCTGCCAATGTTCAATACTATAATGACGTCATGAATTACGTCATTATTACGTCATGAACGAGCTGATTTACCGCGCTAAGAATTATCAATGAAATGGACTTTAAATAAATACGCAATGTTGGATTTACAAAAAAAGCAGTTAGAGTAGAACTTAAGTGCATATTTGTTGTCTGTGATATTGAATTATAAGGAATGAAGAGAATTTTTTTTTGTTTTCATGGAGGTATGAAAAAAAAACCTAATCACACTTTTGTATGAAACCGCTTCGCGGTTTCATACAGTGTGATTAGGTTTTTTTTTTCATACCTCCATGAAAACAAAAAAAGTTCTCTTCATTCCTTAATTGTAGATCAAGATTTCACTGAAGAGAAAATTCAGTGTGATCGTTAATATGTCCAGTGTAGTTAGATTCTCTGGACAAAAAGAATTTTAAATCAATAATTTGCAGTTTAATGATATTGCCTCATTTTTTTCACTTTATAACTCTGAAGGACAACAAAAGTGGAAAACAAACAAAACATTCTAGTATTTATTCAGTTTATTTAAACTAGAGGGGCTTGAGCGCCTGTATCCCTCCACAGGCCTGATATTTCTATAATGGCGAAAGGAAGTTTTTAACAATTATCATTCAATCCTGCATTTTAGCTCACTGAAGAAACAATTTGGTAGACAACCACCATAGGAACTTACCTGCAAAACAACAATGAAATCCAATGAATAGTTTTAGAGAAGAAATTTTTCAAAGATTTTACTTTATACCATAAAAGGAAAATGAGTCTCCCATAAAAGCCATGTTTTTTGACAGATCTTTTTTTTTTTAAGGAATTCTGTAAACCTGTATCTAAGGAACATTCCTGCAAAATAATAATGCTATCCAAATAGCGGTTTGGGAGGAGAAGATTTTTAAAGGTTTTTTACTTTGGTTGCCATGGCAACCAGAATTCTTCATGGAACACAATTATTTGAAGGAATTTGAAAGAGGACCACCAAAGGAACATTCCTGTGAAATTTGGTAAAAATCCAGTCAATAGTTTCTGAGGAGAAGTTTTTTAAAGAAAAAGTTTACGGATGCACGCACGGACGAACGGACGGACGGACGCACGACGGACACAACACCATGACAATAGCTCGCTGGCCTTTGGCCAGTGGAGCTAAAAATTGCAAATAAATGTTTTTCAATTTTTCAGCTGTTTTAGCTCTTTACCACGCAATCCACAGTTTTAACAATCCTTAAAAAAAAAACTTTTGAAAACACTGTGGGAAAAGGAGAAAACGCTATAAACCCATGTTTTCTTCGTTTCCCAAAATGTTTTCTGCCCTTCCCAAAACAAATTTCAATTTGTCAGTCACATTTGTTTTGTTGTCTGCAAATACTTTTAATTCAGACCAGTCTAAAAAATTTCAGTTCAGAAAAGAGTGGACAGCATTCAATGGGGAAAAAAGATGCAAATATAGAAGTATAGTGTAGATAGAATTTGACCATTTACCACACAATCAGAAAGTTAGTGACAGTGAGATAGAGGTCTTTTGAACACATAATGAGAAAAGGACACAGAGCTGGTAGCCACCATTTTTTCTTTTTTCCTCAAGGTTTTCTCCATTTTCAAAAGCAAATACCACCATTTGATCCATATTAAATTTGTAGTCTGCAAATGCTTTAGGTTTGGACAAGTCTACATTTTTTCATGTGGTAAAAAGTTCAAGCTCTTTCAAATGCTTTCGGGAAAAAAAAATATTAAAAAAAAAAAATTCGACCCCTACCCCAGTGCCCCAGATAATTTTTTGAGCCAAGGAGTATTTAAGCATCATTTTGCTTATGAAAGGGGTAAACTGAAACCACTCCACTTAAGAAGCAAATTTTTATGCAACAAAATTTTAATGGTAGAGTAAAAACCAAATTTTACTTCAGTTGGGAACTAGAGTATGTTTCAATCACATCATTTTTATTTTATATTATAGTGTCCAGCTAGTAAGATTGGTTGTTGATTGTATTGGGGTTTAACGCCACTTTAACAGCTAAGGTCATATCATGGTGGTCGGTGACGCACATGTGTTTCCTGGCTTTCTCATACCAGTACTAACACAACTTTCTTTCCAAAGCCACCGACTACTTTTCTCACATGCTTCAGCAGAGGTGAGAGGCGAAAATACGCCGGAAAGAAAGTTCGCCTCAACCGGGTATCGAACTCACAACCACCAGGTCATGAGTCCAACACGCTCACCACTGAGCCACCCGGGCGGGGCTAGTAAGATTGATTGAAAAATAACAGTATTATTTTATTCTTTTTATCAGTTATAAGCAGGACACTGTATTAAAGAAAACCTTTTCATGAAGGATATCATTCTTCATCAATGTTTGTACAGTCTTTAGAAGACATTTGTCCAGATCTATTGGCACTGCTCAGCCATCAAAATCTTCGACAATATTGTCAGCACATTTATGCTGCAAAGACAACTTACAAGCTGACGAATTTTCTACAGAGAGGCTATGCCTTTCAATCGAGGATTTCTAAATATTTTGGGTACCATCCGAAGCCCTGTCAGTGTTGATATTGTACCTTGAACATAAATCACATCTCAGACGTATTTTCATTGTGCGATAGAAGAAGCAAGGAGTACATTCCTTGCCATTTTTCAATCATTTCCTTTCGGACATTTTTGCCCTGATGATTACATTGCAGCATTAACAATATCGTTCAAAAGGGCAGAACATATTGCCTGTGCCTTGGGCTCTTTTGCAGGCCTACTCGATTCTCTGTGAGCACGGTAACCCGAACATTAGAATGGCTTATGCTTGTGACGGAAATCGCCGTCTCACGCTTCCAAAAATTGATAATACGTTACAGATATGTTTTCTAAAGTGATTCTTTATACTGATAATTGGTTAAGACAATTTATTGTCTTGAAAGTCAATATTATTGAATAATGTGGAAATGATTATTCAATAGGTAGTAGAAGGAAAGTAAATAATTTCTTACTTTTTATACCATTTTAATTGTAAGATAAATTATCATTTATGTACATTGTTAAAAAAAGAGAAATTGGTGTTGTGCTATATAATTTAAAACTAAGGCAAAAAATTCATCATGCTTTATCAATTTTGACAAATATTTTCGGTGACACTTGGCACTGTTTGGTTCTGTGAATCCGCGATTTCTGCTGATACATCACAGTTTTGTACAGGCTTCTGAGATACGCCGCGCTAACTACATTGATACATTTTAATTGCATGTAACTGTGGAATCCCCAGATATAACCATAAGAGGTGAACAACTTCAAAATACAAAGTGTTCCTTGTTCATAAAACGGTTTTGGGGCGACACGATTCCATACCGTGCCGAACTCCGAAACAAAGTACATGTATAACCAAGTGGCCTAGAAGGTTGCAATTCGTTCAGAAAGTGGTATGTAAGCGTTTCAGTGACAATAAAGCCGATCAAAGTCCCGAATTTGGTTGTAGACAAAAAATATGCATTGAAAATCAGACGAATTGCGTATCCTAGACAGCATTTACGTATTTGATACGCTCTGAAATAAGTTTCGTTGCGTATTTCCTGTTCCAACTTGCGTAAAATAAGCAAATACGCAGCTTATCTCGCTCTCTGCTACCCTACCTAACATTTTTGGAGATGTTACCCTAAACAAACTATTTTTTTTTTTTAAGGCCTAATCAGTGATTTTAAAGATGGATGAAAATTTGAAATACATACTTCAATCTCATAGTAGACTATACATACAAATAATTATACTTCATCTATCTTTTTGTAAATGGAATAATTTGTAACTGTTTCTAAAATGAAAATTTAATTCAATTAATTGGCCTTAAACAGTTTATTTTATTAACTTACATTATCACAATTCCAACAAATTTTGTAATTAATTATTCAATTATTTTAAAGTTAGTCTATAATTGCCCCATTTATACTGACTCTTCCCTTAACACATTCAAATCAGGTCAAATTGTAGATTTGCAAAGATAAAAATAAATCAAGGTATCAACCAGCAAATCAACATCAAGTTACGTTGATAGGGAAAAACAGTATTTCAATATCTCTGTATAATTCCATTAACCTTTTACAAATTGACAACTAAATTTAAAACTTATCTGATCAAAAGTGCTTGAAACATCTGTATTTTACCCATTATCACCGAGTTTTCTCTTTGTCATTTTTGGTAAAGAATCAAAAATGTCAAATAGGCCCTGACTGGACATTAATTTGTCTTGAGTCAAACATTCCTGAGTATATTATGTCTTCATAGAAAATACAGTTTAAGATTGACTCCATATGCAATCATTTTTTTTCCATACAATTTTCTAGGTTAAACAAGATAAAAACTCATGACCAGGGTTGTCAAAATGTTTTTAAATAACAGATCAAAACTGAATTCTAACAGATCAGGCCAGGGGTCAAGGGGGCCGCCTAGGCCCCCTTGTGGGTCGCCTAGGCCCCCTTGTGGGTCCAGGTCAACGCCCTGGTAGGGGGACCAGGGGGCTGAAGCCCCCCGGCCAAAATTGAATTTCAGCAATTCTAAACACCTTGGAAGCTATTTCCTTGCATGCAAATCCCTTCATTCTTCTTTCTCAGTCTTTGCAAAAATACATTACATTACATTTGCTCTTTGGAGAAAATAATATTAAACTTTTTTTTTTTAAATAAAATAGATCATTTGTAATATATTCTTAAGCTTTCTGCACTGGGAAAAAGTGGATTTTTAGAGAAAAATACTGCCATTAGATATAAAACACAAGTGAAAGAATTATTATAATTTAAAATTATTTAAAAATCATCTGTTTATAGACTAATTTTGTCATTCATTAAATTTGCACTTCTGGTGTGTAGTGTCTTCCATCTTTGTTGTTATAAATGCATACTCTCATGCCTACTTTGTATGTATAGAAAAGAATAAATCAGAATCACCCTTGAGGTTATAAAATATACATGTACTTTGTCAAGCTTTACTGCTGCCGAGACCTAACTGGGTAAGAAATGTATCAGTAAAGTTATGTGCCTTGAAACGAGTTGTGTATTTGTACAAGTTATTCCTATTTTTTTGCATTTGCTTGTGAAAAAATTAGCAACCTTTAAATTTCTGACAACATACCAGAGTCATAACAATTCACCGTAAAGCCGAAATTCAGCAAATTCATCGGCTTTCCAGGGGTCGAGACCAATTTTTTTTTCTTTGGGATCCAGCAGGAATCCCAAACTTTATTGTCTGGGTGCCCTCCTGATTATCAGGGATCCCTCCGAAGTTACAAAAAAGTATGTTTTGATTGATCAACTTGTTTTTATTATTTCATTTGATTTTTATTGAATAAATTAGATTCATCAGCATTTTGTATGCTTTGTTTTGTAGAATGGCTACATCATGAGCCAACAGATCATCGTCCTGCTTCTCCTCATCAATAATCTATTGTACTTTCAAAAAATTTGGATGCAGATCACGCAAATCCTGCGAATACGACCCAGATAATTCTGGACTTTTTTGTGTGATACAATAAAAAATGACTAAATGCAGATGGGCTATCAGCAAAGTATGTAATGTATACATGTGAAAAGAAAATAGATTTAGGCCTATGTCAAAAGAAATTAGTACTGACAACAGTTACTGGATAAGTACCACGTAGTGTAATGTGCAATGGCCACCTTTCCTATAAAACACTAAAAACATCTGCTAAGCATGTAAGACACATATTATAGGGATCTGAAAAACAGAAATATGGGTATGAGTGTCCCAAGACTGTCACACTCATAGGAAACAAGAGCGGCAAATTGTCGCAAGATACGCCCGTCCCACCACCAGTTGTCGAGGAGGTATAATAATCGTAAAGGGCAGGTAATGCAACAAACATGTTTACCAAGTCTCAAGTCAATTTGACTTGAGGTGACAAAGTTCCGTTCCGGACAAGCAAGAAATACTGTAAAAATGAAGATCAAAGTGGAATTACTCAAAATCCGCACTAGGTAGAGTTATTGTTCTTGCGCACTGTACTCCGTAATATTGCAACAAACATGCATACCAAGTTTGAAGTCACTCTGACTTGAGATAACAAAGTTATATTCCGGACAAGCACTAAATGCTGTAACTAGAGGCGCTTGAGCGCCTGTATCGTTCCACAGGCCTGATATTTCTATAATGGCGAAAGGAAGTTTTTAACAATTATCATTCAATCCTGCATTTTAGCTCACTGAAGAAACAATTTGGTAGACAACCACCATAGGAACTTACCTGCAAAACAACAATGAAATCCAATGAATAGTTTTAGAGAAGAAATTTTTCAAAGATTTTACTTTATACCATAAAAGGAAAATGAGTCTCCCATAAAAGCCATGTTTTTTGACAGATCTTTTTTTTTTTTAAGGAATTCTGTAAACCTGTATCTAAGGAACATTCCTGCAAAATAATAATGCTATCCAAATAGCGGTTTGGGAGGAGAAGATTTTTAAAGGTTTTTTACTTTGGTTGCCATGGCAACCAGAATTCTTCATGGAACACAATTATTTGAAGGAATTTGAAAGAGGACCACCAAAGGAACATTCCTGTGAAATTTGGTAAAAATCCAGTCAATAGTTTCTGAGGAGAAGTTTTTTTAAAGAAAAAGTTTACGGACGCACGCACGCACGGACGGACGGACGGATGGACGGACGGACGGACGGACGCACGACGGACACAACACCATGACAATAGCTCTCTGGCCTTTGGCCAGTGGAGCTAAAAATGACGATCAAAGGGAAATAACTCAAAATTCGTGCTAGGAAGAGTTATGGTTCTTGTGCACTGCACTCCGTAAATTTTCAACAATCATGCATACCAAATTTGAAGATGTTCAGACTAGAGATGACAAAGTTATATTCCGGACAAGCAGAAAATGCTGTAAAAATGATGATCAACGGGAAATAACTCAAAGACAGCACGAGGTAGAGTTATGGTTCTTTTGCACTGCACTCCGTTTTATTGCAACAAACACAAATACCAAGTTTCAAGTCAATTGGACTGGAGATGACAAAGTTATCTCCGGACAAGCAGAAAATGCTGTAAAAAATGACAAAGGGAAATAACTCAAAGACAGCACGAGGTAGAGTTATGGTTCTTTTGCACTGCACTCCATTTTATTGCAACAAATACAAATACCAAGTTTCAAGGCAATCGGACTAGAGATGACAAAGTTATGTTCTGGACAAGCAGAAACTGCTGTAAAAATTATCAAAGGGAAATAAAGACAGCACTAGGTAGAGTTATGGTTCTTTCGCACTGCACTCTGTATTATTGCAACAATCACAAATGCCAAGTTTCAAGTCAATCAGACTCGAGATGACAAAGTTATGCTCCAGACAAGCAGAAAATGCTGTAAAAATGACGGTCAAAGGGATATAATTGAAAGACAGCACATGGTAGAGTTATGTTTCTTTCACACTGCACTCTGTATTATTGCAACAAACACACATGTCAAGTTTCAAGTCAATCAGACTCGAGATGACAAAGTTATGCTCCAGACAAGCAGAAAATGCTGTAAAAATGATGATCAAAGGGAAATAACTTAAAGACAGCATGAGGTAGAGTTATGGTTCTTTCGCACTGCACTCCATATTATCGCAACAAACACACATGCCAAGTTTCAAGTCAATCGGACTGGAGATGACAAAGTTACACTCCGGACAAAGAACTGGACAACGCCCGCCCACCCGGACGGACCCCCTCGACGGGCGTATAAAAATGGGGTCTAAATGGTCAGGGGTCTAAAGTCTCAATATTTCTCCCACCTCTAATATGCCAAAATTTATGACAAAAGTAACAACTGAGCAGCTGTAGAAATGGTAGAAATACAGTATATTATGTATATCATGTTTTTAATAGCAGGTACATAGTTTTAAGTTACTGTATAAATTAATCCAGTGACGAAGGGGTCTGATGATTCAATATTCGTCATAAAGTATCCTTTTGAAATCATCTTTCCAGTTGTGCTGACAGGGACCCTGGTGCTTTGTTTCATATACGCTTTGCGTTTCTAGACGATCTTCGGGTGTATTCTTTCTTTTTTCAGCAGGCCGAGATATGTTCTAAAAAAAAATCCGCACCGCAAAAAACTCGAGGACAATTATTGGCCAAAAATGTAACAACTGGATGCTTGACAAAACTATTTCATTTTAATATTCTTTGAGTCTGACAGTTTCAGCTTTTTATTGTAGTTACATCAATAATGGGACAAAATTTATTTTACTCAAAAGTGGCCTAGAAACGAGGGATTGAAAGTAATGCATAAAACATATGAATGTGTAAGCCTATAAATGTTATATGGTATGTAACGTAGATATTGCTAATTTTTATCACCTTGATACATGTAGACAAAGCGCAATTGAAATATACTCGAAGGGCATGGTTGAAAATCCATGTATCATCATATGTGTTGACTGATGTTTAGGCAGTGTTGGTTGGTTGGTTGTAATGGGGTTTAACGCCACTTTAACAGCTAAGGTCATATCATGGCGGTCGGTGACGCACATGTGTTCCCTGGCTTTCTCATACCAATACTAACACAACTTTCTTTCCAAAGCCACCGACTAGTTTTCTCACATGCTTCAGCAGAGGTGAGAGGCGAAAATACGCCGGAAAGAAGGTTCGCCTCAACCGGGTATCGAACTCACAACCACCAGGTCATGAGTCCGACACGCTCACCACTGAGCCACCCAGGCGGGCCGTTTAGGCAGTGAAAAAAGAATATCTGATTATCTTTTACATAAAATGGATTAAGATTTCTGGCAGCATAACATAGGCACGCTGAATATGGCGACAGACCATTTATGCACTGGTGCTCTACTATGTGCAATTTTTCATCAGATCTGTGAAATAATAAAACCTGACATTACTGGCGAATTAAAGAATAATAGTGTCCGTATTTGCAACACATCTAGTAAGGCCTAAAAAAAAAAATAGTTTGTTTAGGGTAACGTCTCCAAAAATCTTAGGTAGGGTAGGGACGAATTTTTTTTTTTTTTTTTTTTTTTTTTAATCCCCCCCCCCCCAAAAAAAAAAACATTTTGAAATGGTGGTATTTGCTTTCGAAAATGGAAAAAAAAGAAAATGGTGGCTACCAGCTCTGAGTCCCTTTTCTCATTATGTGTTCAAAAGACCTCTAGTCTGTCACTAACTTTCTGATTGTGCGGTAAATGGTCAAATTCTATCTAAACTATACTTCTATATTTGCATCTTTTTTCCTCACTGAATGCTGTCCACTTTTGTTTAACTCTTTTCTGAATTGAAATTTTTTAGACTTGTCCAAATTAAAAGTATTTGCTGACAACAAAACAAATGTAATTCACAAATTGAAATTTGTTTTGGGAAGGGTAGAAAACATGGGAAACAAAGAAAATATGGGTTTATAGCATTTTCTCCTTTTCCCTCAATTTTCCCACAATGTTTTCAAAAGTTTTTTTTTAAGGATTGTTAAAACTGTGGATTGTGTGGTAAAGAGCTAAAACAGCTGAAAAAGTGAAAAACATTTATTTGCAAGTTTCTAAATAAACTGAATAAATACTAGAATGTTTCGTTTGTTTTTATGTTTAATACCCTCCCTCTCCAGAACACTTTAGAGGACTATATATATTATACTGATTTAAAGTAAACATTTTATCTGTAGAAAAGTTGGGTTAACAAAGGTTATGCATATTGTTTTTTATCTAGAACACACATTCTTGACACAACTTTGAAATTACAAGTATCCACTTTTGTTGTCCTTCAGAGTTATAATGTGAAACAAGAGTGTCGTCATCACAATATACTCCGCCACATGGCTGCTATTTCAAGCAGCTAGCTTTAGAGACTAAAGTGTTGGAATTTCTAGCACCTACCTGGGTAGCTCAATGGATATATTGTGTTACTTGTGATCTAAAAGTTTTACGCATGGACTGATGGATGGACAGACGGACGCACAACGGACTCATTGGTCATTGGCTTTGATTAAGCAATAAAAATATGAAGTTTCATGAAATTATGCCCATTAGTTGGAGATACATTGATGAAAAAACATTTTTTTTCCCATGACACAGCAATAAATTCCAAAACCCTGACAATATGCGCTAGGTCACATGATCTGTGAAAATTTCATCCAAATCCATTGAGATATGTCAAGTAATTAAAGAGATATTGGTGAAAAATGAAATATAACATGAAGCCCCCTTTTTCCATGATGCAACTATAAATCGCAAAACCTTGACAATCTGCACTAGGTCACATGATGAGAAACATTCTATGAACATTTTATCCAAATCCGTCAAGAAATGTGGGAGGAGTTGCGTTCACAAGAAACAGACTTTTGTAAGGATGGACACAGTTTAAATTTGACATGAAGCCCCCTTTTTCCATGACACAGTAATAAATTCCAAAACCCTGACAATATGCGCTAGGTCACATGATCTGTGAAAATTTCATCCAAATCCATTGAGATATGTCCAGTATTAATTAAAGAGATATTGGTGAAAAATGAAATACAACATGAAGCCCCCTTTTTCCATGATGCAGCTATGAATTGCAAAACCTTGACAATATGAGCTAGGTCACATGATGAGAAACATCCTGTGAAAATTTTACCCAAATCCGTCAAGAAATGTGGGAGAAGTGCTGCTGCTCTTCAATTTTATATAGATCAGACACATTTTACCTGGAAACTAAAGTGGCATCACTTGCCGGAAGTGTAGGAGAGATTAGAAAGCCTTGGAAAATTTTTGCATAGCGGCTCCTAGCCTAGGCAGTTTCAGGTTTTTCTTTAAGACCAGGTATGGTAAATCAAGCTGAGTGGAAAGGGGGGGGGGGGCAGAGCGAGAACAAGGCAAGTTTGGGTAGATTTATATTTTCCGAAAGAAATTATTGTTGCCTCATTGTAACAGATATAGAAAAAAAATATGAAAATACCTGTCTAATATGAAGACCTATCGACGCTTGATACAAATCTAAACTTTTATCGTTGCCGTCGTCTAGTTTAGTCCACAGTCCGTCCTGTCAGATAAGTTGCAAGAGAAACGTCCATTAAAATTTTTCGAATGTTATATCTGCATTGAACACCTTAATTGTTCGTAGTTCTGGAGCATGCTAGCACTTTTGCCGAATGAACAGAACTTGTTCAATCTGAAATCTAGCAAACCGAAAGTAGCGACAATGCACTACAGAACCCGAAATGCGGTGATGACAACAGAGATGACGGGATCCTGTCTATATTTTACGCGAAGAAAAGCGAAAATCACAAGTAAAAGTTCGTTACACAGTCTGTATAGTACCGCAGTATTGGGCGTGATTTGTTGTAGAAGATAAAACTGGTACCCGTTTGTCTTTTGTAACCGTGCGATAGGATACGAACGTTCGATAAACAGAATTTCCTGTGTGGAGTTAGCGAAAAAGCCCGATCTCTCCGCCTGCTTGTATGTATTTTTAGAAATGGAAAACCCACGTTATTGCGTTTGACAATTTGTGTTTAAGGTCGGTTCATTATACTCCGATACAGATAGCTTTTGTACAGGCGTAGGAGTTTTCATGCATAATTATGTATGTAGTAGTACATGATTGTACACCTATAATATAATGCGCAATATTTGCCGAAACAGGCGTCCTGTGACACAGTATGACAAAAGGCTGATTTTTTTTTTTATCGGAAGACAAAAAAAAAAAATAGGGTCGGGGCAAAATCTCTAGGTAGGGTCAGGTTACCCGAAACAAACTATTTTTTTTTTACGCCTAATGAATTTGTCCCCAGAAATGGCAAGTCTGCCGTTGCGACAGGTAATGTAGGCATCATTTTGTGTCTTTGAACTTGCACCTCATGCAACATTATAGTAGGTAACAGTTTGATAGGTAAAGTAGGTATTAATAAATTTTACTTCACAGTGTAATTTCAGATTTTGTTAATTGTCGATATTCGGTATTTCAGGTAAAAATAGGGTGTCTACTTTATCACATGAGCCTATATAGTTGAAAAATCACACATAACAGGATTTGTGAAGACGTTAGATATAAAATGTCTCTTAGAACTAAAGACGGAGTTTTAGTTTTTTTTGATAGAAGAAATCGTTTTTGCTAATTCGCCACACTGTTGATTGTGTGATCTTTTGGGGGGAAGAAAGTCATTTTTCGCAGTATAGGTATCACCATCGAAGTCCCGGTAAAAGATATGAACTAAACTAAATTTGCTGTTACAAACAGTGATGTAGTTATTGCTTGTATTTATGATATCTATACTTCTCCGGTTTAGATGGGAAAAGTAGGAGCTGAAATCTATACAGGACTATCGAGGATGTAACAAACCAAAGATCAGATCTGAATATCTACAAAACAAAGGGGGTTAGGAATAGTTAATTTAAGCAACTAGAAACGCAAAGATAGAAATGAGAAAATATAATTGGTAGACAGGTGTTGGAAAGTAAGAGCTGGTAAGAGACTATAAATGATTTCTGTTCTAAATTCAAATGATGCGTTAGAAAAGAAGCTAAGACGAAGGCTAAGTAATTTCAGATAATCAAGAGTGGTTACTTTTAAGATGATAGATCTACCTGAACAAGAGCATAAAATAGCAGGGAGCAAAGTAAACCATGAAATTGACCAGCTAAATTTGACCCGCGGGGCAAAAAAAAAATCCCTGGATACTATACCTCCGTTACCTTCGTAACCATGTTTTACAATATCTGTATGTTGGAAATCAATACCCAAAGATATAAGATCATTTGTTTCTATGTGAAGAATTTTAGCACGTACAATTTGCGTATTACAACATCAAAATTGCTTAGTTTCAACTTCTAAGATAATAAACCCTATAAACATTCACTCTGAAAGTAAACGTCAAATTTCGCATCACACTGAAATATAGAATTCCCTATTTTTAGGTTGAGAAATATCATATTTTTGTGGACTCTTATCATTTCGGTATGGTACGCATACTGCTTATTCGTTCTGGACATTTATTTGACGACCTTGGTGTTTGTACAAGTACTTTAGACATTATCCATATAATTTGCTAGTTATGTTACCATTTCTATTGATTAAATTATCTGTTTGTGGACTCAAAATCGATAATATTTCATTTAATGTTCTATATAATTGTATAATTTGTACTGTTTCCTGGTTTACAAAAATGTGAAGGGATCTCATTTAAAGACCACCATTAACAATTCAACAGAATGTGAAGCTTACTATCTCTTCATGTTAATGAAAACTACTTTTGAACATTGTTTTTGATGACTATAATTGGTCTGTGAAGGCATATACAAGTACTTTATCAAATAATCCAAAGATCAATAGAAATAATTTTGAAACTATTTTGGTAATTTATAAAAAGTTAAATATCTCAAAAGACATTTACTTGATTCTTTAATTGATGACAAATTTAACACACTCCAACAGTAACGTAGAAATCAGTCAGTTCGTACCATGTCATGTCTGTTTTGTATATTTTGGTTCAGGATGTTTTGATGCAGCGCAGCTTGTGCTAAATTAAGCTCAGATAATAGCTTCATAATATGCAATTATCAGAAATCGGCTTTCCTCATTCTGATTTTTGACCAGATATGACATCCTAAGAGTTCCCTATTACTGAGAATGAGCGTCTTACTCACGGGACCAGGTTCAGATTTAGAGTGACAACTTCCAACCTGATGGCCAGTAGAATTACCATTTCACTGTCAGTTTCAGACACTTATTAGCTTTCACTTTTTGTTTTACAGAGAGATTTATGTAAATGAACCGTTTAAAGTCATTATCAAAGCAAAAAGGACAGTTTGAAAAGCCTTTGATCGCATGATATCAAACTAAACCTTTACTGTGTCATGTGTTTTCGCGTTTTTTTTTTTTGTAGCGATCTATGTTTCATGCCAGTAAATTTTTGAAATGGTATTTCTGCATGATTTGACTTAAATTTGTCAATTAGGGTTGCATGTAACTTCGAACATATAATTTCACACTACATGTAGATTATATGGATTAATATCATTAATAAGTTTACATAAACAACATACCACCTTGATTAGCCATGAGAAAGAGCGACTTGTGCATCCTCCACACTTAATACTTATTGTGTGTGTCAGAGTTTTGACCTTTTAAAATATAATGCATAGAAGTAACTTTTTGCCTGTAGATTTTCTAGTGCTTCAGTTTTGGAGACATTTCTTTCTAACTTGTGCCAGTTGGCGCCACTAGCGATCGACAACAGGAGCCATGAAACCTGTGCATGCCTGCCAGTTTCACTTCATATTTCTGTGTGTGATTATTCAATTAAATGTGTGAATTACGCACATAAGTATGTGACTTAAAACCCTAAGGCTGAGATTTTCCCAAGAACAGAGCTGAGGTCGTATCCACGGACTATGACAACATTCCACAACCTGACAGTAGCATATTGGAACCATCGTCCTGTCAGCGCCAATAAAAGGCAGCAAATCGGCTATCCTTAAACACATGCTTGCGCTTTGCATCATATTCTTTGTGTCTCTGCCCTTTAGATCTATCTTTTCAGGATCTTTGAACAACCAGATGTAATGGCAAATTTATCCGTTTGGTGCAACAAAAACCATCTTGCAACTATTTTACCAGGCATCATAACTACAACCCCACATATTTGCCTCGATATGGCCAAAAGATAGCATGTTTTTTTTTTATTGAAACTAAAACAGTTTGTAACGTAAGAGTGCCTGTTTCTACAAAGTACAGATGTGGATTATGCAAAAGTTTGAATAAATAGAGTGTTAGAGGATCATCATTATTATAAAAATGGCATTTTCTTATTATGTATGGCTCAGAAATTCACTTGCCAGCGGACAAGCGCTCTGGAAAAATCTACTTGTCCGGTGGCAAAAAGTCCCAAGTCCGGCAAGTCAGGCATAGGAATTCCGCACCCAGTTAATTGAAATAAAAAGATCGCAGATTTTTCCAGGGTAGACTGTGACTAGCATGTAAAAAGATAATGATTATAAAACCTGAATATCCCAACTGTATATTTTCATAACGCTTTAATGTAAAGAGAAATAGGATTTTTTTCTCATTCAGCAGACTTTGTCTGCAAGTGATCTAATAATAGAACAACTCAGAGAATCTGGTTTAATGGAAGTGTCATTGGTTGCCTCCCTTCCTTTATTTTTTTTTACATTTTCCCTCCAGTTTATACATGTTGTATATGTAATCTTTTTTGCATCTCTTTTCATCTTTTCTTTCTTTCTTTGTTGCGCATAATGTAGCAATATTGGGGCAACCTAGCCGGTTTTAGCCCGAGTTGGGCAATCATCCCCGTCCAGACTAAATACTGACTATTGGTTTTCAAGTCTTAGTTAACGCACCAATGAAAGCGTTGAATACCAAATGCTGTGATCCAGTGCTTTTTTGTATAATACCAGAGCGTGTTCAGAAAATTCTGTGCAAAGTAAGAATCGAAACTACGAAATCGGCTAATTAGTGACGGTTTTCTGCGAAACTCAAAGGCCGATGACTCATTAACGAAAACATTGTTGCAGCCTACCATTCGGTCTGGGAGTAGGTTTATTAACTAAATCTTAGTACAATACTTTGTAATACAGTAGGGAAGGTTATTTTCTTAGGAGAAAATTGATTTCTCAGGGAGAAAACTACTTTCTTTGGGGAAAATTTGCTGAGGGGAAGACGCCAACTATTGGCATTACTTTCTTAGTAAAAAAAAAAACCTGTTGTGACAAAAAAAATGCCAAAATTGAACAATAATTTTTTTGATACAATGCTTTTGCATATATATGTATGTATCAAATTGAATCAGATCATCCATATTATACAAGGAAAAGGATGCTTTCAATATTATTTCTTGTCTCTTTGACGAAGAAGGCAACGAGCTGCCCCTTTTCCAAACAATCCAATATGTTAATGATACCGAGAAGAAAGGCTATAGAAAACATTATGGGAAAAGGAAAAACTTTTTTCTATCCTTCTAGACAAATCTCAACATCTGTCCCATACTCAGCTTGCTGTGTGCAAATGCTTCTTAATCTTTACCAAATGACAAAATTTAAGACTTGTCAAAATGAAATGCATCTGCAGACGACAAAAAAAAAAAAATGTGACTCAAAAATTTAGATTTGTTTTTAGTAGGGTAGAAAACCTTGTTTGAAAAAGAGAAAATTCCACAAAGTTTTCAAAAGCCTTCTTCAGGATCATTAACCCTTTACCACACAATGACGCCTTTTGACGCCCCTGAAGAAGAGGCCTTTTGAAAACATTGTGGGAAAAGGAGAAAATGCTGGTAACCAGCATTTTCTCCTTTTCCCACAAAGTTTTCTACCCTATCAAAGAAAAGTTGCGTCATTTGAGCCACTATGAAATTGTCTGCAAATGCTTTCAATCTGGATAGGTCTTAAATTTTGCTGTGTGGTAAAGGGTTAAAAGACAAAACTAAGTGTTAACTGAGACAACAAGTCGAAAATTTTGTAGTATGGTACAAAGTTTCTAAGTATAAAATTTGCCCGTAGTATACATGTCACATAATTATAGTCTTCAGTCATTATTTGAGTTATTTTCTCTGAAAATATTGCACCAACAGTTCTGATTGCTTGTACAATCAAGCAGCAAGGAAAGTTTTACATAGGCATGCAATGTTCATCTAATATTAGTTTGCATGTTAGTGCAGTCTGATACTGACCTAAGTTAGCAATTACAACAACTGTTAAGCCTATTGGAATTTGTCAATAACAGAGAGGGTAGTGGGCTTTAAACCATCATTTTTCCATTTCATCAAAATCCAACTTCAATAATATTTGAGTCTTGCTCTGACAAAAGTGGGCTTAATAGATCTCTGTGAGACATAGTACTAATAAGTTATCTCATAATTACATATCTATAAAATCCATTTCGAAACAACCAATTTAATCATATGTTACACTGGGCCTTGGAAATGCAGAAAATTGACTAATAGCAAAAAGTTTCTGCCCCGGTCAGCCTGCACAGACTGCACAGGCTGACCTGGTCAATACTTTTTGCAGAGGCATTAAGCCCCCTTTTCACAGAGCATGGCTCATTTACATTGTTTAAAAGCTTACTGAATAAACTTTCTTCTCATGCGAATATTTTTGTCAAAGTTCGAAGACTTTGTTTGAAAAATGTGAAATATGACCAAAAGCGGCAAATGTCTTTGAAATACAGTAAAATCTCGATAATTCGAAGTCCCAAGGGGACAAGTAAAATATTTGAATTATCGCGGTTTTCGAATTATCCAAAATCAGTGTTCAAGCTAGCGGGGAATAGAAGGGCGCGGCGCCCTGCCCCTTCTTCTAGATGCCCTGCCCTTTTTCTGGACGCCCTGCCCTTTTTCTGGAAACCCTGCCGTATAATAGTGCCCTGGATTGCCCTATGTTCAGTATTGTAACCTCTAATCTAAACTATGCCACGAGTCTGTTTAAGATTTCATGCATATCTGCCTCCGAATATACAGTCCAATTAACAGCGTGTCACTAATCCCCTCCAGGCAGCGAAGTGTGAAAGGATCAACCCCGACTGTATATTACAACTCTGTCAGAGTACACAAGCGCTGAGAACAATTGAGGCAATTATCCATCGTTGTCTTTTATGTTCTATTTAAACGAATTATGGTATCTTTATGATAAGTGTTCTTATTCAACAATATTGGAGGCTGTCTCCGAAGACTAGTTTTTTTTCAGTTTGTTATCAATCGCAATTTATCGTTAATGTCGAAGATCGTGCTTCCCGTATCAAGTTACATGTTCAGAGTTGAATCTAGGGTGCCTGATTGGTAAAATTACCCTTTATGTAGTGTTTTGTGTTCATAAGCAAAGTAATTTATTCTTATATTTATTCCTGGTTTCAAAAATAACTGACAAAGTTATGTTTATACTCGGGTAGGACTGATGAATCAGCAAATTAAACTGTCGTAAGTCAGAAAATGGTGCATTCATTAAACAGACAGAAAATAATACCACAGCATGTTGTTGACCTACATTTTGTAGAATTTATGTCAAAATATCCAGAAATGACTTTCCAAAAATTAAAATACATGGAAAAAGGACCGATGCAAAAAACACGGAAACCCATGACAGAACAAATGTCAACTTCACATCAACCCGATCACAGACATTTGTAACTGTCTTTCCAGCTTGAATAATGAATTTAAAGAGGAAATTTGCTTACTCACTGCATTAAACATAAAGAAGAAGCTAAAATCTCCTCTTATTTTGTTTACAATGAAAAATATTTGGCAAATTCCATTTGTGTGTGTGTGGGGGGGGGGGTTCCTTGCCTTACCACTCGAGAATGTAGAAACAAGAGTAATGAAAGGAAGGAAGTATGCAACATTTATGTAACATTTAACATTCATCCAAGATTTTAAATGACATGCAAAGTAATAATTTACTCAATAAACACCTGTTTTTTGCCTCATTTCACCAACTCTACAGATTTGAAACCCTGTAAATTGAATAGATAAGTTTCAGAAGAATGAAATACAGTCGAGCCGCGTTAATCCGGGCTCCAAATTTCCGGAAATCTCAAGATCCGGAAAGAAACATCAGGGAACGAATATTTTCTGTACAAATTTTACTTTTTATTCCGGAAATCTGTGTTCCGGAACCGGAACGGAAATATCGGGAACGAAGGGTTAAAAAACAATGTAACTCTTATCAGATAAACCGGACGTGGCCTGACTGTGTATCACATAATTTCCCCGGTACGTGATTTTGGACTGGTCCATAGTATGCATTTGTAACACGAGTACCAGTCTAGTATCAATTTATTTCAGGTGGTTTTCACACATTTGAAAACAAACGTCTTAATTAGATGTTGTTTGGGAAAAGTGTTAATAGACATACACGTGCCATCGTTAAGTGTCAGTTTGACAGATTATCAATACCTTTTCAGATCAAAGATCAGACCAAATATTCTGTCTACAGACTGATCTTGATCTACACAGGCCGCATATAAGCAACTTATGTTTTGAAAGGTTCTTGAATGGCTTAATCTTTTCTGGCTCTTTGATGCTATACAAGCAATTTCTCCTTTTTTCGTCATGTTTTCAAAGGTCACCTTCTGCAGAAGTGTGAAACTCTGACTGTGAGGGAAATGGCTTAAGTCGTAACTGTGTTCTCCCTCTTAGAAAAATAGATCTAAAATAAAATAAAAAAATAAGCAACCTCGTATTCCTTTTCTTTATTTATCAGTAATCCATTTATATTTAACACCAAAGCATTAATTATCGTATGAATGTTTTTTTTTGTTTTGGCTGCGAGCGATTTTTATATGAAAACAGCCAAACTTTTTTTTCTGCCGACTACACAAAACACGTGACATGACAGTCCAGGTGTTCAAGTAACAACCTTTACTAGATGCAAAAAAGCATTAGCAGCTAATGTAAAGAAGGCATGATATTAGCTTATTGTGTGGTCATTTTGTATTCACTGGCAGTCTGCTTGTGGCAGGGTGTAAATTTCTTCGAGCAAAACAGTTGTAAATATGTACAACAAACGCTTGCACTACAACCCTCTCGCTTCGAATGATTTGCACATTACATCAGACCCATGATTCTAATTTTAACTTTTTACCGCATGACAAAAAGAGAAATGACTGGTCTAAATGCAAAGTATTTGCAGAAGACAATTTAAATTTAGTTAAAATGACAGAATTTGTCTTTAATTGCGTAGAAACCATTATTGGAAAAGGAGAAAATGCTGGTTACCATCACTTTCTCCATTTCCAACAATGTTTTTGAAAGGTCTTTTCCTCAGGGTCTTTAAAACTAGACATTGTGTGGTAAAGGGTTATCACTTGTGTTCCCGCAACAGGCGTGAAATCGTTGACAGATGGCTTGTTTTACATTTTTGGTTATTCAAAATTACTCTGCCGATTGCAAGATGGCGGACGGTGTGGATAGACATCAGACTAAACAGAACGCGCTGTCTGATCTTGGATCTACACCATCCACAGCTGAACTATGACTTAACTCGTATCGGAAAGCAACTTCTTGTGGGCCAAAAGTGGTAAGAAAATACTTAAAACGTGTAGATTATTTCAAAACTGAAAACACGCCGATCTGTTGATCAGCTACAGTTATGATCCCGTCACCGGTTGTAAAAATAGAACAAAATTTTGTCGGATATTACCCTTATTATTTCGGACACACATTCCATACAAGTCTCTCGAAATTGAAAAATCAACAGTAATACTATTATAAAAAAAAAGAAACAATTGTACTTGTGTTTCGCGCCCCCCCCCCCCATTTTCGTGGCGTTTTTAAAAGTCATGATGTGCCGAGCTTTACAAGCTCACCCGTTTGTACAAAAGGTATTATACATGTACATGTGTATGCAATAAGGTATAAGGGGAAATTTGTGTACAAAAACACATTAAAAAAAATGGCAAGATGCAAATTTATCGTATGTTATTCTATTACATATCTGAACAATCGTAGGAAAAATACATACAAGTGCTTGTGTAAATCATACGCTATTGTAAATCCTACGATGCACAGTGTCCCTTATCAACATGGAAGTTGTGGCGATCCCAGTTCAATGGTCCGGAAATACGGCTTATCCGGAAACACCCGTAGGCAACAGAAGCGTCCGGATAAACGAGGTTCGACTGTACACACTTACATTGCAATAAAAGAAAGAAATTAAGAGTTGAAAGTTTGTATTAGTGTCTGAAGCTTGCTTGTCTTGCAAAGCACTGATAGAAATGAAGACATGAATTGTATTGGTATCAAGTCTGTAGGTGTATGGAATGAGGCTTTAGGAAACATTGTGTGAAAAGGAGAAGATGCTGGTAACTCCTTGTGTTCAGCAATGGCTTTCAAATTTGGCAAGTCTGTTATCTGGAAAAGAGTTAATGAGGGTTATAGTATGAACTACTTGTACTGCACCTGGACTTAGCTAAACTACTCATAATGAAAAATAGTTTTCTTGTTAAGTTGAAGCTGGAAGATTCATATAAGCCAATGTAATAGAATTATTTCTGTTGTGAAAATCCCTAATTTTACATAAGAAATTGCAGAAGAGACTGTCAATAGGGTCTTAATTAAAAAAAAAAGTTTTTTACCCCCCCTTCCCCAGTGAGAGGGAGACACCCCCTCCCACTCTTATTGCCCCCCCCCGCTTTACGCCTCAAAGTGCCCTTCTCAGCCCAAGCACCCTGCCCTTTTTTTACCCTGGCTGGAGCACTGCAAAATATCCGTGAAAAAACATAAATTCCATTCAGGATCGGCAAGTGAAGTAAATAACATCTACGACCCCCGAGCAATAAAACCAAGTTTTTGTTCCCTTTTTTCATAATATTCAAAGAACAGCATATCGAAAGGGTTATTTTCTCTAAATGCAGCAGATCTGACCATATGAGTTCTTGGAAATAAGTCACGTTGAAATTCCTTTCATTCTGTAAGGTATTGGAAAGGTCGGTGCTCTAGTTTTTCTTTCAAATTCGTAAAATTTGCCCTGTTGTATTCGCCCCCATTAACTATCACCCCACTGAAAAAAAGCGCATTATTATTTTTTGACCTAAGAAAACAGAAGAAGGTAGGATACAATATGGTATCAAAAATATTTAGGCCTACATGTGTATAGATTTAAGTTCCTCGGACACCGATATTTCAATGAAATATCTTTGAATATCGCGATTTGAAAAGTATTGAAAACGATCTAAGAATGAAGGCAGGAAAACCTGTTGCTAAAAATAGATGGACACGAAAAATGATAAAAAATAAGACATCCTCCGATCACAAACACTTTAAACTGTCTTTTTAGTGTCAATAATGACTTTGAACATGTGATGTACGCACTTACGGCAAAAAAATGAAGTCGGAGATAAAATCAGTTGTCTAATCAGGAATGGAATACTCAAGTGATTTTATAGAATGAAATATCAAACAACATAATCGAAGGACGGGGTGGTAGAAGCAAACATGTCCAACTTAACATAATTAACCTCTTATTATCAAATCAAAGTCGACTCCTTTCCAAAATCCTATTGTAGTATGAATCTCCGGTAGTAATTGTCACAGATTGTAAAACTTGCACTACACCGTAGACGGGCCGACGCCAAAAATTCCTTTGCTAGGAAAGGTGTGAAAACATTCAATTGAGAGGTGAGAAAATAATGTGTTTGAATTAACAATCAATTCAAAGAGACAAACTGATGACAGGGACCAACACATGTGTTCGAATTTTCAGATTATCGAGACTCGAAATTACCCATCTATTTTTGATGCTATATAGTGGAGTTTTTGCCAGGACTATGGAAATTCCTCGAAAAATATGGGGTCCTCGAATGTTCGAGATTGGAAATATCGAGATTTTACTGTATTTGAAATCCCTTCTCTAAAATGAGATATAATTAAATGAACATAATCGGTTAGGAAATACCCATCGGATTTTGATTTTAATTTTGACAGGGTGTAGAAAGTTCCCACTGAAGAAAATTTTTTTTTTTTACCAGCCTTCTTGAAAATTCTAATTCACTGACAAGGGACATTCCAATAGAGATTTCTTCTAAAATACGATATATGACAGGAAAATTTTAGTTGTGGTATGTAATATGAATGTGGAAGAAGTGACCTGAAAATTCGGCAATTGTCGATGCTGGTAAATTTTGCTTAGGCGATCGATCTTACGATTTATCTCCATAAAGGGGGTTGAAATGTTAAAAGAAAGTATTAAGAGGTAATAATATTCCTTGTTTTTGCCTTTTTGTGTTTTCATTGTGATCAAGTAAAATGATGAACCGGATATCGGGCACCTGCCAAAAGATGTTGTATATTCAGGCCGAACTAGAAGTTCAGATAACTGATTAACATGCGTTTTAAAAGATGTTGTATATTCAGACCGAACTAGAAGTTTGGATAACTGATTAACATGCGTTTTAGATAATGTTCTTTGTTGAAAACAGCAAAAGATCACTGTGAAAAGAAAGATATGAAATGAAATCAATCATTCTTTATATGTTAAGGTATATTTTACCAGACAGAAAACAGACATGAAATAGACATTAGTTTTGATAGCTCAGGCCCTTTGCTGAGAAAGTTTGGTTGCACATCACCAGTTTAGCCACTAGTGACAACCCTGAGAAACAAAGCTTTTGAAATCATAGGAGGAAGAGAAGAAAATGCCGATAACCAACATTTTTTCCATTTTTCACAATCTTCTCTTTTTGATACAATTTTCATCAATGAGCCATAACTTGTTTGTAGTCTGTTATCACATTCAATTTGGACAAGCCTAAAATTGTCAACTGTTAATGTGATATCTGTTGGTTTTTTTTAGTTTATCACCATAAAAAAAACTTGTACAATTCTTTATGATGAAGAATAAGGTAAAAGAATAATAAGCTTTACATCCATACCAGTGGCTTTGATAATTACAAGTTGCCAATCCATGCAATTTATGCGTGCCTTTGAATTTACATAAATGATAATTAGATTCATTTTTTTTTCTCATTTTGGATCAAAATATCTTTTAAAATACTTATTACAGATGTAAAAAATTACAATAATACAAAGAGCATAAAAAAATACATAAAATTGGAAAATAAGGTGTTAAAATCTCTTAAATTAAGAAAGTTATGAATAAATTAGCTGAAATTATCTTCAAAATGGTTCCATGACAGAAGCAAGAGCACACAGAAGTTTTTTAGCCCGAAAATTAAACAAACGCCTATTTTTTCAATTTTTAAATCCTCATTACTTTTGATCCAGGTAAGATATTTCAAAAATTCAAAGTGTTGTTTTAATGTCTTTTCAGGCTCTTCCTGTTTAATACATGATTGTAAGTATGAGCTTGAGATTAAAAACATGTTGTGGTTGCTACTAAAGTGTCTGCAAAAGCCCGTTACTTTGCCTGTGAAAAAGCTTACTTAACAGTTGGCGCGTTCATTTCTTTTTCAGCTGCTTAGTAGATATAGTGTATCAGGATGAGACTGCACAGATCATATAGTCTGATCTAGGATCTAATTCTATCATTGAATGATATAGTGAATCAGGATCAGATGCACAGGCCAATGACAAAATCAGATTTTCAGCATTTTCTCCAATACCCACAATGTTTTCTACCCTTCCAAAAACAACTTTGAATTTTCAATTCACATTTATTTTGTCGTCGGCGAACGCTTTCAACTGGGACAAGTCTTAAATTTTGATGTGTTGTGAAGAGTTAATAGCCTATTATACTCAGTCTTTGTTCACACCAGGTCATATATCATTATCATGCAAAGGCATTGTAAATATATCGTCGAATCATCTAAAATCGCGGTAAATCGAAGTTCGAGACCATTTTGTTTTTAGTATAAGTCACATGATACTTTATCGAAATTGAGGCCGGTGAGGTCATACCATTTGTTGATTTTGTTATCATCTGCAAAAATTGCAGGAAAATGAGGTTTAAGTTGGCAAATCGGCTACATAGAAAAGCTCATCTTCAGAATAGGTAATTTCATTAGCACAAAGGCCGCTTGCCATAAAAACTACAAATTATTCCAAGACAGAACCACATTTGAAAATTATCATACTTCCACAATGTTTAGCTGTTAATGGGTGTAACATGACCATGTAAGAGGTGGAGATCAAAGGTCAGTCTATTTTTAAATTACTGTTTTTTCCAACTTTCCGCGAATATACCTGCATGACAAAATGGTTGCCTTGTGTCAGTTGTGTCATGCTCGCTGAATAAATTTTGTGAATATTTGAAATAAATCGGGTATGTCTTGTGTACTTGAAGGACAATAATTCAGTTACACATACAGCCAAGTGGAATTTCATTTTTACCCCTATAACATTAGTTAATAAACACCGAAGCTTAATATCGCGATTTTCAGTTTGTCGAGAGTTGATATAGGACCAGTATTCACAACTAGTACAGATAACTGTCCCCAAAGGCGATGTTACTTTTTGACTGGTCGCCTCTGGGTACAGAGACAATCAAGACAAAATCAGTTGAAAGCTCCACACAGATTTCGTGCGCAAGTTTGACTTCTTATAATTTCGCAAATAGAGCACAAAACTATGATTTAAACATACCTGTTGCTCGCATATTTAATAGTCCTTCGTTTGAAATACAAATATTTTCAATTGAAACACTGAACATAAGAGAAAACCGTGCATTTCATCTGTTACTCGAGTTGTTTACATTCCCCAAAACACACAAAATAAATTTTGTCAGTGTTTTTTCCCAAGATTTACATGTTATAAATGACTTCTACAAGCTCTTTATGTAATGAAGGGTTTAATAATTTGTCTCTGGTCATGTTTGTTACTAAAAGGTAATTGCATTTCACGGCAATACAGATTAAACCAACGAAACAGAAAGTCAGTATAGCGCTCTGTCCTTGCTACCGGAAAATTTACGATGGACTTCAGACGGTACCGTGCACAATAAATGTCCAAATACGAAAAAAAATCACCGTAGCGTCTCATTATTGAGACTATATTCACAACAAGCATCTTTTTTTTTAATTTCACCCTTACAGTTTCATGAAGTGTATATTATCGATTTTAATTTAGCTCAAGGAAAAAGTTATGAGAATAAGTGGTCATAATAATAATCAAACGATCTCTTGAGCCACATTTCGGAAGAAAATCGGAGGGCGGGAACAATATGAGTCTAGCAAACAGGCGTTGGTGTAAATACGAGGAAGATAGGAAAAGAAAATCATAATTTGCATGCTACTTCGATCACTCAGGAACAATCAACAAATTACGAAGGATTAAGAAACATACTTACATTTCCGAAATAAACTGTTTCGTTTTTCCCTCTTGGAACGCCATGTCCCACGCGCCAAATATTGAGTAATCACATGAGTGGCTGAGAAATCACGTGATCGGATCGGCCTAAAACCGACTAAAACAGACACTCACAGAAGCCTTATATTAGGCTCGCTCACAATTTATCTATTAGATGAAATTGGAATATTATAAATAACATTTTTCAAGGATCTCTACATACCCCTGTTCATAATTGGCATGATCCCGAGATACCACACGGTGGGGACTTTGCTTGGCAATTTTGGGGAATGTGACTGCCATGTTTTAAACCCCCTTTTGCCAGACTCGGCTTGAATGTACATATAATGCAGGTTCCTCCCGTGCCAACTTGTGACAGTTAAATTTGAGTTGCCAGGAAAAAAGAAAGTCAAAACTTCTGTTCAAGATTTAGAAATATCGGAGTGTAATAATCTGAAATCAGATTGTGTTCTATACACTCTGATCTTGATCCACACGGTAAGGGGTTGAATTGCGTCAATGTTTTATATGATCCACGCTCTGGTAACAGGGGATTTAATCTCCGTAATGCATTATACCAAGAAAGTCATCACGATACTATGAATCAATAAATCCATTTTTCTAATAACCAACTGAATCATGATGAGAATAGTCCTTGGACATATAGAAATTTACGAATAGCAAAAAGTTTCGACTCATGTAAGCCTGCCAAGCGCAAACTAACATGGGTCGATATTTTTCCAGATGCAAAAAAAAACTTTTCCAAAGGGCATGTGCTGGCTTTTGACCTACTTCTTGGTACTGATATATAATGAATAAACAGTGTTTTGTGATTGGTCAAAAATATGGATATGTCTATCCTGAAGACCTACAAAATTTGCTATCGCTAATCGATACTCTGGTGTATGGAATAGCAAATGAATATGATAGGAGATAATCCTTTTCTTATAAAAATTGGTAATCTAATATTTTCAATCGTTACCTCATTTAAAATCCATTACTGTATGTGTACACGTTTTTTTTTTTTTTTTTTTAACACATAACTCTTAGCAGCAACTGCTTCTTTTCTAACAATGATTTTGATTAACATCTGAGTACAAGCTGTTCAGGTAGACCTGGGTGGAAATCTTTTGCTATTGGTCAAAGGACCAGCTGATCTCGTAATTCAGTTGGTTTCAAAGTTTAGACAAAGTGGATTTTATGGATCAAGAATTATGTTATAGCTTGTTGCTCAGTATCATGCATGACTGTGATGCATTAAACTCCATCTTTTTTCCCAGAGCATGGTTCATTTACTTTGTCATCTGAAATATTTTCACTTTGGACAAGTCTTAAACTTCGTCGTCTGATAAAGATTTTAAAACTGATATTAGAAAGGTGTGTTTTTACATGTTTGGAGCATGAAAATTGGAAAATAAAACAATTAAAAACCCTTGACACTCAAACTCACAAGCACGGGTGTCGAAGAACAGGAAAAAATAATATCAAATCAAACGCAAGAAAACTCTAGCTGTACATCGGAACTCACGAAAAATTAATTCTGATCGCTGGCAGGGAAAAAAGTGGACTAGAGAATTTACAGGAATTGCAGACACAAACGACAGAATGGAGCCCGGGTAACACTTAAGTGGAACCGTTTCAAGGAAGAGATCACTTTTGGCTTTCAAGTCTAGCCAAAAGTTATACCATTTCAAAGAATATTTCATTATATCCGATTTGTATTTTATTTGACAAATGCAAATACTTTGAATTTGGACTTGTCCAATATTTTGTTGTTTTGTTGAGACTTAACGCCGTTTCCATCACTTTAATTAAGTCACGAAGGAAAGCGCGCCTCTAGCATACATTCCTTCCGTTCATTCCTCTCTCACCGCTGACCATTGTTTCGACGATTGTTACATGGGAAAGCAGCCAGTGGATTGGAAATCATTGTGCAGATAAATTCATATGTGCCATCTAGTCTCTCATCTGCTAATGGCCAAATTTAAAAAAGAAAATTGTCGTCTTAAAAACAGCCTGTAGTGTGAATGAAATGACTTGCCTTGTGATTGGTAAAGCATCATCGGAAATATTTGCAAAGGTGCACTGTTTGAAATGATATACATGACTAAAATCATAAATAAATGGGGTCAAAGACCACACGATCCATACAAAAACCATTAGGCTATAAAAGGACCATTTGTCATATATAACTATTTAATTTTACCTAGGATACGATTAGTCAGAGGCCTAAAAGTTTTCACGAACAATTTTCCTGAATTTGAGCACAAATATCGCATCACGAGAAAAGGGGATCGAAAGTTTAACTAATTATTTCGACTACTTCATATTATTTTCTGAGCATTAAAAGCTTGCTGTGTAACCCAGAGCATTTCCAATTAAATTTTGGCAGCATGAATATACAAGAATTGCATCTCGTGTGCTTGCAAATTGAGATTTTTCCACATAGTTCCTGTTCTCGTGCTGCGAAATTTTTTCTTCAAAATGGCCGGATATCGGCTAAATTTTTCGCAGCACCATAAAAGGGCTATTCTCCTTGTAACGCATCTGCCTAATGTCATGCCGCTATTGGATTTTGCATGTTTTTGCATGTGCTTCACGGGTGCTTTTAGACAAATTTATCGCATCACCACATAGGAGGGATCGAAATTGAACTGCTTATTTCTGCCATTTAGCCCCGTTCTTAGAATTTCAAAAGCTTGCCATGACATCTAAACCGATTCTCGGCAACTTCTAGCAACATTATTAAACGCTGAAAACGTACATTTTTTCTGCATGAAAAAAAAAATCAAATTTTCAACTCGTTACATGTCTCCAGTAGCTAATCCGCAGCTCAATAGCTGTTAAGGACGTAACTCCAATAGTTTCCAACAGCAATTTTTTAGGAGTTATTTCCCTTGGCAGATGGGGGGGGGGCCTAGGTGTCTGTCTCCTTTCAAATGCCACTACTTGAGTGCTTCATCTATTGTCTTTCTTTTTAAGGTCTTTAACCCATTACCACACAATCCCTACTTTAGAAGACCCTGGGAAAGAAGCCTTTAGAAAACATTGTGGGAAAAGGAGAAAATGCTGGTAACCAGCATTTTCTCCTTTTCCCACAATGTTTACTACCCTTTCCAATTCAAAATTCAAATTTTGATTCACATTTATTTTGTCGTCTGCAAATGCTTTCAATTTGGACAAACCTAAAATTTTGTCGTTTGGTAAAGAGTTAAAACCGCTAATTGTTTGGTAAAGGATTAAGCTGTTTCTGATAGTATAGTTAACCCCTTTACATATCATAATTGCCCTTTTATGAATCAACAGCAGCTGACGTGATTTGGGAATGCAGAGCGTTTCATCTTGTCTAAATGACAAATGTTTTGGCCTGTCCATATTGAAAACATTTAAAGATGATTAATCAAATATAATGGAAATATAAATGATGACATTTGTCCTTGCATGGCCAAAAAACATCGTAGGAAAAGGAGCACTTTCTCTTCTTTCCACAATGTTTTCTAAAGGCTTTTTCATTTGGGTCATTACAAATTGGGATTGTGTTGAAAATGTTTGACCTATATAAACACTTATCTTACACAGTGCAAATTTGTTTTGAGATGGTACAGTGCTCACAAGGGCAGGCAACTTTGCAACATACTCTCTGTAAATTAAAGTCCACATTTATTTATAGGCAAACCTTTTATTACTGAGACATAATTTAAGAATGGTCCTTACTGAAACCATTTGCAGACAACAATAATTCTTTTTTTTCCATCGGTGAACTCATCAAGTTAAAGGTGCTTTAAGACCTTCTACAAGGACCATGGGAAACAAAAATCATTGGCATAATGTATGCAGTGTAATCGAATGCAGTTATTTCTACTAGCAGAAGCACATTTCATTGTGATGCATTAGTATATCACAGCCTTCTTTTCTCACTTTATTTACCCATTAAGGTTAGTGAATGATTTACCATAGCTCTTAGTTTTGGTACTATGTCTCAAGAGACTTCTTCATTTTTTTACCAAATATGCACAAGGGTGCTCAGAGAGAGATAACTGTATTGAACTGGCGACAGTAAATGTTTAACCCTTTACCAGACTACAAAATTTTAGCCATGTCCAAATTGAAAGCATTTGCAGACGACAATTTCAATGTGACTCAAATGGTGCAATTTTTCTTTGATAGGGTAGAAAACATTGTAGGAAAAGTAGAAAATGCTGGTAACCAGCATTTTCTCCTTTTCCCACAATGTTTTCCAAAGGTTTCTTTCCCAGGTTCGTTAAAAGTCGGCATTGTGCGATAAGGGAATAAAGAAAAAAGTGTGGGTAGATCTGAATTGATTGGGATTGTCCGTGAAAGGCTAGAAAGGAGACTATACATAGACGACAAATAAAATTCTAAATACATTTAATTAAAATGAAAAATATGATGATAATCAAGACTTAAACACGTGTATAAACAACAAAAATACAAAGAATAATACACAACAATTGCACAAACTTGTCTTTAAAACGAACAAAAAAAAATATATTTGGGCCCTGTGGTTCAATCTGTTTGAACCAAGGGTGTTGTTGGTTTGAATCCCAAGCTCTAACACTTTTTTTCAAAGACTGAAGATAATCCTTGGGACAGAATTCATTCCTCTCTCACATATTAGATGATGGTTATGTTGGAAAACAGTCGGTGGCTTCGGGGGAATATTGTACCAAGGACTAGTTACAAAGAAAACCCTAGGAAAGCATTAGTTTAACCATTTAACCTATTTATTTTACATTGATTGAGAAACAAGTTCTTACAACTTATACTAATCTCTCGATTCTGCTGCCTGGGAACTACACCAGTACTCGCGCCGAATGTGTGGGCCAATGAAAAATCCCCAAGTTGACACGTGCTTCTGGGTATCGAACTCGGGACCTTTTGGTCACGAGGCCCACGCTCTACCTCACGACCACCGACACCACCAGGAAAGCATGGATATGTGTACTGGCCGCTGTGATATAACTGAAATAATATTGAAAGCACAGTGAAACACCATTCAAACAAAACAAAAAATTAGTAACATAGTAAAATCAAGTTTACCTTTTTGTCCTGCTTTACTCTTCAACAGTACAGCAAACATGGGAAGAGCAGCAACTGCTTCTTTTCCCAAAATGTTTTCAAAAGTTGTCTGCTGAGAGAGGCGTAAAAAGTCATTTGTTAATGGTAATGATTTAAGAATTTACAAAATATGAGAAACTGAAATAATGACATCACAGGCAGATTTGTAGGATTTGCAAAATGATATAAAAAGTACAGTATGCTTTTGCTTATTCATAAACATGTACATACATAAAAGGGGAACCAAGAGTTATATTTGCATTGTTAAGCGGACAATTGGTACCATACAGCTGGTACCCAGGATAATTTGTACATGTACCTGGGACAATTGGTGCCAAGAACAAGCCATACCTTGGTCAGGTGATACCAGAACAGTTGGTACCTTGGAAGATTTGTACCCTGGACAATTAGTACCTAGGAAAATTTGTACCAGAAAAATTTATACCAGAAGTTAAATAATTAGAAATTATTTAAAGGAGAAAATCACCGTTGGTGTGATTATCTTACGCTAGCATTGTCCAAGGTGAGAGCTGTCCTATGTTGAATTATCTAGCCCCAAATTATCCTAGGTACCAATTGTCCTGGTAAAAAAATTCCCAGGTACAAGTTGTCCCAAGTACCAATAGTCCGAGGTACAAGTTGTGCTGGGTGCCAACTGCTGTAGTATGAATTGTCCAGGTGTCAATTTTGTAGAGCACCAAATAATACATAGAAGATATTTGTTTTTTACGGTGAAAGATCGAAATTTATTTCATCGAGTGAACATCATCGGTAATATTTTCACGAGTGGCACTGTCACAAGTGAAAATATTACCAATGATGTTCACGAGATGAAATAAATTTCGATCTTTCACCGTAAAAAACAAATATCCTCTATGTATTTTTTGGTGCTCTCAAACCCTTTCTGGGGGGGGACTTAATCAAAATCCAGTACAGTTCTTTTCGGTTATTCCCCGTGGCGTACCCCCTCCGCATAGCAACGCATTACAATATTATGTCAAGCGCGAGAAATGTATGGTAATTTATGTCATATTTCCATCTGGTTGTGAGGCACGCGCATTTTACCTAGGTAACCAGTGTGCTGGAACAACTGTTTCTGCCTTCAATTGAAAAGTTAGAATATAAAAATCGGTATTTTCACTGGTCGTAACCATGAAATATCAAAAAATATTTCACCAATATTTCTCGATAACCTACCGGAAAGCATGAAATAAACATCAATCTTTATATCAATAACAGGGTCTGTATTCACCAACCATTCTTTAGAGTGTTCTTGGTCTTATTCTCAAGAATTTTCTAAATTTGAAAGGAACCCAATTTTTGATTGGTTAAACAAAGTGGTTTAGCCAATCATGGCTAAACAAAGTGGTTTAGCCAATCAGAAAGTGGGTGACTTTCTAAATTTAGAATAAGAGTAAGGTTGAAATTCATCAGGTTTGGCAAATACTGGCCCAAGTGTATGATATTAATCTGATCTTAGTATTGTATTTCTTGGTGTTTTATAATGTATATCGACAGTTTGCAAAAATACACATAACTGAATTGATTTGGAAAGGAATCGGTTCTTTCTTTCAGGAAATTTGTAGCCAAGCATAGAAGAACTCCACTGCTTTCAAACAGAATTCAAGGCACTTAATTACACATTCCCTGATTGGCACATGTTACAGCCAATAGTTACCATCCATAGCTCTGGATGAACTTGCTTATGGTCCATTGGATAGGTTAATAGAGACTCAAGGGATACCGTACTAGTTATCAAAACTTATAAGTGCATCTTAGAGATAAGTACATAAATATATATCAGGTCATTTTGTTGGCAATAAATTTCTTATAAAATAGTATGACAGCAGTTCTGTTTGCTTATTAAACTCTTTCCCAAAAGACAAAATTTTAGACTTGCCAATTGAAACCATTTGCAAACAACATATGTTATCTTGCTAAAAAGGTTTCATCTTTGATAGGGTAGAAAGCTGTGTGTGGAAAAAGGACAAAACACCTGTTACCAGCATTTTCTCTTGTGCCACACCATGTTTACACCAAGCCATTTTCTTTAAATAATTAAAACACAAGAATGTGTGATAAGGGTAGAGCCTTTACCAAAAGCAAGATTGTGGAAAAAGGAAGACTTGCTGGTAACCAACATTATCTTTGTACTCTATTTTTTCCATCCATCCATCAATCAAAAATTTCTATAGTAGAGCAGCATCTAGATTTTTGTATGTCAGTGTTTTCAAAGTGGAAAAAGTCTTAACTTTTATCATCTGTTAAAGATTTCGTTTTTTAACGTAAAAGGAATTTTAGACTTGTCTATTTTGAAAGCATTTGCACATTGTGCCTACAATAATCAGATTTGTCTTTAAAGATATTGAAAATATTGTGCAAAAAAATGTTGGTAAATGCATTTTCTCCTAAACTCACAAATGCTTTTAAAAGACTTCTTTTTAAGGATCGTGAAAACTTGGAATTGTTCTGTTAGACTGCTCATACTGTACTTTTCATGTTATGGGAACTTGCAAGAAGCTGCCACACAGGGTGGGTAACTCTGCCATGACAAGACTATGCTATGAAAATGCTTCGGCAGTGTAAACACTTCTAATCATATATTCCAGTGCAGAAGGAAACCAGTCCCTTAAAGCTACAACTGGACGCATTTCCATATATGGAAAATATATTTCTTTGGCACGTGAAGCCCCGCCCTTTATGATGGCCAGCGCAGCATCAGCTGGCGATGAGGCCTGTAAAGTGTTGATCATGTGGTCCTGGCCATAACGCTGAAGCTGACTGATGCAGTTTTCTGTTCCTGAAAAAAACAAGAGAACATCTTGCATTAAAGGTATATGTATTATAAAACAACATAATTTTTAATAGCCCTTAGGATAAAAGGCTTTTGAAAACATTGTGGGAGGAGGAGAAAATACCAGCAACTAGCATTTTCTCCTTTTCCCTTCAGTTTTTTGACCCTTTGAAAGACAACTCTTATGATTTGAGCCAAGTTAATTTGTTGCCTGAAAATCCTTCCAATATCAAACAGACTAAAAATATATCTGTTGACAAGGAGCTAAATAAGAATGATTAGATACCATAAAATTCGTTGAACTGTTGATAAATAAGAATCCAGGTAAACTGGATAAGAATAAACTGTTGCCATCAAATAACAAGAGTATGGGACATAAACAACAGGGCTGTTTGCAATAAAAACTACATTAAATATATTACACGGGAATAATTACAGTACTCACATATAAAACCTGTGACACAGAGATGATTGTGTTACCCCATATGTAGAGCATCTGTTACACAAGAGAAATTGCCTTCTTGTATAAATCCAGTTACAAAGGAAAATTATACTCGCCTTTAAAACCACATACAAAGGAAAAGTGGTAATCACATACAAAACCAGTTATACAGGAATAACTGTAATCACTTACGTAACCATCACATGGAAAGAATTGGACTCACTAATAAAAACAGTCACACAAAAATAATCGTAGTTACCTATAAAAGCAGTTACACAGGAATAATTGTACTTACCTATAAAATCAGTTACACATTTATCATTATTCTCGACTATTAAATCAGTCACAAGGGAATAATTGTACTCACCTATAGAGCCAGTTGCATAGGAATAATTGTGTGCTTATAAAACTAATTCCACAGGAATAACTGAATTCACTTATCAAATAATTGGATTCACTTACGCATGGAGAATTTCACGTACCTATTATACCAGTCAGTTTTGTATAATTGTTCTCACCTATATCACCAATTACATGGGAAAAATTGTACTTACCTATAAAAGCAGTCAGTCAAGATGTACACACTAAAAAATCAAAACCAATTACACAGGAAAAATTGTTGTACTCTTCCACAAACCAGTAAAATAAGGATAATCATATGTACTTGTGAGTCCAAGTGCATAGGAATAATTGTACATGTATACCTATAAAACCAATTACAAAGTGATAGTTGTGCTCACATCTTTAACAAGTTACATGGGAACAAATGTATTTACCTATAAAACAAATTACACATGAATTTTTGTCATCACCTATTAGCAGTGCACGATGATTCGTCGAAAGACAACTGGTCAAATAGGACATTTCATCGATTGTGACTAATGGATGAATAGACAACTCGTCAAGACCGAAGATTTGTAGAATTTTTTTACGTTGCAAGTTCGTCGAAATTTTATCGAAATTTGGTCGAAAAATGGTAAAAAAAAAAAAGCAGTGATTGAATGAACATGAATGATAAACACAAATAAGAAATACTGGTATCAGCCCAACTTATCTGGGTGCCGTCCCCATACCATACATCACTCCTACACAGGTATCTTAAATGCATCTTGGTGCAAAATATAATGATGCGCACATTGCCTTCAAGTTCAAAATCACTGAATATCCATTGCTGGTCATTGGCCATTTTCTGCCACATCTCGGGAATAGAGAGGTCACTAAGAGAATCAAGAAGTGGGGGGAAACATCTTTCTCCACTGACGTTGTAGAGTTCTTTTAGTGCTGCTATCTTTGGGCCAATATCCTCGGAACTCTGATAATAATGAAGCAGCAAATTCTTTGTTAATCAATTTAGTTGGGCAGTCTTGTGACGAACACGCAGTATCTTTCAATCTTGCCAGTGATTGCTTAATTGTAACACTAGCACTGTCCGGTCCATCTTTGGTTTATCCTCTTTTATCTTTGGTGTAGGACTAGAGGCGCTTGAGCGCCTGTATCGCTCCACAGGCCTGATATTTCTATAATGGCGAAAGGAAGTTTTTAACAATTATCATTCAATCCTGCATTTTAGCTCACTGAAGAAACAATTTGGTAGACAACCACCAAAGGAACTTACCTGCAAAACAACAATGAAATCCAATGAATAGTTTTAGAGAAGAAATTTTTCAAAGATTTTACTTTATACCATAAAAGGAAAATGAGTCTCCCATAAAAGCCATGTTTTTTGACAGATCTTTTTTTTTTTAAGGAATTCTGTAAACCTGTATCTAAGGAACATTCCTGCAAAATAATAATGCTATCCAAATAGCGGTTTGGGAGGAGAAGATTTTTAAAGGTTTTTTACTTTGGTTGCCATGGAAACCAGAATTCTTCATGGAACACAATTATTTGAAGGAATTTGAAAGAGGACCACCAAAGGAACATTCCTGTGATATTTGGTAAAAATCCAGTCAATAGTTTCTGAGGAGAAGTTTTTTAAAGAAAAAGTTTACGGACGCACACACGGACGAACGGACGGACGGACGCACGACGGACACAACGCCATGACAATAGCTCGCTGGCCGAAGACAACCACCATAGGAACTTACCTGCAAAACAACAATGAAATCCAATGAATAGTTTTAGAGAAGAAATTTTTCAAAGATTTTACTTTATACCATAAAAGGAAAATGAGTCTCCCATAAAAGCCATGTTTTTTGACAGATCTTTTTTTTTTTAAGGAATTCTGTAAACCTGTATCTAAGGAACATTCCTGCAAAATAATAATGCTATCCAAATAGCGGTTTGGGAGGAGAAGATTTTTAAAGGTTTTTTACTTTGGTTGCCATGGCAACCAGAATTCTTCATGGAACACAATTATTTGAAGGAATTTGAAAGAGGACCACCAAAGGAACATTCCTGTGAAATTTGGTAAAAATCCAGTCAATAGTTTCTGAGGAGAAGTTTTTTAAAGAAAAAGTTTACGGACGCACGCACGGACGAACGGACGGATGGACGGATGCACGACGGACACAACGCCATGACAATAGCTCTCTGGCCTTTGGCCAGTGGAGCTAAAAACCCCTTGAAACCCTTTTTTGGGCACCTCTGGAACTCTGAAAAAGGACTGGTCATTCCTCCACAGTACTAACTGACTGACTAACTAGATTAGTGACTTTCAATCTACCCGAAATGAATAACGGAAACAAAACTACGGAATACGAGTTCACCGAAACTTACCCAGGGATCTAAAAAGGTTGACATCAATTCACGGTTTACCGTACGTTTGTTCGATTCAAACAACGGACATTCTCAATCAAGCCATCCCCAAACCTTTCAAAGTGAATGGTAAATTAATGCACACTTGGCTGATAATCCTTGGTGAAGGTAATTATGTTTTTGGTGCGACAATTTGTCGAACTGACAATTGAAATTTCGACCACTTGTCGTTTTTCCTGTTTTCGACGAAATGTCACGACGAAAAATCTATTCGACAATTTGTCACCATCGACGATTTGTCTTTCGACCAATTGTCATGGAAGCACCTATTAGACCAGCTACACATGAGTAATTGTTCTCATCTGTAAAACCAGTTATACATGAATAATTGTACTTACCTATAAAGCCAGTTACACAGGAATAACTGTTTGTGTCTATCACACCAGCTACACATGAATAATTGGAGTCACTTTTAAAACCAATTTCATCAGAATATTAGAAATTTGGTAATCACCTATAAAATGAGCAACTTAGGAAGTAATTGTACTCACCTATAAAAATGTATACACTTGAATAATTTAACTAAACAATAAAACCAGTTACAAAGCAAAAGTCATACCTATAAACCCAATTACACAGGGATAGTTGTACTCACTTATAAAACCAGTTGCACATGCATAATAGTAGATCTACTGACTTACAGAACTTATTACACAGGGATGCATATAAAACCTTGTACAAACAGATTATTGTGCTCTTATATTACCAATTACAAATGGACAATTGTATTTTCTATCAAGAACCAAATAAAGAGAGATAGGTGTACTCACTTATAAAACCAATGACACATGTAGTTATTGCTATATCACAGTTCTGAAGTAACAATTCCTGTCTTAAACCACTGAAAAACCCATCCAGAGCAAACTTGGAAGCTGAATACATTGCCAAAAAGGGCTGCCCCATTTTCCCTGCAAAACAGAAATCACATGAATATTACGCACCTAAAAGATTAACTCTTTACCGGACAATGAAGTTTGTATATATCTAAAAGCAAATGCTTAAAAAGGCTGCTGTGCATATTACTGAAAATTCCAGGAATGCATGGATAAGTGCACGGGCTGCCAAGCAAACAGATAGCTCGTACACAGATTCTGCCTTTTTCCTATTTTGACCACTTGAAAATGTTACCTTGGCCTCTCTCCATGGAACTACAGTTCTTAACAAATACAGAAAGACTGGCATCCATTTATTTTCTGACCTTACTTAATAATCGAATTGAAATTGAGTCTTACACCACCTCTCAAAACTTTAATTGCCTTTGTGGCCAGAGTAAATCAAGATCAGATGGTAGAAAATGTGCCATCTGATCTTTGATCTACAATGTCCACTGAAACACTACAGACATAGGCAACCATGAAATTGCAATTACATGGGCCTTATCTCTAGACTTCAGATATCTGTTAGGTATAATCCATGCTCTAAGGTTAAGGTTTTGATACGTAAATATATATGGGCCATGCTCCGGCAAAAAGGGCAGTTTTAATGCATTTCCGTAATGCATTATACCAAGCAAGGCATCAAACAATTGTGGATTCCTGAAACCCATTAGTCCATCTTCCCACTGAATCTGGAGGTCCTTTGACATGGGTAAATACTTTTGGCAGATGCATTAAGCTCCCTTTTCACAGAGCATGGCTCAATCTATTGTAAAAACATTCAGATGGAAAATTTTCTCAAAATTACCTTTATCCAACATTTCAAATAATAGAACATTTAACTGTGTCTGACTTTAAATTGAAAAATACAGAGAATTCTATCTTCACCTGCTAAAGAGTTCACCACCACAATACTGCCGCTACTCTTCTTTAAGTGAGGTAGAGAATATGATGCAAGATAGATATAGGACTGAAAGTTTATTGTGAGAACTTTGTTGGCCAGGGTGAAGTTGTCAGAACTGCCTTGCCATCGTCCAATTTCTTGTAGAGCTATGTGATTCAGGACTAAATAATCCAGTCCACCAAGTAATTTGACAGTTTCCTGTAAGTAAATGATAAAAAAAAAATAGATGTTTTAAAAAATTCACCTGAAGAAGCTGATGTTGTGGCAAGCAATCTATGTTGTATAAGCAATAAAGCTCTAGCTGTTGTGCCAAGCAGTCTGAGTTCTATAAGCAATTAAGTCTCAGCTGAATTGTACAATGCAGTCTATGTTTTAAAAGCACTTAAGTCCTTGTGAATATTGTGCCAAGCAATATGAGCTCTATAAGCAATTTAGTCCTAGCTTTATTGTGCACAAGCATTCTAAGTTTTATGCACACTTAATTCCTAGTCAATATTGTTGACAAGCAGTCTGTGTTTTATAAGCACTACAGTGCTAGATATGCTGTATTAAGTCGTCAAAGTTTTATAACCACTAAAGTCTTAGCAGACATCATGGCAGGTATACTGAGTTTTAGACGAAACAAAGTCTAAGCAGAATGTTGTGTCAGGGTAGTTTAAGTTTTATGAGTACTAAAGTCCTACCTGATATTGTGTTATGTAGTCCATGTTTTATAAGCACTGAAGCCCTGACTGATACTGTGCTAAGTAGTTGAAATTTTATAAGCCCTAAAGTCATTGCTGACACTGTGCCAAAAAGTCTATATTTTATCGGCATTATAGTTCTGGCTGATAACTGCCAAGCAGTCTAAGTTCAATGTACTTTAGTCCTACCTGATGTTGTTCCAAGCAGTTTTTATGTACTAAAGCCTTAGTTGATGTTTTGCCAAGGAGTCTAAGTTTCATAAGCATTAAGATTCCAGTGGAGTTGTGTCAAGTAGTCTAAGTTATAAATACAATGGACCTAGCCTATGTTGTGCAAAGCAGTCTAAGTTCTATAAGCATTAATGTCCAAGCAGATCTTGTACCAAGCAGTTAAGTTTTTATAACCAGTAAAGTTGCTGCTAATGTTGTACAAAGCAGTTTTAAGTTTTTGTAAGCAGTAAAGTTGCTGCTGATGTTGTACCAAGCAGTCGAAGTTTCCTAAACACTTAAGACCTAGCCTATGTTGTGCAAAGTGGTGTAAGTTTTATAAGCAGTTAGGTCCTAGTTGATGATGTGCAAAGCAGTCTGAATTTAATGAGCATTAAAGTCCTAGTAGATGTTGTACCAAGTATTTTATTACTTTAACCACTAAAGTCCTATTGATGATGTGCCAAGCAGTCTAAGTTTTATAAACACAGAAGTCCTAGCCTTTGTTGTGAGGAGCAGTCTAAGTTTTATTGGCAATAAAGTCCTAGTAGATAGTCTGCTATGCAGTTTAAGTTTTATAAGCACTAAAGTCCTTGTTAATGTTGGTCATGCAGTCAAAGGTTTATAAGCACTAAAGTCCTAGCTGATGTGTGCCTAGCAATGCAAGAATGCAATACCTGAACCACTATGCTAGTCGAGTTCAAGACCATCATGTCTGCAACAACATAATGAAATGTCTGGTTTGGGCCTGCCAGCTCCCTACATTTTGATACCACCTGAAAGTAGAAATAGCATCCTTATTTGAGAATTTTCATTTATCATTTCCATCTGGGCCCATATTCACTGGCCACTCTAAGTAATATTCTTTGCCTAATCCTCATGAATTTTATAAATTTGAATGTAGTACATATTCTGAATTGCTCGACCAAATGGTTAGTCAGGGTTAGCCAATCAGAAATTGTGTTCCTTTCTACATCTAGAATTACACTATGGATGCAATCTACAATAGTTGGTCAATACACTGTCACAAAGTTCTTATTATGACTGTGTAAAAGAGTGCCATATCTAAGCAATTACTAAAAATTCATGTGTTTTAACAACCCTCAGAAAAATGACTTGGAAACATTCTTGGATAAGGAGAAAATACTGGTAAGCAACATTTTATCCTTTTGCCAACAATGTTTTATACCCTTTCAAAGACAGATTTCATCATTTAAGCCAATTCTAATGAATGTCATTTGCAAATTATTTTTATTTTGACGGTTCTTAAAATTCTGTCAAGCAGTAAAGGTTATGAAGTAGTTCCTGAAGCATTCAGACTTAAGTTGAAAAATTTGAACCACAAAAAAATCTGTAAAAAAAAAATAAACACTGTTAGAGGTACAAGAATGTGAAAATTAAGCCTCTTTTGTGGTTCAATGTAAAGAAAAATAATGAAAAGTACCTATGCCAGTAATTTGTCTACATCATTTTCTTATTGCTGAAAAATGAAATTTTCAAATGGATATATTTTTCAAGATAAGATGTTAATCCAACTAATCCTTGGAGAAGAGCGAATACAGCTAAAAGAGGTGTGTCTGTAAATATGAGCCATGCTCTGACAAAAGGGGGCTTTATGCATCTCCGTGATCCATGGTACTAAGTAGGCCATTACATACTTATGGATTCATAATATCCACTTTTTTTTAACAACCAACTTAATCAAGAGATAGCCTGGTCCTTGGGCATACAGAAAATTGATCAATAACGAAAAGTGTCGGCCCAGGTCAGCCTGCACGGACTGCGCAGGCTGGCCTGGGTCGATACTTTCGCAAATGCATTAAGCCCCCTTTTCACAGAGCATGGCTCATGTATATGGAGACAGTAAAAAGGGGTCTGAAAAGAATAAACATGTCCACATTTTTTACCAATCACAAATTACTACTTATTCATTCCAAACTTATACCAAGAAGTAGGCCAAAAGCCAGTTTTTACTCAGAAGGCTGATCTGTATGTCTGAACTATTTCTGTGTCAGACAATTGTTAAAATAATGCATGAAAAACATCACATATGCACCTGTTTCAATCTGTTCTCCCGTCTAGCTGTGATGACAACATTTGCTCCAAGTCTTGCATAATGATAGGCTATCTGCTCCCCGATACCAGTAGACGCTCCAGTAACTAACACATTCTTGCCTCGTAGACTCTCTGGAAAAAAAAAATCAACATTAAAACTCTGTACCAAACAACAAAATTTTAGACCGGTCTGAAGTAAGCGTTTGAAGAAGACAAATGAAATGTGGCACAAATGCAGATATCTGTCTTTGGAACAGCACAGCACACTGTGGGATAAGAAAATGGATGACTTTAACTCTTTAGCACTCGTCAAAATATTAGAATTTAAAGTAACAGCAGACGACAAATTTAATTTGGCTCAAATGATTAGAAAACATTGTGGGAAAAGAGGTTGTTTACCAGCATTTTCTTCTTTTCCCACAATGTTTTCAAAAGTCATTTTCTTCCGAGTTATTAGAATAGAAGACTGTCTAGAGAAAGGATAACCACCCTCAGATGCTTTTTTTTTTCTTGCTGCAAACCAGTTTTGAAAACATAGTGGCAAAAGAAGAAATTGCCAATAACAAGTAATTTCTCAATTTGCCGTAAGGTTTTCAAAATGTGCTTATATTTGTCTTTGATAATGATGAGTTATCTAGTCACCTGTACCAGACCCTTCCAAACTGTGTTCAAGATATTAGATATTTTTTGTTTTGTATTGGAGTTTAATGCCATTTCAACAATGTGGGCAGTCAGTGCTCCTATGCATGTGTTTCATGGTTTTCTCACACCAGTACGGACTCAACTTTCTTTCCAAATCACTGACTACTTTCCTCACATGCATCAGAGGTGAGAGGCGAAAAATTGTCACACAGAAAGTTTGCCTCAACTGTGTATTGAACTCGCAACCACCAGGCCACAAGTCACATACGCTACATTATAATCGGTAATGTTGATGGAAGTGGGGGCTTTTGGTCACAACATGTAACAAAGAAGCAGACATGCTAGATCCAAGATCAGAAAATACATTCTGCGTGCTCTGATCTTGATCTACGCTGTCTGCAAAAGAAAACAGGGAACAGTTTGACGTTTTAAAGGTGGGCCCTACGAGTGTCCAAAATGAGTAAGTTGCTCTTGTGGACACTAAAGATTAACTTTTTATCAAGCGACAAACTTTTAGACCTGTCTAACTTGAAAGCATTTGTGGACAACGAATGAAATGTGACTAAACACTGAAATTTCCCTTTGAAAGTGTAGAAAACATTGTAGGAAAAGGAAAAAATGCCAGCAATTCCTTCTTTTCAAAGAATGTTTTAAAAAGGCCTCTTTGCTAGGGTTGGTAAATCTTGGACTGTGTGTTAAAGAGTTAAGATCAGACTGTGCAAAACATGCAGTCTGATCTTTAATTTACACTCCCTTCTTTGTTTGAGATATATATTTTTAAACAAGAAGTGTCACTCAGAAGTGACTGATGCCCCAGAAAACAGTAACATTGACTCTGGACACAACACTTACAACCGCTTCTGATCTTGCCCTGACCTCAACTTTTGATCTACTGATAAGGTTCTTGCGAGCAACAAATTGTTGATATATGGTTAACAAATCTGCAAAGTTATACTAAAATTCATACATAATTGAAAAAAACAAGCAATTTCGTTGAAATGATATCCCCCGCCGAAACAGATTTTTTCAGAAATTTTGCAACCGCGTAACTCAAAATAGCTCCCAGTCGGCCATTTTGCATCCAATTAAAAAAAAAAGTACATCGGCGGAATAGGTTGTTGTAGACACGTATAAAGTTTCACGAAATTCCGTCCATTGGTATTGGAGATATTGGCCCGAACGGATGGATGGACGGACGGACAGATGCTGAAACTATATCCCTCCGCCTTCGGCGGGGGATAATAACAGGCCAAAAACAAACACTTCCACCGAAAAACATATTTGAACTTACTGTAATCTTGATCTTTAGCCTATGAGCATAAATTGTGCATGACATAATGTCTTGATGTAGTTAACATTTGTGCAAAATCATTTTGATATGAAGTCAAAAGGAAAAGAGTTATGGTCCGTACACAAAAACAGATATTTGACATTGCCATTACCTTGACCTTTGAATTAATTCTTGGGTGCCACACATAGTTTATATATGTTTGACAATTCTACAAAATCAGACTGAAATTCATTCATAATCAAAAAAGTTAAAGGCCAGACACAAACACTTACACCCCCAAATACATTTGACCTTGCTGTGACCTTGACCTTTTCCTACAGACATGACTTCTGTGCATTGACACATCATCTGGATGTGGTTTACATCTGTAGAAAGTTTTTCTGTGATAAAGTATTAGTGGAAAAAAGTTATGCCCCAGACACAAAAATCAGACATTTGACGTTGCCCTGACCTTGACCTTCAACCTATGGGCATTATTCTTGCCTGCCACATGTTGTCTTTATGTGGCTGTATTGAAATTAATGCACACAGATGTATTGAAATTATTCATTCAAAATTAAAAAAGTTACAGCCAGAAACAAACACAACTTTCCAAAATTCCATTTTTTAAACAAATTTGACCTTGACTTGACCTTGACCTTTGACCAAATGACATGGTTTTTGTGTGTGACACATTGTCTTTATGTGATTAACAATTCTGCATTTGTTCATAATTAAAAAAGTTACAGACCGGACAGGAATACTATCCCCCATACACTTGATCCCATTGTGACCTTGACCTTAAACTTACAGACATGACTCTTGCACATGAGACATCGCCTCTATGTGGTTAATGATTGTGCAAAGTTACTTTAGATTAAGAAATAGGGATAAAAGTTGCAGCCAGGACAGGAAAAGGGATAGAGGGATGGACAGACAGGCAGAGGGACAGACAGAGGGTCAGACCAAACAAAAACTGTCAGGGATCCCACAGCTATTTCAGACAACGGGTTTTTGTCACCCCCTAGATTTACAAATTTGAAAAACTGGGGGTTTTCTGAAAAAGTTGGGGGTTTCACTTTACTTTCACCAATAAATGATTAGATCTAATTACTTGCAGAAAAATAGTATACTGTAGTCATCATTAATCTAATTTTCATGTAGACCTTGCTATACCATTTCATTATGTTAATTATGCTAATTTTAAATTACATAATACATGACAAACAATCTTATTGAATGAGAATTCTTTCTCTTTCAATCAATTAAGTCATATAGAGATAGAATTTGATTTAACCCTTTACCACACAATGACGACTTTTGACACCCTTGATAGAGAAGGGTTTTGAAAACATTGTGGGAAAAGGAGAAAATGCTGGTAACCAGCATTTTCTCCTTTTCCAACAATGTTTTCTACCCTATCAAAGAAAAATCATTTCATATGATCCACATTGAAACTGTCATCTGCAAATGCTTTCAATTCGGACAGGTCTAAAATTTGTCGTGTGGTAAAGGGTTAATTGTACAATGTTTGATGAATACAGGCCAAGATTGATACAAATAGATCTACATGTAGATGTTCATTCCATAAAAGAACCAAAGTTTTTTACTCAATATTAACCAGAGATTTTAGCTTCCAGTTATTGTTTTATACAGAGATTTGTGTAAATTCAATGTTTAAATTCATTAATAAAGATGAAAAAACAGTTGAAAGTCCCACTGATCAGACGATTTTAAACTGACCTTTATTGTGTTATGGGTAATCGCGGTTTTTTTCCTCGATCAATTTTTCAATTCATTTGATTTTCTAGGAGAGTTACAGCATGATTTGATATGAATTTGTCAATAAGGATAGCTGGTAACTTTAAAACCTGTCATTTTATATTCGAAAAGTGGATTAAAACCTTTAATGCCTTTTCATAGATGACTCGCCAGGTTGATAAGCTGTGATAAACAGAGCCCTGTGCGCCCCTCAAATTTGATACTGACTGTGATTATTTAAGGCCATATTTCTGCCGGACGCACACAATTTAGTTTATTTGCAGCTTAGGCAGACATTTTTGAGTGTCAAAAAAGGGGTCATTTCCTACTTCCAAGCCTCAAATCCCAGGGTCCATGTCAAATGAGAACCATGACTCTCCTGCTTGAAGTTTGAGTCTTATTTCTGAATTATTAATGTTTACTTGATTGTTGTGTAAGGATTAAATACAGATCGCTAATAATAGTACATGCACTATCCATTTGAATTTCTGATTTCTAAAAATAATCTTACTTAGAAGTTTGTTTTCAGTCAATGTTTTGATTCACAGTTTTTGTGCTTGTCAACATGCATGTATGTGATCGGATAATTTTGAAGTTTCATGCAGGACTTTATTCACTTTTGCTGTGCGTGACATGCACATATAAGACAAGGTTAGTTTGAAATTTAGGGCATGACTTTCGTGTTTTGTGAGTGATTCACGCACATATGTACATGAATGGGAACCCTGACTGTATGCCCTGGATTTTTTTTTTTCTAGGGGCATAAAAACTCAATGTTCAAAGTAAAGATCTAGACCCTTCTATGTCTTCTTTTACATGATTGAAAAGTAGGCAAACTGACTATAGAAATATGCATTTCATTTATTAATTATGGCGTTTTCTTACATTTTGTTTTTTGTGCTTTTTTACAATTCGTTTTTTTAGCACATTTGACAAAAAAATCTTACCTGGGTTAAAATCATCCACCAGATAATATCCAACCATCAAACCTACAGCCAGTGCAGCCAACTTTTTCCACATTCCTTAGTCCAGGGATCTGAAATGAAAGTAATCAACTAATTAACTTTCTACAAGACAAAAAGTCTTAAACTTGCACAAATTTAAAGCATTTGCAGATGACATATCAAACGATGGGATTTATCTGTGAAATGGGTACAAAACATTGTGGGAAAAGGAGAAAATGCTGGTATCCAGCATTTCCTTCTTTTCCCACATTGTTTTCAAAAGCTATCTTTCCAAAGGTCATTAAAACCTGAGGCTGTTTAGTAAAAGGTTAACTCTTTGCCCAACCGACAATTGTTGGACTCAATCAACTTGATAACTTGTTCAATTGAAAGCATTTGCATGCAAAAAGTCGGATGTTGATAACATGATGTGAATTTGTTTTTAACACTTATCACACTGAATTAATGATTTGGCCCTTTTTAAATAAAAAAAACAGCCCAAAATAATGCCATTTAAAGGTTGTTTCAGTTAGAATATGTAACTACATGGTAGCAGACAGTGCAGATCAAAGATCAGACTGCATGTTCTGTGCAGTCTGATCTTGATCTGCACTGTCTTCAAAAACAACGTAGTTCCAGGGCTTTAAGGGTAATAAGGGAATGAAAAAACATTGCTGCATTTTCTAATGTTCTCAAAATCTTTTTAAAAGTTTTTTTTTTTTTTAATCAAAGATCGTACTACACAAGATTACGGCAAAATTTAAGACCTATCCAAATTGAAAGCATTTGCATACGACAATTTCATAGTGGCTCAAATGACGCAACTTTTCTTTGATAGGGTAGAAAACTTTATGGGAAAAGGAAAAAATGCTGGTTACCAGCATTTTCTCCTTTTCCCACAATGTTTTCAAAAGGCCTCTTCTTCAGGGGCGTTAAAAGGCGTCATTGTGTGGTAAAGGGTTAAGAAAGACTTAATTAAGTCTTTACCCATTGTCACACAGAGAGATATATGAGCACTTCAAACCTGCCTTGCTGGTGAGCTAGCTTTTACAATGATGCAATTTATTGTTTTTCTCTCCGCAATAGTTAGGTAATGTGGTTATAGTAAGTGCCTGGATGGGTGACTAGGCCGTTGCATGTTACATTTGGTGGCAAAGGTGGGATTATGACAACTGCCGAAATGGAGTTGCTTTACCCTTGTAAATTTCCCTGGTTTTTCGTATATAAGTCTCGGGTTCTAGACTTCTCGAAGGGGAGAATAATGTCACAGACAGAGGTTAGATATATAAGCACTTCAAACCTGCCAGCTTTTACAGTGGTGCAGTTTGGTGTATTTCTATCTGTGCAAGTAACGGCATTGTGGTTAGTGCTCGTATGGGTGACCAGGCTGTTGCAATCAACAAAATTTTAGACTGGTCCAAATTAAATGTATTTGCAGATGACAAATAAAATGTTACATTAGTTATGAAATTTGTCACTGAAAGAGTAGAAAATATTGTAGGAAAGGAGAAAATGCTGGTCACTAGAATTTTCTTCTTTTTCCCACAATATTTACAAAAGTCCTTTTCCTTGGGGTCACTAAAGCTTGGGATTGTGTGCTGAAGGGTTAATAAACCAATCACACGGGCTATTTCCATAAAATTACAAGCACAAGTAACTATTGTAGATCAGGATCAATTTGCAGAAGAATAAACAGTCTGATCTTGGATCTACAGTTTCTAATACATGTATTATGCAAGTTGCACAGACCCAGAAAAAAAATCCCAGAAATCATAAACATTCATAGACTATTTGTCATAATATTTACAATACTTACAATTGTCATACATATATTCACAAACTGGAAATGTCAAAAATGTACATTTGAAACTCTAAAAGTTTGGAAAAAGAAAAAAAGAATACACATTAAACCTGCAGAAAACTAACTTCAATTTGTATAAATTTCCTGGAAATTTTTCCACTTCCTGTGTCCCTAATTCCCCCAAATGAGAAATGACACTAAACCCTTGACCAATCAATCCCTATGTCTTCGCAACCCTGAAGGAGAGGGCTTCTGAAAACATTATAGAAAAAGGAGAAAATGCTGGTGACCAGCATTCTCTCCTTTTCCCATTATGTTTTCTAACCTTTCTAGGACAATACCGACCATTTGAGGTAAATCAAATTTGTTGTCGGCAAATGCTTTCAGTTATGACAAGCCTAAAAGTTTGTGATATGGTAAAGAGTTGATTATGGGGGAAAAAAAAAACCTATTTACTCTACAGTAATCTCAGGAGAATGTATACAAATGTGTTTTATCAGTACCAAGATCTTCTCTCCCATAATTCCATTTCTTCTTTCCTCTTTTTGGAGAATTCTTGAAGCATTTCATTGTTGCCGAACATTTACGCATTCATACTCAACAGTTCTTGATTAAGGAACTTAAATTCTTCACACTGAAGCTGTTTCACTTACTTCTTTACCAAATTATTCCAAAATTTAATAACCCTAGGGAACAGGGTTTTTTGAAGTGTTATTGAAAAAGCAGCAAATGCTAGTACACTGCATATTCTCCTTTTCCCATAAAGTTTTCTAACTTCCAACGGACAAAGCATTATGATATTTGACCAGTCTAATATTTCATTGTGTGTAAAATGGTTTACCATTTCCCAAACAATAAACTGTTAACTCTTCCAAATTAAAAGTAACTGCATACTGCTAATTAATAATTGGTACAAATGAGCCGTCATTCACTGATAGTGTATCGAACAGTGTGGGAAAGGGAGAAAATGCTAGTTACCATCATTTTTTCCCTATTCCCACAATGTTTTTGAATGCCTTCTTCTTCAGGGTTGTAAAAACACAGGGCTATTTTGTAAGGGATCAAAGCAAAGACTCGAATCACGAATTTGGACAACCCTGAGGAAATCGCCTTTTGAAAACCTTATAGGAAAAGGAGAAAATGCTGGTAACCAGCATTTTCTCCTTTTCCTACAAGGTTTTCTGCACTTTCACAGAAAATTACCATCATTCCAGCTACATTTAATATGTTGTCTTCAAATGTTTTCAATTTGGACTAGTCTAAAATTTTTACCTTTGGTAAAGAGTTAACCTAGTGGCCTATAAGGTAAGCTATTTTCGGCTTCATGAAAAATGAATTAAATCAACAGAAAGGATGACTAAAGTACAGAAAGAAACTGTTCACTCTTTGCCAGATGACAAAATTCTAGCCTTGTCCAAATTGAAAACATTTACAGACGACAATTTCAACATGCCTCAAATGGTGCAATTTTTTCTTTTTTAGGATAGAAAACATTATGGGAAAAAAGAGAAATGCTGGTTACCAGCATTTTCTCCATTTCCCACAATGTTTTCAAAAGGCTTCTCTCTCAGAGTGACATTAAAAGTCAGCATTGTGTTGTAAAGAGTTAACACGTTACCAAACAATTCCATGTTTTAACAACCAGGCAGAAGGTTTTTGAAAACATTCTGGGAAAAGGAACAGATGCTGGCCCTTTTTTTCTTCAAAAACCGGAGGCATTTAAAATATTGTCATCAATTGGCCAGGAACTGCTAAAAAAGAGTAATTTTTACCATTTGTCACAATATTTTCTTTTGTTTAGATGAGTTTATGTATTTATTTTAGATTGATTGTGAAACAAGTTTTAATAATTTATAGTAACCCCTCTTGATTATTGTTTCCTGGAAATCGTACTCAGTACTCACACCATAATGTGGGTAGTTTTAAAAGTTGACCCCACTCAAATGTCTCGAGTACTATTTTCTTTGCTTTTTTTAACATCCAAGGTTAATGTAATAACGTTTTGGCTATTTTTCTCAAGAGGTCTTTGGAACTGAATCGTCAAAAAATTGTATATGGTGGATTGGGTTGAGAAATTAGTAAACCCATCAAGGTCTTAAGAGAAAAAAAATGTTGAGAACTATTTATGGCACAGGAAAAAAGAGGAATTATCCGATCATAAACTGACTTTTCCAGAAATAGGAGCCATGAAAATAGCACATCCATGAAATATGCAAGAGCAGTAATTAAGATAAGGACTTTGTCCTCAGGGTTTCCATATCCCATGATGTTCTTGGTCAATCAATCTTGACTTAATACTTTACCACACAATCCCGAATTTTAACGACCCTGAAAGAGAAAGTTTTTGAAAAAAAAATGTTGGAAAAGGAGAAAATGCTGGTAACCAGCATTTTCTCCTTTTCCCGCAATGTTTTCTACCCTATCAAAGACAAACTCCCCCATTTGAGCCACCTTTAAATTGTCATCTGCAAATGCTTTCAATTTGGACAAGTCTAAAATTTTGTCGTTTAGTAAAGAGTTAACTCTGTACCAAAATGGGCAATACTGCTTCTTTATTTACAATTTCCTGTCTGTCCCTTAATTCTTTACCAAGCGACAAATTTTTGGACTGTATCAAATTCAAAGCATTCTTGGACAACAAAATAAATGTTAGTATAATGATGACTTCTATCTTTGATGGGGTAGAAAACATTGCAGGAAAAGGAGTATATGATAGCCTTTTCCCATAGTGTTTTCAAAAACCTTGAATTTTTCAGAGTCTGTCAGGATTGTGTTGTAAAGAATAAACACCAAGTCCACAGTAGCTCACTCACCAGGTAAAAAGGGGTTGGTAAGCCAAAGGCTTATCAGCAAGGTGTATGTTAGAAACATTTGGCTATCTTCACATCCATGATAAAATTTGGCAAAGATGCTAGAATCCACCTTGCTTTCTGATAAATAGCACTTCATTATATTCCCTTAGAAATATGTTTTATATGAGTTTCAGTTCAATGGAGGTACACATGAAAATATCATTTTTTCAATAAAACTTCAGTTGTGGTACTACTTGTAAGCAATTGGCTACCTTCATTTACATGATAAAATTTGGCAAAGATTCATGAAAATGATAAGATTTAGCAAAGATGCTAAAATGCACCATGCTGTCTGATAAACTGTACCTCAAACTATTCCCTTAGAAAACAGCTATGTTGGTACATTCTGAGTTTCAGCTAACCCTTAGGCTGCTAAGCGCGACCCACTGATCTGTTGCGGACAGTGTAGATCAAGATCAGACTGTACAGAACATGCAGTCTGATCTTTGATCTACACTGTCCAAAAGGGGTATGTTTTCCCCAAGAAATTATCTTTGAAATAGCAAAATTTTGGTTTTTACTATTGGCTTAAAACTTTCATTTCACTTATTTAGCAGGATAAGGGTTAAGTCAAAATACTAATGAAAATATCATTTTTTCACTCAAACCAAAGCTGTGGGTACTCAAAGCATTTTGCCATCTTTCATTCAACTATTTACATTGGAAAAGATGCGAGAATGCACCAAGATGCTAGATCACTAAAACCAAGGTTGTGGATACCAGAAGTAATTTGCCATCTTCTGTTCCAGGATAGCATTGGCAAAGATGCCAGGATGCACTTTGCTTTCTATTAACAACCCTAAGGAAGAAGGCTGTAAAAACCATTGTCAGAAAAGAAGAAAATGCTTGTAACCAGCATTTTGTCCTTTTCCCACAATGATTTTTACCCTGTCAAAGAGAAATATCACTGATTGAGCCATATTTAATTTGTTGTCTGCAATTGCTTTCAATTTGGACCAGTCTAAAATTTTGTTGACTGCTCAATAGTTAACCCTTTACCAGACGATAAAATTCAAGCCTTGTCCAAATGGAAAGCATTTGTAGACAACAATTTCAATGAGGCTCAAATCGTGGGATTTTTCTTTGATAGGGTAGAAAACATTGTGGGAAAAGGAGAAAATGCTGGTTACCAGCATTTTCTCCTTTTCCCACAATGTTTTCAAAAGGCTTCTTTCCCAGGGTCATTAAGTCAGCATTGTGCTGTAAAGGGTTAAAGTCTTCCACTTCAAACTTCTTTCTGGAAGTAAAATGTAAATAAAATGCAAGTACCAAAACACGTTGTATGTAACAATCAAGGAAGTGCCTTTTGCCACAATGGTTTCAGATCTCTGGCTGCAGAGGTGTCAGTGAGATAATTGCATGCTGCAAGAGGATTTATAATGACAGAATGATTGAAAGGTATTTTATGACTCTTTCAACATTATTTCAGTCAAATCATGGCAACAGCTCACATATTTATGTATGTCCTAGTTTTCAAAAGTACTAGGCTGGGGCTCTGAAATGTCTTACCTAAAGACACTACCATGAAAAAACCTACTGCTTCCAGTAAGACTTGAACCCAGGGCCTCCAGGTTAACAGTCCTACACTTTAACACTGAGCCCACACAGGACCCCTATGATTTATAGAAAGAAAAGATGCAAAAAGAGTTAAGGCTGAAAAGAAACAACTAAGGCTTGGCAGACATTTTTGTTCTAATTGAACAAATTACTGCTTATCTGACATCAAAGTGGGAAATTAGTGCCTAAAGAAGTACAAATAACATTGAGTCAGAGGGCAACACCTGTTTTTTTAGTGCCTGTGTATTTTTTATCAGTGGTGTAAATCTAATCATGGACCTAATGACCTTTGATAAAAAGGATCTATCAATGATAAAAACAGATTACAGACCGCTGACATATGTTACCTACATTTGTAGATGGTGTCACTGTAGTGACTTTTAAACTCATTACCTTTGCAGTTTTGTCAAGTCCAGTGGCTGAGACAGCTGGTAATGTACAGGACCTGGAACCTGTGGTGGGGTGGTCGCTGGTTTGATTCCTAACATATATCAATTCTTTCCATAGCGACCAAATTCAATCATCTCTCAAGACTAAATATTGTTCAACAATGTTTATATGGGAAAGCAGCAAGTGGAAAAGTTGTTTAGCAAAGTATTGGTAAAAGAAATTTCAGGAAAGCATAAAAGGTCCAATGTCTGCCTTGATACAACTTTAATGGAAAATATTTGAATGCAAGGAAAAGTCTAATGATCTGGAAAACATTGTGGAAAAGGAGTTTTTGTTAGTATTGAGCAGTTCCGTCTTTCCAACTGTTTTCAAAAGTTGTCCACTGCAGAGGCTTCAAGAGCTGTATTTTGTATGGAAATTGATTGATGTATCGAAAATAAAGTAAAAATGACAAACTTGTTACCTTTTTCTTATTTCCCTATACTTTTTTGTTGTAGTATTATTAGAAACAACATAACCTCACTATATCTCTCTAAATATCTACCTTTTTTTCTGGAATAATAGTCTTTTAGGTATAAAGAAAGAATAATCATGACTAAGCATAACCCTTAGAGTACTGAATGAAATGGACTTTTTCAACCCTTTACCAAACAATGCCTGGTTTTTATGACCCTGAGATAGAAGCCTTTGGAAAACATAGTGGGAAAAGGAGAAAATGCTGGTAACCAGCATTTTCTCCTTTTCCCACAATGTTTTGTACCCTACTGGTAACTAATTTCAATTTTTGAGGTACTATTATTTTGTCGTCAGCAAGTGCTTTCAATTTGGACCAGTCTAAAGTTTTGTCGTTTGTTAAAGAGTTAAGAAAAATATCCAAACTAATTGTCATTTCAAGTTGTTTTGTCCAGAATATATAACACAGTACCAGGCAGTATAGATCAAAGATCAGACTGTACATTCTGTACAGTCTGATCTTGAACTACTCTGTCCACAAAATCAACTTAAGCTGGTTCCAGTGCATCATGGGTTAAAGCGCCTTTCACAATTCTAGGTGCCTATGTGGCCAGTTTAGATCAAGATCAGACTGTACAGAGAGTGCAGTTTGAACTTAGATCTACACTGCTCTGCTTTGCTGAAGCGTTTTGAACAAAAGCAACCTTGAAATTCCATGTATTTCAGCCTTATCGCTCTACTGAAAATGTCTCTTTGGTTTGTTGGCAATCTAAACTTCAAAGCGTCTTAACTTTTTCCTAGGTAACAAAACTTCAAAAGGATTGTATTGAAAGCATTTGCACTAGATGGCAAATTAAATGTAAATGTAAATAATGAGATTTGATGGGAAGAAAGCATTACTGGAAAAGGAGACAAGGCTTGTTACCAGCATTTTCTCCTTTACACACAATGTTTTTCAAAAGCCTTTTTCCCCAAGGTCTTAAAAACACAGATTATTTTGTGAAGGGTTTAAGGCAGTTTTTAAATTTCTAAATTCGTCTTGTATTCATATGTGAAAAGAAAGAAAACAATGGAAGAATAAATAGCTTCTTTTTTCACCGATGTGAGAACTCAATTAAGGCTGACTATTTAAAAGGTAGTTTTCAATTTCTTGGCCTATTAACATTTTTAATTTTTCTTTCACTTCACCTTAAAGCTTTAACCCTTTCATTTACCAAATAATCCTATGGCTTAACTAACCGTAGGATTTAGAAGGCTTTTCAAAACACTGGGGGAAAATAGGAGAACGAGAAAATGCCAGTAACCAGCATTTTCTCATTTTCCAAACATGTTTCCAACTTCATCAGAAAAAAATCCTATCACATGAGTAACAATTAACCCTTTGAATGCTGAATTTATGAAATGGACCTTTTCAGTAAGTCAAAACAGCCCAAATATTAGTATTTCAAGGTTTTTTGGGCCAGAGTATGTAACAAAGTAGTGGACAGTATAGATCAAAGATCAGACTGCATGTTTTGTGCAGTCTGATCTTGATTTACACTGTCCACAAAAACAACTTAGCTGGCTCCAGTGCTATAATAGGGTTAAATTGTTGTCTGAGAGTGGTTTCAATTTGGAAGAGTCTAGTTGTCTGATAAAGAGTGAAGTGAAAGTTCAATTTCCTATTTTGGCTGGAGTGAATCAAGATCAGAAAGTACAAAATGTGCCCATATCTGATCTTTGGATGTACACTATAAAATATTTTATTTGATCTTGTGGTAATACTGAGATATAAGTTGCCATGTTGCAATAATTTTTCCCCAGTTAAAAAGGCCTGTTCATTCATCTTGCACCCTACAGCTTAACACATTACTGTACAAAATATGGCATTGTAACACCTTTGCGGCTTTTTCTGTAATTTGAACTTTTGGAAAACATTGTGGAAATAGGAACAACCGCTTGTAAAAAGTATTTGACCATCTTCACAGTGTTTTTGCATACTGTTAAAAGAATTCACATTTTCCAGTCCTTCATTACACCATATCCCATTCAATCGACTCAGCAAAAACACTTTAACGCTCTATAAAGGATCTTGAGAGAGTAACGAAACCTCTGGTTGGCTAAAACACTTGTCTCGAAACCTCTGGTTGGCTAAAACACTACTGTTGCTTTCAAATTTAGAAAATTTATAAGAATTAGACTAGGATTATTCTTGAGAATGGTAGGTGAATAAGGACCTTGGTGTTTTTACGACCCTGAAGAGGAGGACTTTTTTTTGCATAAGTATTCCTGTCATATTGCAGTGACAGCTTTATTTTTTTTACTTCTTTCCTTCATGCAAAATCTGCCCTGGGTAGCTCAGTGGGTAGCATATCTGACTCGTGACATAGTGGTTGCTTGTTTGATACCTGGCTGAGGTAAACTTTCTTCCTGGCAATTGTGTGCCTCTCACCTCTGATGCATGAGAGAATTTTAAAAGTAGTCACTTAGTTGGAAAGTCAGTTGTGACAGTACTGGTCGTTGCCTGCGTATGTCATATTCTTCGAAGATTCGACCTGTCTGCTATGACGCATCACCCATCCCTGTATACCTGGGAAAAGTAGGGCTTATACCGAAGCTATTAGCCTATTACCCAAGCATGTAGGGGCTGTTTTATAAATGGCCGGTGCATAGGTTACATGCTAGCCGATCATAGCTTTATGAATCGCACCAGGTAGTGTTTTATTGAGTAAATGTTTATTTTATTCTGAAATTCAAAGTAACGGTTGTTTTTCAGAAAAGTAGTCCGGTTCTGTACCCAGAATGCCCAAATTAGATAGATGTGTATTTGTAGAATGCTATCTAGCGGGAGATAATGCAGCACTGGTGTGAGAAAGCTAGGAAACACATGTAGGTGTACTGACTGCTGTGATATGGCCTTAAAGCATTTAACTTTCCAACACAAACTAATCTACATGGATGGATTTACCAATACTAGGCTGGGACTCTTAAGCCTTGCTCAAGGACAGTGACTCCTAGGTGATCAGCCTTGCTTACCCCTTTTACAACTTTGTTGTTTGGTAAAGGGTTAAGTTCCCTTTTTCCAAATTTGTACACAGGGTACCATTGTATTAGTGAACAATCTGTTAGTGTTTCAACTACAAAAGTCATTTAAATCTACATATTTTTTTTTTTGTTTCCGTGTTTTTGTGCCGCAAATTGTGTGACTGAAATTCGAAACTGATGTTTTTTGTCAATTCTTTTGACCCTGTCCTACACCCTTTTGAAAAAAAATCTTGGAAAATGGCAAATTTTTTGCTCAAATATGAGGTATTTCTAGAGTATATATTCTTGATAAATTGAACACCCAAGTTTGTACAGTTTTTTATCTTCTCTTTTTTAGAAGCTTTCAACACTCAACTCTTCACAGAACAACAAAATTTTAGACTTGTCCAATTTGGGAGCATTTACAGACGACAAAAGAAATGTGACTCAAAAATTAAAATTTGTTCATGGAAGGGTAGAAAACATTGTGGGAAACGGAGAAAATGCTGGTTACCAGCATTTTCTCCTTTTCCCACTATGTTTTCAAAAGACTTCTTTCTCAGGCTTGTTAAAAGTCAGGATTGTGTGGTGAAGGGTGAAAGCACCAAATATTTAAGCCAACAGAAAATTTCACTTTGGAATTAAGACCAGTATTTGTGCATAGACCATTTTAGTCAAGTTTAATTCACCATCTGCAAATATTTTCAACATTGTCAAACAATCCCAAAGCATATTTTCAGTCTAGAAATAAGACTTCAATATGAGCCGTGCTCTAGCAAAAAGGGGCATAATGCATCTCAGTGATACATGATACCAAGCAAGTCATCACATAATTATGGATCCATAATAGCCACTTTTTTAAACAACAGACTTAATAATGAGATAGACTGGTCCTTTGACATACAGAAAATTTACTAATAGCGAAAAGTTTCGGCCCAGGTCAGCCTACGTGGATTGCGCAGGCTGACCTGTGTCGATACTTTTTGCAGATGCATCAAGCCCCCTTTTCACAGAGCATGGCTCATATAGTAAAAAGCAATACAGCTGCTCTTGTTCAGAATGTCTTAAATTTTTACCAAACGGCAAAATTCTAGACTGGTCCAAATTGAAAGCACTTGAAAACATCAAAATTATATGTGCCTCAAATGATTGGATTTTTACTGAAAGGTTAGAAAATATTGTGGGAAAAGGAGAAAATGCTGGTTACTAGCACTTTCTCCTTTTCCCACAATGTTTTCAAAAGTCTTACCTTACAGGGTCGTTAAAACTGGGGATTATTTGGTAATGGGTTAACAAAGAGGATAGACTAGATCAACCATCAGGGTCCGTATTCACCAACCATTCTTTAGCACGTTCTCAGCCTAATTCTCCAAGATTTTCTAAATTTGAAAGTAACAAAACTTCTGATTGGCTAAACCAAATGTTTCAGCCAATCAGAAGTATTGTTATTTTCAAATTTTAGAAAATTCTGGAGAATGAGACTAAGAATGTTTTAAGGAATGGTTGGTGATTGCGGACCCAGACTGCATGGTTTGCACAGTCTGACTTTAATATTCACTGGCTTCAAAGGCAACTATAATTATGAAAGGCCATTACGGTTTGATCATGCCTATTGTCCTACCAAGATTTTCTAAATTTGAAAGTAACACAACTTCTGATTGCTTAAACCGAATATTTCAGCCAATCAGGAGTTGGGTTACTTTCAAATTTTAGAAAAATCTGGAGAATGAGACTAAGAATGTTCTTAACAATTATGGTTACTGATTACGAACCCAGACTGCATGTTTTGTGCAGTCTGACTTTAATCTTCACTGGCTTCAAAGGCAACTATATAATTATGAAAGCCCATTAAGGTTTGATCATTCCTATAGTCCTATTTTAGTGTCTTGAACAAATGCATTTCAAAACATTGTGGTGAATTAAGAAATTTTTCATTTTGCCACAATTTTTTCACACATAGTTGTGTATCTACTTTTTACCAAAGAGTCACCAGCATTTTCTCCTTTTCCAACAATGTTTTATACCCTTTTAGAGTCAGGTTGCATTTATTAGGTACATTTTATTTGTTATCTGCAACAGCTTTCAAGAAGTTTACTCAATAAAACTTAGTTTTATTTATCTAGCATTGATCTATCGGGGTTAAACAGTATTGACTCAACTCTTTACCATGTTAGAAAGTTTGAGACTTGAACAAATAGAAAGCAGTTGCAGATGACAAATTAAATGTGGTTACAATGAAGAGATTTTTTTTGGAAAGTGTAGAAAACATCGCGGGAGAAGGAAAAGATGCTGGTTAATAGCATTTCCCCACTATGTGTTCAAAAGTTTTATTCCTCAAGGTTGTTAAAACTCAGAATTGTTTAGTTAAAGGTGCAGGGTTTTTTTCTACCTTGTAATAATCATTGAATTATCTTTTTTTCCCTTTAAGGTCACCTAATAGATTATAGAATGTACAAAAATTAGAAAATTACTGATTTTTTTTCTTAACCCTTTACCATACAATCCCGACTTTTAACGACCCTGGGAAAGAAGTCTTTTGAAAACATTGTGGGAAAAGGAGAAAATGCTGGAAACCAGCATTTTCGCCTTTTCCCACAATGTTTTCTAACCTGTCAAAGAAATATTCCACCATTTGAGCCACATTGAAATTATCGTCTGCAAATGCTCTCAATTTGTACAAGGCTAAAATTTTGTCATCTGGTAAAGGGTTAAGCCACGTTATTATTCCTTTACCAAGTAGTCCCATGTTTTAATTCTTTACCAGACAACAAAATTTTAGACATGTCCAAATTGAAAGCATTTGCAGACGACAAATTAATTGTGACAGAAAAATTGAAATTTGTTTCAGGAAAGGTAGAAAACATTTTGGGAAATGTAGAAAAAGCTGGTTACCAGCATTTTCTCCTTTTCCCACAACGTTTTCAAAAGACTTCTTTCTCAAGGTCGTTAAAACTTGGGATTGTGTGGTAAAAGGTTAACAGTCCTTAGAAAGAAGGCTTTTAAAACATAGAGGGAAAATGAGAAAATGCTGGTAACCAGCATTTTCTTCTTTTCCTGCGATGTTTACTGTCTTTTCAAAAATAAATCTCATCCTTTTAATCATATCAAGTCTTATGATGCCTGCAAATCAATTCATTTTCAACAAGTCTAAACTTTTGTCAATTGGTAAAGACTTCAGAAAAACTAGAACTTGTTTTTCTACAAAAAAACAGATGTCTCTCCCCTTTTTGGTGTCAGAAGGATTGATATGTCACCAAGGTAATTTCTAAAATATTTTCGTGGCATTGCAGACTACAGAACTAGGCAAAGCATTGACAATGTTAGTATATACAAACAAATTATCAGCAAATTATTTGAGGAAGTTCCTCTTTCTTGCCAAAAAACGGCAAAATAAATGGCTCATGGAAATAAATAAGTTTAGCATATAGGTAAAAGCACTAGCAAGGACAAACAATATAAAGTTTGTGAGTGCTAGCGAGGACAAATAATATGAAGTTGAGGAAAAACAGTGCAAACACACGGTGAAAGTTAATGTTAGTTAGTCAGTCAAACTAAATCAGTATCTGATATAAAGTAAAATAATCAAAGGAAAATAACTTAAATAATATACAAACCAGAGTTATGGTTCTGTGCATCTCATTGTATGAAGTTTCATCAAAATATCTCTACTGGTTTTTAAGTTATAAAGCTGACAAGAAATTGTATGGAAAATGAACAAAGGGAAGTAACTCAAAAAATATACAAACAAGAGTTATGTTTCTTGTGCATGACACATCGTCTCATTGTGGTTCAGAAATATATTAAGTTTCATCAAAATATCTCAAGCGGTTTTCAAGTTATAGAACGGGCACTTAGTTGTATGGAAAATGATCAAAGGGAAATAACTCAAAAAATATACAAGCCAGAGTTATGGTTCTTATGCATGACACATCATCTCATTGTGCTTTACAAATGTATGAAGCTTTATCAAGATATCTCTAACTGTTTTCGAGTTATAGAGCGGACACGAAATTGTACGTAAAATGAGTAAGGAAAATAATCAAGGGAAATAACTCAAAAATTATGCAAACCAGAGTTATGTTTCTTGTGCATGACACTTCGTCTCATGGTGCTTTACAGATGTGTGAAGTTTTATCAAAATATCTTAAAAGGTTTTCGAGTTATAGAACGGCCACTTAATTGTATGGAAAACGAGTAAAGGGAAATAACTCAAAAATATGCAAACCAGAGTTATGTTTCATGTGCATGACACATCGTCTCATTGTGGTTCAGAAATGTATGAAGTTTCATCAAAATATCCCCAACAGTTTTCGAGGTATAGAGTGGCCACTTAATTGTATGGAAAATGATCAAAGGGAAATAACTAAAAAAAATATATAAGCCAGAGTTATGGTTCTTGTGCATGACACATCATGTCATTGTGCTTTACAAATGTATGAAGCTTTATCAAGATATCTCTTACGGTTTTCAAGTTATAGAGCGGACACGAAATTGTACGTAAAATGAGTAAGGAAAATAATGTAAGGGAAATAACTCGAAAAATATACAAGCCAGAGTTATGGTTCTTGTGCATTACACTTCGTCTCATGGTGCTTTACAAATGTGTGAAGTTTTATTAAAATATCTTAAAAGGTTTTCGAGTTACAGAGCGGACACGATTTGTGAAGGAAAATAATGAAAGAGAAATAACTCAAAAAATATACAAGCCAGAGTTATGTTTCAGGTACATGACACTTTGTCTCATGGTGCTTTACAAATGTGTGAAGTTTTATCAAAATATCTTAAAAGGTTTTCGAGTTATAGAGCAGACACGATTTGTGAAGGAAAATATTGAAAGGGAAATAACTCGAAAAATATACAAGCCAGAGTTATGTTTCTTGTGCATTACACTTCGTCTCATGGTGCTTTACAAATGTGTGAAGTTTTATTAAAATATCTTAAAAGGTTTTCGAGTTACAGAGCGGACACGATTTGTGAAGGAAAATAATGAAAGAGAAATAACTCAAAAAATATACAAGCCAGAGTTATGTTTCAGGTACATGACACTTTGTCTCATGGTGCTTTACAAATGTGTGAAGTTTTATCAAAATATCTTAAAAGGTTTTCAAGTTATAGAGCGGACATGATTTGTGAAGGAAAATATTGGAAGGGAAATAACTCGAAAAATATACAAGCCAGAGTTATGGTTCTTGTGCATGACACTTCGTCTCATGGTGCTTTACAAATGTGTGAAGTTTTATCAAAATATCTTAAAAGGTTTTCAAGTTATAGAGCGGACATGATTTGTGACAGACAGACAGACAGATGGACGCACGGGGAAAAACAATATGTCTCCTGACCCTGACGGGGGGGAGACATAAAAAAAAAAAAGCTAAGAATGTACTCAAATCCTCCATCTTAATCTATATTTACAAATTTTCTAATCACTGAAGAAAAATTTAGTCTACATTGCAAAGAAAAAAAACCCAAAAATTTCAAATAACTTACACAATAAAAAAAAAAGGTCCAAAAAGGAAAGAAAATCGAACACCACACACAAAAAATAATTGTCCACTGAGTGTTCCACAATTGTTTGTTAGTGAATGATCCATAGTGATTCAGATGGGTCTTTCCTCTTTCATTTAAAACAATGTCACAAATGTCATGAAAATGACCCTGGAATAAGAATTTCTTCATTTTCAACTCTTAAACCGAATTACCAAATTTTAGGCTCAACTAAACTGGAAGTATTTACAGATGACAGAGTATATGTAACTCGAAGGGTTTTTGACATAGTAAAAAAAATTGTGGTAAAAGGAGAAAATGCTGGAAACCATCATTTTTACCTTTTCCCACAATGTTTTCTAAAGCCTCTTGGCTTGGGGTTTCAAAACATGGGATTGTTTGGGAAAGGGTTAAACTTTATCCCAAAATATTGTGTTGAAATTTTCAAAGTTTAACAATTTCAGGAATAGAAAGAAATAGATTATAAACTTGGTTAAATTACTGAAATGTGCACAGATCTGCATTGTGCAAAATATTCCGTAAACACATATCTTTCCCTTACTTAACACATCTTCTTGTACAGAAAAGAAGCATCATGGAGCAAATATCAATGCTTTGATCTATATAACTGTACATGTATATATTCATGATGATTTTTTGGTTTATTTGGGATGTAAAGATAAAGATCAGACTGCACAGAACGTGAAATCCGATCCTGGATTTGCACCGCCATTTGGTGAAGTACACATAACTCAGCTTTAAAACTGAAATGTACGAGTTGTTAAGATTTCAGGACAGAAAACTGTCTATTTCATTTGCACAGCCTTTTAACAGTTAACCCTCTACCACATAATACTGAGTTTTAGCAACCCTGAGGAAGAAGGCTTTTGAAAACATTTTGGGAAAAGGAGAAAATTCTGGTAACCAGAATTTTCTCCTTTTTCCAAAATGTTTTCTGTCCTTTAAAGGCAAAACCGTTTCATTTGGGCTAATTGAATTTATCTTCTGCACATTCTTTCTATATGTTTAAGTCTAAAATTTTGTCTGCTGGCACAGATTATACAAACTCTAATTATAATTTTCATAGGTTATTGTCAATCCTTGTGATAATCTAACATTTCAGTTTGTAGTAAAGACCTCCTCTTTGCATAACTCAAAGCTACTTTTACCGGAATGTATTTCAAAATATCAGATAGTGTAGATTGCACATCCTGCTCAAGTTTTATCCTGATCCCCACCCTCAAAAAGACATGATTTATGGTAAGTCCTTAAATAAGACAGAGAGTTAACTCTTTGCCAGACGACAAAATTTCTAAACTCTGACAAAATTTGTAAACTCCAAGAAATTGAGAGCATGAGCAGCCGACAAATTAGATGAATCTCAATTAAAGGTATTTGTCTTTGAAATGGTTAAAAACATCATGGGAAAAGGAGAAAATGATGATTACCAGAATTTTCTCCTTTTCTCATAATGTTTTAGGAAAAAAAAAATCCATCAAAATTGAAAAAAAAAAAATACGATTGTCCAAATTTAAAGCATTTGCAGAAATGTGTCAAATATGGCTCAAGCTGTGTATGATTGTCTTTGATATAGCAGATAACATTGTGGGGGAAAAGGAGAAAATGCTGGTTACCATAAACCTTCTACAGGGTTGCTGGAAAACAACAGGATTGTATAGCAAAGGGTTAAACACCTCAGGCACGCGATGTCGTTTTGTAAGTTTTATTATTATAACCTCGCTGATATTTTTTTACTATGAATTAATCGTTTAACCGTGCCATTGGCCCATTACAATGTTTCTGATCAAATGGATGATAATCTCGGTTATAAATAGCCGGTAACACAATATATCAATGTTTGTCATCAAAGATATTCGTCCAGCCATGAATCTTATGTCTGACTCAGTGACTAGCATACAGTACTGTTTCCTGTGGTAGTTGGTTTGTTTGGTTCGTGTTACTTTCTCCTTCACGACATAAAATTTAGACTTGCCCAATTTGAAAGCATAGGCAGAAGAAATTCAATTTAATGTGGTTCAAAAAATAGGATTTTTTTCAAAAGGGTAGAAAATACTATGGAAAAATAGAAAATGCTGCTCACCAATGTTTTCAAAAGTATTTTATCTCGGGGGTTTTTAAAACTTTGGAATGTTGCGTAAGGGATTATTGCCTGTTCGAACATTAATATTTCAGTTATATTGCAGCTGCCAGTGCATCTTCCTTTGCTTTCCTGGAGTTTCCTTTACCAATACTAAGCACAACATTCTTTCAAACATTAATAATGTCAAAACAATGAACAGCAATGAAAGAGGAATAAACCCTGTCAATAACTATCATCAACCCTACAAAAGAATTTGGTCAAGCTGGCAAATCCAACCACTATGACTTGTTGGCTAAGCTCTGTACTATAGCAACAGAACTACTAGGCTTTGCTCCTGTGGTAGTATGTATACAAAAAACATGAATAAGTGCACTCACTGCCATGATGATGAGAAAACTTTTGATTTCCAAAACCCTTAACCCTTTACCACATAAACCAATGTTTAATGACCCCAAGGAATACCGATAAGCTCTATGAAAACATCATGGGAAAAGGAGAAGATGCTGGTAACCAGCATTTTCTCCTTTTCCCACAATGTTTTCTACCCTGTTGGAGAATTTCTTTTCCTTTGTGTCAGTTTTAAATTTGTTATCCACAGATGCTTTCAGTTTTGAAGAGTCTTGAATTTGTAATTCAGGAAACGGTTAAGAATGTTCTTAATTCTCCTCTATTATGCTCCCCTAGTGCCATTTGCACTGAACAAGCCCACATGCTCTGAAAATCAAAGAAGAACTTCCAAACTGTTAAATCCTTTCCATTTAACACAACCCTATGTTTTAAAGACTCTGACAGAAGGTGTTTAAAAACCATTGTGGAAAAAAATCATGGTACCAACAATGCTTTCTACCAGTAACTGTTACAGTCCCCTGCAAATAATCTCATTTTGGACATAATTATCTAAAATTTTGTAGTTCAGTAAAGACTTTTACCCATTAGCACATGATTCAGGGTTCTAATGACCCTGAGAAAGGAATTTTTTTTGAAAACATTGTGGAAAAAGAAGAAAGCGATACTTACTAGCACTTTCTCCACAATAATAACTACCATTTCAAAGATAGGTACATCCTCTTGTTTGAGTCTTATTTGTTATCTGCAAAGGCTTTAGATTTGGAAATGTCTTAATTTTTTTCTTCTGATAAAAAGTTAACTAGCATTAGCTCCCTTGAGTGTTTAATATTAATACAAATTTACCAATTTTTAACAAGCCTGTATTTGAATGATCCCAATGAAAACATATTTTGAAAATATTCTTGGACAAGGAGAAAATGCAGGTATTATACCAGCATTTTCAGATCTCCTTTACCCACAAAGTTTGCTACTATTTTAGAGAAAAATCTTCTTATTTAAGCCAAACTTTAGTGTGAGCTATTCAGATTTTCATAATCTCACTAAACATAGATCAAAGTACTGAAAGTACCGAGAGACTAGCAAATGCTGGGTAAGCGGCCTTGGTAACTGTAAAGCTTGGTTGATCCATACAAGATTAAAGAAAATGATCAATCCAGCTATCAAGTCTGTTCCAGCAAAATCCGTTATTTAGTCGGATCAAGTTTGGCCTGATCTAATCTGGTTATTCAGTCCAATCCTGTTCGATTGGATGACTTTAATCACTGCCCATAGCAACTGACTTGTCAAAAGAGGAAACACCATAAAAAATTTCTGTTGTTACAAATTTATGATTTTTCATTTGAATTCTTTCTGGAGTTCAATTTTAGATCACCTTTCTATGCTTTTTCACTTTAGTATGGGTTAGACAAACTCAGAGCTACATGTAGATGAGACCTATGAAAACCTGTGAAAAACTCAAAGATGAAAAAAGTTGCCTTGAGATGAGCCTGATTTGCATAGGTCACTGGCTAATTTACATATAAGCAAACAGTTCATATCGTATCGTTGACATCTTGTTCAGTCCATGACTTTGAAAATAGTATTGTTCAAACTGAGTGGTAGAGATTTTGAAGTTCATGTCAACATTGTCACATTCAATAGAATTAGAATTTCTAACATGAGGAATTATTTTCCGTGAGGCAGTATGTGTTGACTGTAGGCTTTTTTCTTTGCAAAAAAAACCTACATATATCTAGTTGTATTGATCTGTGTTTTACAGGATATTTTGATTTACTGCATATAAAATCTACACAACCCCTTTTAACCCTCTACCACAGAATCCAGACTTTTAACTACCCTGGAAAAGAGACCATTTGAAACGTGGGAAAGGGAGAAAATACTGGTAAACAGCATTTTTCCCTTTTTCCACAATGTTTTTATACCTAATCAAAGACAAATTCCAACATTTGACCCACATTCAAATTGTCGTCTGCAAAAGCTTTCAATTTCGGCAAGTTTAAAATTTTGTCGTTTTGTAAAGAATTTGTTGTCATAATTATGCAAGTGCTTTAAATTTGGACAAGTCTACAACTTTGTTGTTTGGTAGAGAAGCTGTCAATCTCTCTGGAGTGTTTTATATTAGCACATTGCCCCCTGCAGACAACTGCTGTAATCGTGCTGTGAGCCACATCAACTCTTTATCAAACGACAAATTTTTGAACTTGTCCAAATTCAAGGCTGTTGCAGACGACAAATCAAATGTGGCTTGATTTATAAGACTTGACTCTAAAAGGGTAGAAAACATTGTGGGAAAAGGAGAAAATGCTGGTTACCTGCATTTTCTCCTTTTCCCACAAAGTTTTCAAAAGGCTTCTTCCCCCAGGGTTGTTAAAACTCAGTATTGTGTGGTAAAAATTTAAAAAATGTTGCTTTTACAAAACATCAAAATATTAGACTTGTCCAAACTGAAAGCAATTACAGACAACAATCTAATCCTATACCACACAATCCCCACTTTTAATGAAGCTGAGAAAGGAGCCTTTTTGAAAACATGGTAGGAAAAGGAGAAAATGCTAGAAAGCAGCATTTTCTCCTTTTCCTGCAGTGTTTTCTACCATTTCCAAAACAGTTTCAATTTTTCAGTGGCATTTATATTGTAAATTTCTGTATATGCTTTTAATTCAGACTAGTCTAAAATTTTGTTGTTTGGTAAAGAGTTAATTTTGTGGCTCAGTGATTGGATTCTACCAGTCTGGCAACCTGTTTAGGTCATGATCATGATCTGATCTTTGATTTACACTGTCAACATTGTGGACAAAAGCAACCTCCAAAGTGCATTTATTTCGGTCTCATCTTTACACCATAAATGCCGAGCCCCAATAGCTCAGTCAGTAGTGTACAGGACTTGAGAACAGGGGGTCACAGTTTGGATCCCGGGCTCGGCCAATTTCTTTCCGAGGATTTATGATAGTCATTGCGACAGGATTCATTCCTTTCTCACTGCTGACCGTTGTTTTGACAATGGTTTTGTGGGAAAGCAGCCACTGGCTTGGAAAGAATATTGTGCGGAGTACTGGTAAAAGAAACTCCAGAAGAGCAAGGATAGGTGCACTGGTCGCTGCAATATAACTGAAATAATGTTGAAAACCGCATTTAACACCATACAATCTATCATACAATCAATTACACTGTAAATCTCTGCTTACTTGGCACTTCAACTCTCTACAAAACAACAAAAGTTTCTGCTCGACCAAATTGGAAGCATTTGCAGACCACAGCTTAAATGTAGCTCAAATGATTATTTCTGTCTTTTATCGGATAGAAAACATTTTGTTTTCAAATGCCTTCTTCTTCAGGGTTGTTAAAACTTGGGATTTATATCTGCTAAAGGGTTGAAGGTTATGAGAGAGGACAAACAAGTGAAAACTTGGGGGAGTTAATATTTTTTTAACCCTATACCAAATAATCCTGACTTTTAATGACCCTTGAAAACAAACCTTTTGAAAACATTGTGGGAAAACGAGAAAATGCTGGTAAGCAGCATTTTCTCCTTTTCCCACAATATTTTCTATGGACCAATCAAGACAAATCTCACCATTTGAGCAATTTTGATTTTGTCTTCTGAGAATGCTTTCAATTTGGAATAGTGTGCAATTTTGTCATTTGGTGAAGAGTTAATAGTCCATCAGTCGGGCATGTGTACTATAAACCATTTTGCAATATGCCAAATCTGGCTTACTTTTAACCTTTTAACCGTCCGTCCCAAATTTTAAACCCTGGGAAAGAAGGCTTTTGAAAACATTGTGAGAAAAGGAGGAAATGCTGGTAAACCAGAATTTTCTCCTTTTTCCCAAAATGTTTTCTGCCTATATATGGACAAATACTATCATTTGAAAGGCATTGGAATTGTAGTCTGTAAATTCTTTTAAAATGAACCAGTCTAAAATTTGTCGCAAATCGTTATCTCATCCAAAACAAATATGCTGCAGACAATTTTGGAAATACTCTTATAAAATAGGGATAATTGACTGGCATTGCTGCTTTCTTACATAGATTGTGCAGTCTGATCATTGTCTGCAACTTTGTCAAGATATTAAGTTGTGATACACACGTCTTTCGTACCTTAGTAACGCAGACTACCAATTTTATTATTATCCCCCGCCGAAGGCGGAGGGATATAGTTTTAGCGTTGTCCGTCCGTCCATCTTTCCGTCCGTCCTTCCGTCTGTGTGTCCATCCAGGAGAATATCTCCAATACCATTGGACGGAATTTCGTGAAACTTTATACGTGTGTACAGTAACCCATTCCGCCGATATAATTTTTTTCTTTTTTTGATTCTATGAAAAAAGGCCGACTGGGAGCAATTTTACGTTACGCAGTCAAGTAAATTTTTCGGCGGGGGATATCATTTCAACGAAATTGCTTGTTTATTTAGCACTGTACAGGCTTAGTAACTTTATACCATAGGGCAAAATTTTACACTTGTCCGATTCAAAAGAACATGCAGCAGGAAAATCAAATATAGCTTGAATAATAGGATTTGTTTATTAACCCTTTCGGCATCACAGGCAAAAACAGCGACTTTTGCGGATGGCATTGATCAAGATCAGACTGCACAAAACGTGCAGTCTGATCTTTGATCTACACCATCCGCTTGTGTAGTCAAGCCTATACAATCAAAATCTTTGTAAGTTTCAATGGATTCTATTTAGAGCCGTCGAAAGAGGTCGAGTTTATTTATTTGGGACTGAAAGAGTTAAACAGTATAAAACATAGTGGGAAAAAGAGAAAATGCTGGTTACCTGTATTTTTTCCTTTTCTCACCATGGTTTCAAAGGCCTTTATCCTCAGGCTTGTTAAAACACTAGATTGTTCCATGAAGGGTTAACCCTTTACCACACAATGCTGAGTTTTAACGACCCTGTGAAAGAAGCCTTTTGAAAACATTGCAGTAAGCGGAGAAAATGCAGGTAACCAGCATTTTCTGATTTTCCCACAATGTTTTCTGGTTTTCAGGAACATATTTCATAATATGAGTCACATGTAGTTTGTTTTCTGCAAAAGCTTTCAATTTGGATGATTCTACATTTTTGTTGTATGGTAAAGAGTTAACACATAGCACAACATTTGGAGCATAATACTGGCATTTTGATGCAGCTGCAGGTGTTTGTACTAACAAAAACAGAATGAGAAATATGGGGTTTGACATGAGTTGGTATTCAAGATAGAATTTTATCAAACAACTACATAAAAAATGTTATTAAGCGAATTATAGATTTGTTAAACATAGGCCTACATGTACATTTTAATTGAAATTTACATGAAGCCTAAAAATAACTAAAAAAAAAACCCTTGCATTACATATAATTACTTTGTTTTGAATCTAAAAATGATAAAAATTTGCAGCTTTTTCACAATCATCAATTTTGACAACTAATTTTAATTCCTGGTCAGGAATGTCTCAGAAATGAGGCATATAGCACTCCTTACAAGTCTCAAATATGTGTAAAATTAGAAAATTCATAACAGCACTATTACACTGAAAACAAGGGTTAGTTATGTGATAAATAGAAATAAGAAAAAAAAATCTGGAACTGTCCTAGACCAACAGGGCCGTATACCTGCAACAACTGTTGCCTTAAAAATGTCACTGGATCAGGAAAACAGTTCAAAGGGCCATAACTCCAGTAATAATCAATCACAATGACAATTGCAGGTTCACACAGTTTCCGTGGTAGGAAAACATTGGCTTCCATTGATACTTAAGCCATTGATTGAAAATTGAAGGAGGAGAGGAGGACACAGAAATAACTCTTTACTACACAATCCTGTGTTTTAATTGACACTGTGGAAGAAGGCAGAGAAAAACATTGTGGAAAAAGAAGAAAATGCTGGTAACCAGCATTTTCTTCTTTTCCCACATTGTTTTCTACCTTTCCAAAAAACCAATTAAAACTTTTGAGTCACCTTTATTTAGTTGTCTGCAAAATGCTTTCAATTTGGATGTGTCTAAAATTTTGTCATTTGGTAAAGATTTAAGTCTACAGACAGACGATTGGGACCTGTTTAAAGTATACCCTCTTCTGACTTTGCTGGGTGGGTGGGAGAGAATATTATTATCCATAGCAATGGGGGGGGGCATTCCTGGGAGTCAAGTTATCTCCCTTGCCAGATAAAGACTAAAGGCAACCAAATAACAGGATGGTCATTTTACCGTATTTTTTTGTTTTTATCCTTGACTCCCTTTCGAATGTTGCGATAAATAGAATGTGATTTATGATATGTATGTAAGGTCATAGTGTAATTTCAAAGTGAATTTTTTTTCTAATTCATCATGAAAAGAGCCGAGCCCCGGTAGCTCAGTCGGTAGTGTGCAGGACTTGAGAACGGGGTCGTGGGTTCGAACCCTGGCTCGGCCAATTTCTTTCCAAGGATTGATGATAGTCATCGTGACAGGATTCATTCCTCTCCCACCACTGACCATTGTTTCGACGATGATTATGTGGGAAAGCAGCCAGTGGCTTGGAAAGAAAATTGTGCGCAGTACTGGTAAAGAGACTCCAGGAAAGCATGGATAGGTGCACTGGCCGCCGCGATATAAGTGAAATAATGTTGAAAACGGCGTTAAACACCATTTATCAATCAATCAATCATGAAAAGAGTACATAATATTATTGATTTATAAAACGATCTGACTAGATTTAGTTAGAATTTTATATTCAGGACATATCTGTGAAGTGCAAGAAAATCAAGGATGAAATCCAAGTACATGTAATCCCCAAATCAGGACCAATGTAGTACTTAAGAGAGGAATCAAGGGAAACTAGAGCAGTCACTGAATGTGACTTAATACCCCCGCCAGCGCTTTGACAGAAACAGGCAATTTAACAAAAAAAATTTTAAGTTCAAGGGGAGATTACCCTTGAATCATAGGGAGTAGATGATTGAAAACTGCATCTTGCACAACTTCAGTATACGATCAATGTATCAACAAACTTTCAGTACAATAGCAGCAAAACTGTAGGAGGAGTTTGCGACACAAAATTACTAGTATTTTGTACACAGACGGACACACGGACAGACAGGCTGATTCCAGTATACCCCCGAAAACATTCGTTTTGCAGGGGTATAATAACTGAAGAATGTTCCTCATTTACCCCATATTCATGAAATTATCTGTCAAATGATCCGGTTAATATCATTTGTAGCCTATCTAAATATGGTTCTTTAGTGGGCTTGATTATTTTGGGCTAATGAAACCTTTGAAAAACATTTTATGCACCAAATTTGGGAGTTTGTATTAACAGAACAATGAATTTCTTCAGTATCCTCCAATCCTATATTTTTCAGGACTTTAACTCTTTTCCAAATAATCCCTAGTTTTGACAACCCTGAAGAAAAAGGCTTTCCCAAAACATCATTGGAAAAGGATCAAATTGGTTAAAACAAGCCATTTTTTTTCAAACGTTCTACATATTATTGTATAAACGATATTTTCCTTTTCTTAAAATGTTTCTCAGTTGTATGATGTGTTATTTCTTGGTTACATCCTCGATCAAATCAGAGAAGATCAAAGTCCTGAGAAGCAGATTTGTTGGAGAGTGTTTAGAAATGATATGAAGGAAAAAAAATCTTTCATTACATGTAAAGCATTTAAATTTTACATCATACCTTTAATTTAACCCTTTACCATACAATCCCGAATTTTAACGACCCTGGTAATCAGCATTTTCTCCTTTTCCCACTATGTTTTCTACCCTATTAAAGGCAGAAATCATTATCTAAACTACACTTGTCATCTGCAAATGCTTTCAATTTAGTACAGTCCAAAATGTTGTCATTTGGTAGAGAGTTAAAAGTGTGCATATTATTGTGAAGATGACAATCTGTTATTGTATGGTCCGTTGAAGTGTTAGTCTATGGTAAACAAGAGGGCCATGATGGCCCTGTATCGCTCCACTGGCTAATAAGTCAAAACACTATGAGGCAAATATTACAATACCTGGCCAAAACTAGAGGACATACAATTTTTTTTGTGTAAAATCCTATGAGAAAGTTATAACCCCAGGGCAAAGCAATTTTTGGCCACAAAGCTACAATTACTTGAATCCTGGTGGAGGTCCACAAGATAAAGCCCCATACCAAATAATACAGGTCCAGAATGTGTTGTTATAAACAAGAAGATTTTCAAAGTTTCCTAAATGAAAGGCCCTGTAAAACATGAGATCCCTGAGACAGGGCTAAATTTAGTAGCCCTAGGTCTTATGGTTAGTAACAAAAAGATTTATAAAGTTTTCACGATAAAAGCCCATGTAAAACTTGTGACCCCTGGGGTGGGGCCAACTTGACCCAGGGCTATAATTTGGGTCTTCTTAATAGAGGCCTACTAGATAAAGCTACATGCAAAATTTGGTAGCCCTAGGCCTTATGGCTAGGTAAGAGTAGATTTTTAAAGTTTCCCCATAAAAGCCCATGTAAAACTTGTGACCCCCGGGGCAGGGCCAAATTTGACCCCAGGGCTATAATATGGGCACCCTTGGTAGAGACCCACTTGATAAAGCTACATGCAAAATTTGGTAGCCCTAGGCCTTATGGCTAGGTTCGAGAAGATTTTTAAAGTTTTCCCATAAAAGCCCATGTAAAACTTGTGACTCCCGGGGCTGGGCCAAATTTGACCCCAGGGCTATAATTTGGGCACTCTTGGTAGATGCCTACTTGATAAAGCTACATGCCAAATTTGGTAGCCCTAGGCCCTATGGCTAGGTACTAGAAGAATTTTAGAGTTTTCCTTATATAAGCCCGTATAAAAATTGTGACCCCCGGGGCTGGGCCAAATTTGACCCTAGGGCTATAATTTGAAGAAATTTGGTAGAGGTCCACTAGATAAAGCTACATGCCATATTTGGTAGCCTTAGGCCTTATGGTTTCAGAAAAGAAGACTTTCAAAGTTTTTCAATATTTTTCAGTTTTGTTGCTATCGCAACCAGAGTTTTTAAAGGAATCAATTCTTTCAAGAAATTCTGAAGAGGACCATTTCTGTGAACTTTCATCAAAATCGGATGGGTAGTTTCAGAGAAGATGTATGAAATAAAAGTTAACGCACGGACAGACGCATGGACACACGACGGACACCAGGCCATGACATAAGCCCACTGGCCTATGGCCAGCGGAGCTAAAAAATGAATTTTGTAACTAGGTAAAAAAAAAGATAAAGCCACCTGGCAACTAGTGGTAGTTTTTAAAATTCTCTGCTGATATTAGGATGTAGCATTAATTAAAGCACAAGCATATCCAGAATATGAATTTTCAGACAGAACGATCATAGCAGGTAGATGTTTTATGTATCAAATCCGCTAAAAAAGAAACTGCAAGTGTACTTGCCTTATTTCAGATAAAGCCACCTGGCAACTTTTAACCTACCAGTAGTTTTAAAATTCTCTGCTGGTATTAGGATGTAGTGTTAAAGCACAAGCGTATCCAGAATATGAAATTTCAGACAGAACGATCACAGCAGGTAGATGTCCAGTAAATGTAAATCCGCTAGAAAGAAATTGCGAGTGTACTTGCCTTATTTGAGAAGATGCAAATCTAAACTCTTTACCAGATGATTAAATTCTAGATTTGTCCAATTTTCCATCATTTATTTTTCAGATGACCAATTCTATTTGACTCAAATGTTGAGAGGATGATAGAAAACATTGTCAAAAAAAGAGAGAAAATCCTCTTTTTCTGCAATATTTTCAAAAGCCTTGGATCTTCAAGGTCCTTAAATCATGGGATTGTTTGGCAAAGGATTAGCCCTTTACGACATAATCCCAAGTTTTAACAACCCTGAGGGGGAAGATTATGAAAACATTGTGTGAAAAGGAGAAAATGCTGGTAACCAGCATTTTCTCCTTTTCCCACAATGTTTTCTACCTTATCAAGAACAAATTTCGTCATTTGGGCCACCTTCAGTTTGTTGTCTGCAAATGCTTTCACTTTGGACCAGTCTAAAATTTCCTCGTTTGATAAAGATTTAACTCCTTATCAAACAACAATATTTCAGACTAGACTAAATTGAAGGCATTTGCAGATGACAAATTCAATGTAACTCAAATGATGATTTTTGTCCTTGAAAGGGCAGAAAACATTGCAGGAAAAGGAGAAAATGCTGGTTATCAGCATTTTCTCCTTTTCCCACAATGTTTTCAAAAGGCTTCTTCCTCAGGGTCGTTAAAAGTTGGGATAGTGTGGTAAAGGATTAAACAAGGACAAACAGGAACATAAAAGTCTTCTTTACCCTCTATCAAAATTAAATTTAATTCCAAGGTCCAGTGCTTCGTTCTCTCCGCAACAAAATAAGATAACTCACCTACTTCCGACATCAAAAATATGCTTTCACTGGTTAAGCAGACATTTAGGAATGGAGCAGAAGGCAGTGTAGATTTTGTATTGGAGTTTAACGCCGTTTTAACAGCTTAGGTCTTATCACAGCGGTCACTGCACCTGCGCTTCCTGGCTTTCTCACAACAGTATTAACACAAATTTCTTTCCAAGTCACTGACATTTTATCACATGCATGATCGGAGGTGACAGGTGAAAAATTTCTGGAAAGAAAGTTTGCCTCAGCCTGGTATCAAACTTGCAACCACCAGGTCATGAGTCAGATACTCCAACCACCAAGTCACCTGGCCAGACAAAAGGCACTGTGTAGATTTAAGTAGACACTGCGTTTTTCTTGGCAGACTGATCATGACTTACACTATCTTCCATAGCTCCCCCTGTCTTCAATCGTCACTGACTCTTTACCAAAGTAGATTTTTAAACACAACAAAATTCGGCCATATTATTGAAAGTACTTGCAGACCAAAAATTATGTATGGCCTAAATCCCAAAGATAACTGATTCAAGCCTGTTCTGGCAATTATCTTAGGAAAAAAAATCAAATTTGTTAAAACAACTCTGAGGTAGAAGGCTTTTGAAAACATTTTGTGAAAAGAAGAAAATACTGGTAAACAGAATTTTCTCCTTTTTGCAAAATCTTTTCTACCCTTTCTTAGACAAGTTTTAATTCACCATGTGAGCCAAGTTTTAAAGAATCATCGTATGCAGATGCTTCAAATTTGGACAGGTCCAACATATTGTTGTTCAGTATAGAGTTAAAGAAAGATCCAAGATCAGATTGTATGGGATATCTGGTCTGATTATCTGAACTACCGTACCTGCAAATTTCACCTCTAATCATGCTTTAGTTGTGTTTGCCGACAGTGTAAATCAGCATCAAATTGTGCATCACGTGCAGTCTGATCTTGGATCTACACTGTCTGCTACTTTATTACATATTCTGGCCAAAGCAATGTTGAAATAGCAATATATCAGCTACTTTCTCCTGATTAAAAAAAGTTCCTATTCATTAACTCTCTACCAGAACACAATAATTAAAGTATTTTAAAATAAGAACCTTAATGTGGCTTAAATTATGATTTCTGTCATTAAAAACATTGTGAGCAAAGGAGAAAATGCTGCCTACCAGCATTACCAAAATGCGTCAAAATTCCTGCATTCTAAAGGTCATTAAACCCTTAACTACACCAAGTAACTATTCCGAGTTTTAATGACCCTTAGGAAAAAGCCTTTGGAAAACATTGTGTGAAAAGAAGAAAATATTGGTAACTAACATTTTCTTCTTTTTCCACAATGTTTTATACCTCTCCAAAAACAAATTTCAATTTTTGAGTCCCATTCATTTAGCTGTCCACAACTGCTTTCAATTTGATTAAGTCTACAATTTTGTTGTTTGAATTATAACATAGGATTGTTTGGTAAAGGGTTAACCCTTTACCATATGGCAAAAATTTAGACTTGTTCAGTATGAAGAAATCTACAGAAGACAAGTCGAATGTTTTTCAAACTACAACATTTATCCTTGAATAGGTACAAAACATTGTGGTAAAAGGAGAAAATGCTGAAAACCAGCATTTTCTCCTTTCCCCACAATGTTTTCAAAGGCATTTCTCAGGGTTGTTAAAACCCATGGTAGTGTAGTAAAAGGTTAATTCAGCACTCTGAGGGTTCATGTTTGATCAAGCCTGCTAGGAGTTGAAATCATCAAACGCATTATGATTAATTGCTTTGACCTTGCCAAGTCTTTAATTAAGTAAAACATACACTAATCAACCTCAATTGATATTCAGTGCTTGAATTTGTTATTTAACCCTTTACCAAACAGTCCTGTGTTTCAACGATCCTTAGCCAACACTCGTAGCGCAGCTGGTAGGGTACACTGGGTTCATCCTCATCAATTATTCTTAACCCTAATGCTGCTAAGCGCAACTCACTGACCTTTTGCGGACAGCGTAGATCAAGATCAGAATGTCCTCAAGAATTTTCTAAATATGAAAGTAACATTACTTCTGACTGGCTAAACTAAAATAATGGTCTAGCCAATCTAAGTTGTGTTACTTTCTAAATCTTAGACCAAGAACGTTCTCAAGAATGGACAGTGAATACAGACCCAAGACTTAAAACAATGGGGTCACTGATTCGAATTTCCAGCTCAGCTAATTTCTTTTCGAGGGCCGATGATAGTCACTGCAACAGAATCCACTCCTCTCTCAATGCTGATCATGTTTCGATGATGGTTCTCTTGGAAAGCAGCAAGTGGCTTGGAAAGAATTTTGGGCAAAGTACTGGTAACAGAGACTACAGGAAAGCAAAGATAGGTGCACTAGCTGCCATGATATAACTTAAATAATGTTGAAAATGGTGTTTACTATTTAAGAAACAATCACAAGTTTTAATGATCATGAGAAATAAGGAAGGCTTTTGAAAACATTCTGGTAAAAGGAGAAAGTACTAGTAAGCAGCATTTTCTCTTTTCCCCAAAATATGAAAAACATTTGAATTATTGTCGGTTAAAATGCCTTCGAAGTGAACAAGTCTAAAATTTTTCCATTTGGTAAAGGGTTAAACACCATACAAATTAAACGACCCAATGGAAAAAGACTTGGAATGCATTGCATCAGTAACCCCTTGGTTTCAAGCCTTCAAAGCAAGAACTATATAGCTTTCAAATTACACAGAAACCTTTGAATAAAAGGTAAAAAAATCTGTTTTTTGCTTTACTGAACAAGGATGTGTTTTAAAGACCCGCAAGATAAAGGCTGGGAATCACGCCAACGACCTGTGGTGTCAAGCCTTGCAAGGTTTCCTGTAATGCTTTCAAAAGCCTCAAGGCGTTTAATCAAGGAATCCTACAGTATAGTGAAAAAAAATAGACAGTATTTTGCTCTGATCCCACTGGGAGTTGCACAAGCAACCTCTTAGTTTCTAGTTTTGCATGTTACTGACTGAACTACTGGTGGAAAAAAAAATATTCATGACAAATCACACATAGGTCAAAGTTAACATTTTAAAATACCTGAGTTTCTCCTTTTCTCACAATTGTTTCTATCCATTTATGGATTAATTACATTGTTTTATCAAAATTCAATTTCGCCATCAGTAAAATGTCTTCAATTTGGATCCCATGTAAAATTTTGTTGGATTCCCCAAAGGTCTGCAGCCAAGTGTGAGAAGACCAAGTTAACCTTTTACCATACAAACACCTTGAGAAAAAAAGCTTTTAAAAGTATTGTGGGAAAAGCAGAAAATGCTGATAATCTTCCGAAAACAAATCCAATCATCATATATCATAGTCTACGATGAATAAGAGTCGAGATCAAACTGCAGAAAGGGTGCAGTCTGGTCTTGATTCTATATCACCTTTATAAAAAGGCCACATTACTACTCGGTTTGTCAGAAAATCTGATTTTAAGAACAAGGCTCTCTACTGTTTTCCTGAATACATATTGCAAGAAGTGTGGAGCAAGATTGGACTGCAGTAAATTGTGGTCCGATCTTGATGCTACACTGTTTTGGTATGTCAATCATCACTGGCTAAGAAAAAAATCAAGGGGTTTAGATTTATGTGTCGTTTGGAACTTAGGATCGGACTGCATCAATAGTAAGTCCGATCCTGAACCTAGACTACCAGGTATGCCGAAAGTTTCTAAAAGAAATGTAATTAAGAGGGTCGTAACTAATCAGTCTTTATATATGACTACTGAGTACTTTATAACTGTTTACACTGCTATATTGTGCGTCCAGTGTGAACCAAGACTGAGCTGCACGAATATGTAGCTCTGTCTTGATTCTGCACTGCCTGCTTATTTGAAATTTCTCACCTAGAACCAACTTCGAATTTACCTATTATTATTTTTATTTCATTGATTTTATATACATCAGCTAAACATCCTGAAAGTATCATTACAGTCATAGTTTGTGGCCAGTGAGAATCAAGATTGGACTGTACTGAATGTGCGATCATAGCTTGGTCCTACACTGTCCACAACAAAAACGATTCTCTTAAAAAGAATGCTTTGTTTTGTTTTCTCTATTCTGGACTAAAGATTTCAATACTTTTTTTTGTAGGTGGGATACTCTAAAAGAACAACGATACTTTTGAAACATCAATTATGTACAAATTAGTTTCTCGCTGTTAACCTTTCAGGATTTTTATTTTTCAATTATGTTCTCTGAAGTATTTGTTAAGTACGTATAGCAATAAAATTCTGTTCTGTTCTGTTCATTTGAGTTGCATTGAATTTGTTCTCTGCAAATACTTTCAATTTGGTCAAACCTACAAGTTTATAATAATAATGATAATAATGATTTAAGGATATTAATATTGATATTAATAATTATAATAATGATTTAAGGAGTGATTAAGAAAACTATTAATGCCTGGACCTATACTAGGATCTCCCTGACCTGTTTATAAAAAGTCCTGTAAAATATTTATAAGGAACTGGGTTGAAGGGTAAAGGTATATATTTATACAGAATGAACCCTATGGTCTTGCAGAAGTCAGTTAGATATGAACCATATGGTGTCTATATCAGATAAGATGAAAATCACCATGCAAATAGATAATAATTATCATTCCCAATATCAATCGCTTATTTATCACCTTTTATTCATGGCAGTTGCAAAGAATTCAATGGAGAAGCCTAAATTTTACTTCAAAACATGTCTACTTGCTAAGAATTTTTTCTTGAAGCTGCAGAATATCTTTAAAACATTATGGCATAAAGAGAAACTTCTTCCATTGAATAATTTCTCATTTTGCCATGATATTTCTACACATATTCCTTTATCAATTTTAACGTTTTGTTTATCATTCTCAATGTTCAATAATGTTATTACTGTTTACCAGTTAACTTTTTACTAAACAACAATATTTCAGACTTGTCCAAATTAAAAACATTTGCAGACAACAAAATGAATTTAATGTGACTCAAAAATTGAAAATGATCATTTTTTAAAGAGGGTAGAAAATGTTACGGGAATAGGAGAAAATGCCGGTTACCAGCATTTTCTCCTTTTCGCATAATGTTTTCCAAAGGCTTCTTACCAAGGATCATCACAACTCAGGCTTGTGTGGTAAAGGGTTAACAAGCAGAATGTATACATCCAAAATCAGACTGCACATTCAGTGTAGTTTATACTTGATCCATGCCAACGCAAAAGCCTCAATCTGCTTTTGCCTATGGTACTGAATGGATTGAAGCATTATTTGCTGTCATAGCCAAGGTCAAACCTTAAAGAGCCTTTCACTGCCTCTGCCACTAGTTTTGGTCAAGATAAGACTGCATAAAACATGGAGTTTGATCTTTGATCTATACTGTCTGATTTTCTGAGACATTTTGGACAAGAGCAACCTTGAAATTGCAAAATTAATATTTTGGCCTTATTTCTAGATGATTATGCTTCTTGGATAAACTAAACATTTCACCACTTTAACCCTTTACCACATAATCCCCAGTTTTAATGACCCTCAGCAAGAAGTCTTTTGAAAACATTGTGGGAAAAGGAGAAAGTGCTAGTAACCAGCATTTTCTCCTTTTTCTACAATATTTTCTACCCTTTCAAAGGCAAATTCCATCATTTGAACCATGTTTAAATTGTCGTCTGCCAATGCTTTCAATTTGGACATGTCTAAATTTTTGTTGTATTGGTAAAGACTTAAAGTTGTAAAGCTTGCTATACCTGTATGTCAAAAAGCATAGGATGTCATTGGAAAACAGTAAAAGATTTTAAGAACAAGCTTTATCTGCAGAACACTTGATTGCAGTGGGTTGCATGAAGCAAAGAATGCTCAAAACTGCAAAAAAATTTGCTTGTGGCTTATCAGTATGTTGCTAGACAAAAGATGATAACTGCATAATGAATGGAATGCAGGCTTTTACTGTTGGGCATTGTTACCTATCTTTAACCCTTTACCAAACGACAACATTCTAGACTTGTCCAATTCGAAAGCATTTGCAGACCACTAATTACTGGTGGTTCAAATCGCAGAATTTGTCCTTGATAGAATAGAAAGCATTGTGAGAAAAGGAGAAAATGCTGGTTACCAGCATTTTCTCCTTTTCCCACAATGATTTCAAAAGGGTTCTTTCCCACAGTTATTAAAACCCGGTACTGTGTGGTAAAGTGTTAAACCTTTCTTTGCCAAACAATTTTGCGTTTCAACTACCCTGAGAAGGAAGACTTTTGAAAACATTGTGGGAGAATGTTAATATGCTAGTATCCAGCATTTTCTCCTTTCCCACAATGTTTTCTATCTTTTCAAAGACTATAATTTAAGTCACATTAATTTAATTTTGCTCTTCAAACACGTCAATTTGGACATGTCTAAAATGTTAATGTCTGGTAAAGGATTAAATCATCAAAAGATGATTTCTGTCTTTGATAGGATAGAAAACATTGTGGGACAAGGAGCAAATGCTGGTTTTTCTCCTTTTCCCACAATGTTTTCATAAGCCTTCTCCTACAGCATCATTAAAACCTTGGATAGTGTGATAAAGAGTTAACCCTTTGCCACGCAAGCCTGAGTCTTAAAGACCCCTAAGCCCCAAAGAAGAAAGCTTTTGAAAACATTGTGGGAAAAGGAGGAAATACTGGTTATCAGCATTTCCTCCCTTTCCCACAACATTTTCTACCCATTCAAAGACAAATTGCATTGTACAAGTCAAATTCAATTGGTCCTACACAAATGGACAAGTCTGAAAATTTGCTTTATGGTAAAGAGTTAACCCTTTACCACACAATCCCAAGTTTTAATGACCCTGATGCAGAAGCCTTTTGAAAACATGGTGGGAAAAGGAGAAAATGCTGATAAACAGCATTTTCTCCTTTTCCCCTCAATGTTTTCTACCCTATCAAAGACAAGCTTTATCATTTGAGCCACATTTAAATTGTTGTACGCAAATGCTATATTTGGAAAAGTCCAAGGTTTTGTATTGGTAAAGAGTTAAACAAGAATGGGATGTTATCACTGTTAGTCTGAGTACCTTGTGGCTCCAAACTTAATAAAAAGGAAGTGCAATGGAGACAAATGTATAAGAACTTCAACCCTTTCCCAAATGTTTTGGAAAACTTTTGAAAACTTTGTGACTAGTGCAGTAGTCCTTCAGAGTATTTTGATGTAATAAATTGACAATGAGTAGAAACAGCTTATCTCAAAAGTCAAAACATATAATGTTAGCAAAAAGAATAATTTCCACTCACACTACATTCTTTTAAATTACTGTTTCTTCGAAAAAAATAACAACAAAGATATATCATAAAAATATGCTACTTCAAGTTCTTTGATTGTTCTGTAGAGGCCATATGTTACCTCCAGCTGAGAGAGTATTCAACCTTAATGACCTTCAAAATACCTTCTTTCCTGGTGTTTTATTGCTTGCTCAATGATGGAAATTATCTAGTCAAGATGGGTATTAATTTGTTCCTTTCAACAAGAGTAATAAAATATAATTTAAGAGCCAGACGTACTCAGTTATATATCTTTCAAAGAATTATCTACCTTTCAAAATTACAACCACTCAGGCCTATAATTTAATCTGCCAGAGTTTTACTAGGATTTCCATTATATATTGTACAAAGACAATTACAAGCTGAAAAATTGTTAAAGTTCTAATTGTCTTTTGTTGTAAAATACTGTGACCTTGATCTTCAATTATACTGTAAAAAAAAAGTGAAAAAAGTTCAATAACTAAAGATCTATTATGAGCCATGCTCTGGCTAAAAGAGATTTAATGCGTCTATGATGCATTTTGTCATGTCAGTCCATAATTGTGGATCCATAAAATCAATTTTGTCAAAGAATGAGCTGAATCTTGAGGTAAACTGGTCCTTTGACATGTAGAAAATTTATCAAAAGCCAATGTTTCGACAGTTCAGCTTGTAACTACTGTGCAGGCTGACCTGAGCCAAAACTTTTGACAGATGCATTAAACCCCCTTTTGACTGAGCATGACTTACATAATAGTCTATTATGTGATTTCATAAACCCTAGCTCATTGGTTTACTGCAGGTTTCAAGACATTTACTGATTTTTTTGTAACTGTGACCTTGACCTTGTATTAACCTAAAACTGATAGCACATACAGCACCTCATGTCATTTATCTATCGATGGAGTTTTAAAAAAGCCGCTCGTTCATATTTTTTTTCTAGCGGCAAAATTTTAGACTAGTCCAAATTAAAAGCATTTACAGTTGTCTATTCAAATGCGGCTCAAATGACAGAAACTGTATATGATTGGGTAGAAAATATAGTGGGGAAAAGAGAAAACGCTGATTACCAGCATTTTCTCCTTTTCCAAATACATTTTCAAAAGACTCATTTGTTTAGGTTGTTAAAACTCTGGATTGTGCGGTAGAGAGTTAAATTTTGCAGAATTTCATTTTAGGACAGCCATACTGATGGACAAACAGTAGACAGACCTTTGGACTGACCAGTGGAAATCATACCAAAAGTCCTCTCTCATGATCATGATACAGGACTTATTGTCCTCTGGTAAAGAGTTAAACTAGAAAGTATTTATAAATTCATGTTCCAGTCACACTAACTCTGAACACATTAAATCAAAGTACTGAAAGTACTGACAGACTAGCGAATTTGAAATAAGTGGCTATGGTAAATATAAAACTTGGTTGGTTTATACAAGATTGAAGAAAAATTGTCAAATTCGGTTACTGAGTCCATTCCAGTTCCATCGGTTCATTCCAGTTATTAAGTCCAATCCGGTCTAATCCAGATCCAGTTCAATCAATTGACTTTAACCAACGCTCTTGACTATTTACTTCTCTACTTCTCAAAACAAGAATATCATGAAAAACTTCCGTTTGTTAACTTTCAATTTAAAACAGGTTATTTCGTTGAAATGATATCTCCCGCGCCCAAAAGACCTCTTTTGACAGATATATATAAGAGGTATTGTGTTTTGCATGTACATGCGGCCTTTTTGTTATTAGTCTCTAATGAAATTATCCATTAAGCCCCCCCTTTTCCATATCATAGCATATGATTAGGTAAAAACAAATAATGATTGTCTGTGGCTTATGATAAACAAGATAAAGATGAAGTTTCATAAAAGTTTGTCCAGTTGTTAAAGAGATATTGTCTATAATGGAAATATACATCAAGCCCCCTTTTTTGATGACACAGCATCAAATTAAAAAAAAAAATCTTTATCAGCGGACTATTGTAAGGAATACATGTGTGAAGTTCAATCAATTTCATCAAGGACTTTAAAAGATGTCTGTCCAGACGGACAGACAGACAGTGTAGATCAAGATCAGACTGCACAGACTGTACCATCTGATCTTGGATCTACACCATCTGATAAGGGGATATTTTTCTCAAAAATATAACTTTGAAATAGAAATATTCTGGTTTTTAACATCAGCTTGAAAGTTTTGCTTTTTTTTTTTTAAGCAGGTTAAGGATTAAATTGGATTAAACACATAGTTAATCAAAAGCACAAGATGTAATAGTTGACTATTTAACTCTTTACATAACGAAAAATTTTACACCCCTCCAAATTCAAAGCTGTTCCAGACCTTAAAGTTATATGTGGATCAGTTGATGAAACCTGATTCTAGAAGGGTTGAAAACAATATGGGAAAAGAAGAAAATGCTGGTAACCAGCATTTTCTCCTGTTCCCGCATTGTTTTCAAAGGGCTTCTTCCCCACTTTCGTGAAAACTCTGGATTGTGTGGTAAAGGGTTAATATACAAGACATAAAATAACAGTTTAACATATAAGTTTCACTTTCAAATGATCTAAATAATGAATGACTGAAGGAATGACAAGGGTTCCCTGTCCAGTGAGGGTTTGTGTAGCTGGGATTTGCTACAAGTTACCTGTGGGTATCTATTTTTAGATCCATTCATAATTTTAAACACTGCTGAGTAGGAATTGGTCATATGAGCCTGATTTGCATAGGTCACTTAATTTACATATAAGCAAACATCATGTACCTTATCAATGACATCTTGTACAGTCTATTACTTTTTAAGTAAACATGTTCAAATCGGGATGGTAGAGATTCGGTGCTTTTTGTCAAAATTGTCATGTATGACAAAATTAAGATTCCTAACAGTAATAAACTATTTTCTGTGAGGCAGTATTTGGCAACTGTGGGGTTTTTTGTTTACATTGAGTCTGGCTCAATCTGGATGCCTATAGACTAGCTTCGCTAGTCTAAAAATTCTAGACTTGTGACCATTTGAATTAAAACATTTGAGACAACAAATTCAACAGGCTCAAAGGATGGAATTTGTCTTTAAAAGAGTGGTTTAATTAAAAATCTGACAATGGATTTCTAAGATATAAAGTGGACTCAAAATTGCTAACAAATGAATAGATGGAAAGACTACAGACATAACATAATACATCCACGTCCCTTCAAACACATAAAAACATAAGACAGCGACAAGTGAATCTATATAAAAATAGAACACAAAAAAAAAACCTGAAATGTCATTTAGCAACTTTTGATAAAATAAACTGCCTTTTAGCAGGTAATAAATGCCACTCACTTATTGGCATTTATGGCAAAAGTCATGTGAGAGCAAGGCTATAAAATAAGCATCTGCAAGATCTTTTTTTTCTTACTAAAAGATGTACTTTTCCAGGAGGAGTATAAACAAATATAGGGCCTAAACTATAAATATAGTATTTTGTTAACCCTTTACCAGCATATTGACCCTTTACCCATAATCCCTGATTTTAACAACCCTTAGAAAGAAGCCTTTTGAAAACATTGTGGGAAACGGAGAAAATGCTGGTACCAGCATTTTCTCCTTTTCCCACAATGTTTTCTACTCTTTCAGAGACAAATTTCATCGTATGACTCAAATTGTATTTGTCGTCTGCAAATGCTTTCAATTTGGACAGGTTAATTAACTCTTTACCAAACGACAAAATATTGGACTCTACCAAAATGAAAGCATATGTGCAGAAAATAAAATAAATGCTACTCAAATGATGATTTCTTTCTTAGAGAGGGTAGAAAACATAGTGGGAAAAGGAGAAAATGCTGGTTTCCAGCATTTTCTCCTTTTCCCATGATGTTTTCAAAAGGCTTCTTCTTCAGGGTCGTTAAAATTTGGGATTGTGTGGTAAGGAGTTAACTGGTGTTTTATGCCGATGTTACTCTCAACCTTACTTCAGTCATATCAAGGCGATTCATAGGGATTCTTCAGTACTAGGCTTGTGCTCTGAAGTGTCTATTTCAAGGATATTTGTATGTAAAACCTGGAGCTTCCATTGAGTCTTGAACTCTTGGTCTCAAAGTTATGAGCCCTAAACTTTACCACTGAGCCACGCAGGACCTGATTACCATTTAAGCCCAGAAGCTTTGACTCTTATGTGCAAAAGCAGCAAGTGACTTTAAAAGAGTATTATGCAAAGTACTGGTAAAAAGAAACTTTAGGAACGCATGGATAGGTGCACTGGCAGCAGCAAAATAACTGAAATGATGTTGATAATGGCATTAAAGACCATAAAAACCGAAGTAAGCTTTTACCAAAGAGTCACATGTTTTTGTGACTATAAAAAAGAAGGCCCCTGAAAACCTAGTGGAAAAAGAGAAAAACAAGCATAATTATTATTTTTTTTCCCCAGAATGTTTTCTGCCCTATCAAGGACAAATTCTGTACTTTTTTCATCCACAATTCTTATTTGTGTGTAAATGCTTTTTAATATGGCCAATTCTAAACTTATGTCATCAGATTCTGGTAAATAGTTAAATGTCAGGCCCCTAACTACCCTATTGGTGGGGGGAGGGGGGGCTTTTATAGAAGGCGGCATTTTATATCAAGTTTTAGATTTTGGAGTTAAACACCATTTTCAACATTAGTTCAGATAATTCATGACACCTATCCTAAATGCTGGCTGCTAGTACTTCTTTTTCCCACAATGTTTTCCACAGCCTTCTTTCTCTGGGTGGTCAAACCACAGGATTGTTTGGCAAAGGGTTAATAAAGTTAAAGTACTTTAGAGAGCCCTCAAAATCTGCCTAGATATGAAACAGACACTGGGCTTGACGGATTGTTCTTGTTTAGTTTTATGGTATTATCCCATTACCACACAATCCCGAGTTATAACGACCTTTGAAAACATTATTGGAACAGGAGAAAATGCTGGTAACCAGCATTTTTTCCTTTTTCAAAAATGTTTTCTACCCTTTTCAAGACTAATACCATCATTTCAGCCACAATGAATTTGTCATGTATAAATGCTTTCCATTTGGACAAGTCAAAATTTTTGTTGTCTGGTAAAGGTTAATCCTTCAAAATTGAAGGGGCTACCTTGTAAGCTTTATTTACACTCATCATCATATGTGTACTTCTCCACTTTCCCCTTTGGTTTATTTAAAACCCGCACATGCACACCCATCATCATGTATAATACTCGCCCCTCCCATTGGTTCAACATGCTGGCAAATTCAGACTGTTCAAAAGTATGGGTATTATCACAAGTCTGACAATATGTTACAGTATAGTCTGTTCAAGTCCCTGGCAGAAAAATAAATCTTCATCTAGGAATTTTTGTTGCCAACTTTAATTCTAGTTTTAAGATTAATTTCTCAGCCAGGAACTCTGACAGACTGCACTGTAACACATTGTCAGACTCATAATAATATCCAGAATTCTGAATAGTATAATTTAGATTTGCCTGTAATGTGACACAAGAATTATTTGCCTTTGGTCACTAGTGAGCCTTTAAACTATTCAATGTAGGAGAGCCCTTAAAAATTACCTAGCTATAAAACAGACACTGGGCCTTGATGGATTGGTCTTGTTTAGTTTTATAGTAATGATCCTTCAAAAATGAAAAGGACTACATTGTAACCTGTATATGTGCACCCATTGTCAATGTATGTACTTCCCCCACCTTCCCCATTGGCGATTTAAAGTATTCAAATAAAGACAACCCTAAAAAATCTACATGTCTGTTGACATTAATTGATAGCAAAAGTAGTTCTGGCACTGCAAGTTTTTTTTTTTTACATGGAGCTATGAAAAAATTGTTCAGGCAATCAGAACTTGCCAATATTGATGAAAACAACTAATATTGAATTATTTAGATATGAAACAGGCACTAGGTTCAGTATTAACCAACCAAATCTAAAAAAACATTTTCAGATTTGTTCTCAAAAATTTTCTGAATGTGAAAGTAACACAACTTCTGATTGGCTAAACCAAAATTTTTAGCCTATCAGAGGCTATGTTACTTTATCAATCTAGATTAAGACTAAGAATAAAACCAAAAATGGTTGGTGAATACAAGCCTAGGCCTTGATGGATTGGTCTTGTTCAGTTTTATAGCAATAATCTTTCAAAATTGAAAGGGACCACAATGTAACTTTCAACATGTTCATGATTAATGCCCGGTTTTGTACTTTTTTCTCCAGTATTGGTTATTTAACCCTTTTCCAAATTATTTAAAGTTTTAACAAGCCTAGGAAAGAACTTTCCAAAACATTGTGGGTAAAGGAGAAAATGCTGGTAACCCATTCTCAGACAAGTTCCGTCATGACAAAGACATCTAATCTATTGCCTGCAAATACTCTAAGTCTGAACAAGTCTAAAAACTTTTTCGTAACAGAAACAAGGGCTAAAATGATGGATTGGTCTTGATATAATTTTTAGTGATAGTTCTTTGAAATTGAGAGGGACTACATGTATGTTGTAATTCTTTGAAACTGAGAGGGACTACATGTCCATTGTAACCTTCAATATATACATGTAGTATTCCAGTGCCCATTTATGTACTTTTTTTTCCAGTTATATCTTATTTACCCTTTACCAAATTAATTCAAGTTTTAATGACCCTGTAAAAGGCTTCTGAAAACATTAGGTGAAAAGGAAAAAATGCTGGTAACCAGCATTTTATCCTTTTCACACAATGTTTTCTACCCTATCAAAGACAGAAACCATCATTTGAACATTAATTTGTTAACTGCAAAAGCTTTCAACTTTGTTGAGGTCAAAATTTTGTCACTGGGTAGAGTTGAACTTTATTCTGGATGGGGGTATGAAAAGCAATGAGGATTTTTCTTTTTGCAAAGCATATAGGTGACATAATGATGGCTTGATGTAGTCAAATGCTTATATACCTAAAGTTTAATAAGAATTACAGTGTGACAAATGGAGGTTGTGATGAATTGATCTTGTTCAATTTTATAGTTCTGATCAATCAAATTGAGAAATGTTAAAGCTCAAATTTTATAACTTTTATGTACATTCTAACATTTTGTTTCTATTTTTTTTTCCAAACAGAAGACCATTTAAAATTAGCAGAAGACTGCTTTTAGAAAGAATAGAGTTAATACTTTCCCAATGACTATCATCGACCCTCTGAATATACTTGGCACAGCTGGTAGAGGCATTAGTCACCCCTGGATTTGGAGCGATGTACTTTACTCATTATCTCCCGCTAGATGGCATTCTACAAATACACATCTATCTAATTTGGGCATTCCGGGTACAGAACCGGACTACTTTTCAAAACGACCACCGTTACTTTGAGTTTCAAAATCAAATAAACGTTTACTCAATAAAACGCTACCTGGTGCGATTCATTCAGCTATGGTCAGCTAGCATGTAAGCTATGCACCGGCCATTTATTAAAACAGCCCCTAGAGGTTTGGGTAATAGCTTCGGTATAAGCCCTACTTTTCCCTAGTATATGGGATCGGTGATGCGTCATAGCAGACAGGTCGAATCTTCGAAGAATATGACATGTGCAGACAACGGTACTTTACTGACTGAGCTACTAGGCCCGGCAAGTTTGTTTAACTCTTTATCAAACAATTCTCAGTTTTTATAACCCATTGAGAGATGGATCATGACAATACTGTGGGAAAAGGAGAAAATGATGGTAACCAATACATATTTTCTCTTCTCACAATGTTTTCTACCCTTTCAAAGACAAATCCTGTCATTTGAACAACAACCAATGAGTGATCTGCAAAAATTAAAAGCTTTCAATATGGTCAAGTCTAAAATTTTGTAGACTTGTGTGAAATGAAGCAGACATTTTCAGTCTTAAAATAACAAATGCGATTTCAGACTATCTCAGCAAAGCGGACAGTGTACATCGTACATCAAAGACCAGACTGCTCGTTTTGTGCAGTCTGTTCTTGATACACACTGGCTGCAAAGGCAACTACCAATGTAAAAGGTGTTTCCATAAAAAAAGTTCATGAAAGTGATAAAATGAACAAAATATAAAGGTAGATATAAGCACATTTTTACAATGAAAAATATTGAGACAAATAGAAAAATTCATCATTTTAACCCATTTCAAAACAACAATTTTTTACTTTTTCAAATTGAAGGCATTATACTGCAGAAGACAAACCCAAAAGTCGTCCAAGGTTCTTTGTCAGGACAGGAAAAAATTGTCGGAAAAGAAGAAAATGGTAGTTACCAGCATTTTCTCCTTTTCTCACACTGTTTTCAAAAGGCCTCTTCCTCAGGGTTACTAAAACAGTTGAGTGCTTGGTAGAGGGTTGAAACAGATTGATTTCCTTCAGTTTAACAGTGACAATTCTTCAAATTTGGAAGCCCTACAACTTTACCATAAAAACACTTTTTAGGGCTTTTTGCATACTGAATAGTAATTAATGGTTAAAGAAAAAAAAAAAACATTTATCTGATGGATAAAAAACATTGTGAAGGATGAAGAAATCGATCACTGTGATGAATTGATGAATCAATCTTGTTCAGTTTCAATCTGTACCTAAAATCCCATGTTTTAATGAAAACTAGAGGCCCTTGAGGGCCTGAAATCGCTCTACTGGCAGAGATTTTGCTTTTTTGCTAGCATACATTATGAATTCATAATGCAAAAAGAAAAACACAAAAAGAATGGTGGGATGTTTTTGCAACTGGGCTTGAACCCACTAAGACAGCAAAAGTAGGCATGGTGAATTGAACAAAAAGTGAAAAAAATGAAGTGCAATTTCTCAAAAATAATTGTTTGGAATCCAGACAAATTTGATAGGGTTTCAGTATGCTTTGTATTAAACAATCCGAGCAAATTTCAAAGAAATGTGACTAATAATGTGAACTTTATTGAGTAAACAATACTAAGTCATCAAATGGCTGCTTTTCCTGAATGGATAACTAGATTTCTTCACTTTTAATAGAATTCAATCCCATGATGAATCAAATAATCTTTGCAAGTTTCAAAAGAATTGGATAAAAACTGTGGACTTCATTGCCTAAACCAGAAATGGAAATTTTCAACTTTAAATGGCTATTTTTCCCAGACTGATTGGTAGATTTTTTTCAAAATCAATAGGCTTTAAGCTATTGATAAAATAAACAGTGTAAAATTCACGAAAATCTGACCACAAATACAGACTTTATCGCGTAAACAAACTAGAGGCGCTTGAGCGCCTGTATCGCTCCACAGGCCTGATATTTCTATAATGGCGAAAGGAAGTTTTTAACAATTATCATTCAATCCTGCATTTTAGCTCACTGAAGAAACAATGTGGTAGACAACCACCATAGGAACTTACCTGCAAAACAACAATGAAATCCAATGAATAGTTTTAGAGAAGAAATTTTTCAAAGATTTTACTTTATACCATAAAAGGAAAATGAGTCTCCCATAAAAGCCATGTTTTTTGACAGATTTTTTTTTTTTAAGGAATTCTGTAAACCTGTATCTAAGGAACATTCCTGCAAAATAATAATGCTATCCAAATAGCGGTTTGGGAGGAGAAGATTTTTAAAGGTTTTTTACTTTGGTTGCCATGGCAACCAGAATTCGTCATGGAACACAATTATTTGAAGGAATTTGAAAGAGGACCACCAAAGGAACATTCCTGTGAAATTTGGTAAAAATCCAGTCAATAGTTTCTGAGAAGTTTTTTAAAGAAAAAGTTTACGGACGCACGCACGGATGAACGGACGAACGGACGGACGGACGCATGGACGCACGACGGACACAACGCCATGACAATAGCTCGCTGGCCTTTGGCCAGTGGAGCTAACAACAATGAAATCCAATGAATAGTTTTAGAGAAGAAATTTTTCAAAGATTTTACTTTATACCATAAAAGGAAAATGAGTCTCCCATAAAAGCCATGTTTTTTGACAGATCTTTTTTTTTTTAAGGAATTCTGTAAACCTGTATCTAAGGAACATTCCTGCAAAATAATAATGCTATCCAAATAGCGGTTTGGGAGGAGAAGATTTTTAAAGGTTTTTTACTTTGGTTGCCATGGCAACCAGAATTCGTCATGGAACACAATTATTTGAAGGAATTTGAAAGAGGACCACCAAAGGAACATTCCTGTGAAATTTGGTAAAAATCCAGTCAATAGTTTCTGAGGAGAAGTTTTTTAAAGAAAAAGTTTACGGACGCACGCACGGACGAACGGACGGACGGACGAACGGACGGACGGACGCACGACGGACACAACGCCATGACAATAGCTCTCTGGCCTTCGGCCAGTGGAGCTAAAAATGGAAATTTTCAACTTGAAATGGCTACTTTTCCCATACTGTTTGTTAGATTTTTTTCAAAATCGATAGTATTCAAGCTATTGATAAGATAAACAAACTTTGCAAGTTTCACAAAGATCTGACCACAAATACAGACTTTATCGTGTAAACAAGAAATGAAAATTTTCAACTTGAAAATTGCTACTTTTCCTATACTGTAAGTTGGATTTTTTTCAAAATCAATGGGGTTCAAGCTATTGATGAGATAAACAAGCTGTGCAAGTTTCACGAAAATCTGACAAATAATGCAGACTTTATTGCGTAAACAAGAAATGGAAGTTTTCAACTTGAAATGGCTACTTTTCCCATACTGTTAGTTACATTTCTTTCAAAATCAACAGGGTTCAAGCTATTGATGAGATAAACAAACTGTGCAAGTTTCACGAAAATCTGACAACAAATGCAGACTTTATCGCATAAACAAGAAAAAGACTAACAGATGGACGGACAGACAGACAGACGGGCTGACGGACGGACGACGGAAACCATACCATGACATAAGCTCTGCTGGCTTTCAGCCAGTAGAGCTAAAAACTAGAGGCCCTTGAGGGCCTGAAATCGCTCTACTGGCAGTGATTTTGCTTTTATGCTGGCATACATTATGAATTCATGATGCAAGAAGCAAAAAAAGACAAAAAAACACAAAAATGTGTTCTTGTAACTGGGCTTGAACCCACTAAGACAGCATAAATAGGCATGGCGAATTGAACAAACAGTGAAAAAAATGAAGCGCAATTTCTCAAAAATAATTGGAATCCAGCCAAATTTGATAGGGTTTCAGTACACCTTGTATTCAACAATCCAAGCAAATTTCAAATGTGGACTTTGTTGAGTAGACGATACTAAGTCGTCAAATGGCTGCTTTTCCTGAACAGTTAACTAGATTTTCTTCACTTTTAATAGTCTAAGTTCAATCCCTTGATGAACCAAACAATCTTTGCAAGTTTCAAAAGAATTGGATCAACACTGTGAACTTCATTGCCTAAACAAAAAATGGAAATTTTCAACTTCGAATGGCTGCTTTTCCCATACTTATAGTCAGATTTTTTTCAAAATCAATAGGGTTCAAGCTGTTTATGATACAAAGCAACTGTGCAAGTTTCATGAAAATCCGACCACAAATGCTAACTTTATTGTGTGAACAAGAAATAAAAATTTTCAACTATAAATGGCTACTTTTCCCATACTGATTGTCAGATTTTTTTTCAAAATCAATAGGGTTCAAGCTGTTGATGAGACAAAGCAACTGTGCAAGTTTCATGACAATCCAACCATAAATGCTGACTTTATCGCGTAAACAAGAAATGGAAATTTTCAACTTGAAATGGCTACTTTTCCCATACCGTTAGTTGGATTTTTTTCAAATTCAATAGGGTTGAAGTTATTGATGAGATACACAAACTGTGCAAGTTTTACAAAAATCTGATAACAAATGCAGACTTTATCATGTAAACAAGAAATGGAAATTTTTAACTTGAAATGGCTACTTTTCCCATATTGTTTGTTGGATTTTTTTCAAATTCAGTAGGGTTGAAGCTATTGATGGGATAAATAAACTGTGCAAGTTTCACGAAAATATGACCACAAATGCAGACTTTAATGCATAAACAAGAAAAAGACTAACAGACGGATGGACGACAGAAACCACACCATGACATAAGCTCTGCTGGCTTTCAGCCAGTAGAGCTAAAAACCAAGAACACTACATGCATGTGCCAACACTTGGCTGCCATTGCTTGATTTTCAGTAAAATTCTAAGTTAAGAAGGGGCATGACTGTGTCAAAAATACTTTGATGGCTACCTTCCATGTTGTATGTGTTCCTTTTTGATAGTTAACAACTTGTCCAAGTTTGAAGTTCAGCTTTGGTAATGACAGTGATACTGTAAAATATCAAAGCTGTTGCAATATGAAGATGACTATGACGCAGATGACAACAAGGCTATGTCAGTAACAAGATGTTTTCTTTGAAAAGAGCCAAGCTAAAACTGCACATTTTTTTTTCACCGTAGGATTTTTGCAGTACGGGTTTTTACCCTAAGAATTTTACTCTATGGGTTTTCGACCCTCGAAATTTTGACCATATTTTAGTGAATATTGTTAAAATTTCAGCGAAAAAAATATCCAAAGTGACTTCATTTTAGATCAGGATCCAGATTCACGAATCAATTGCATTCTTATTCTAGATTTAGAAATTAACACAGTTTCTGAGTGGCTAAACCATTTGGTTTGGCCAATCAGAAAATTTGTTGCTTTAAAAGTTAATGAATTCTTGAGAATTAAACTATGAATGTAATTAAAGATGGTTGATGAATACAGGATGCAAGGCTGTCTTGCTTGACATTTTCTGAGATATTGTTAAGACAAATTTGAGCAGTCGTTAACATGATTCCGGCCAACAAAAAAACATACAGTTTTAGATATACCTCGTAGATCCAAGATTATGTTTTGTTCCTAGATACTTTCTCAAATATTGTTCCAAAGAATTTTAGCAAATATTATTATAATCTTAGCTAATAAAAATATTGGGAATAGTATCTCAGAATATATTGGACATGATTCTGATCAATTATAGCTGTCAAATATTTTTCTTGAATAAAATCTTAATGAAATTAATTACAATTTGGTTGAACAATACTTCAGTAAATATCAGACAAAACAGTCCCATCCTGGATCCAGTAGCTGTCTTGATATTTTCCATGACTAAACAAAACTTTAAAAGATTAAAATATTTACAACTGCAAGGCTACTTTTGCCTAAATATCTTCGAAAATATATGACAAGACAACCAGACCTAGGATCTTTTAACTGCCTCATATTTTGCTTTCAAAAATTTTAATATCATGACCACTAAAATTTGGTTGAATAGTATTTCATCATCCACCTACAACAAATCATGTCATCTAGTAATTTACTTTTCATCTCAATCATAAATTAACTCTTTACCAAACAATCCTGAATCGTCTAAACTTAAGTTGTTAGGAAGGCTTTTGAAAACATCATGGAAAAAGGAGAAAATGCTGATAATCAGCATTTTCTCCTTTTTTCCATGATGTTTTCTACCCCCTAAACGACAAATTCTATTATTTGAACATTTGATTTGTTGCCTGCAAAATGCTTTTGATTTTGACAAGTCTTTTAAAGTTTGTCTGGTAAAGAATAAACCACAAAAATACTAGACATGTCCATTTTGAAAGCATAATCACAGACGGCTCAAATTATGAAATACACCTTTGAAAGGGTAGAAGGCGAAGTTGAAAAAGGAGAAAATCCTGGATAATACTAGAATTTTCTCGTTTTCCCCACTGTTTTCAGAAGCCTTCTTCTTAAAGGTCCTTAAAACTTGAGCTTGGTGACACAGAATCATGTTGTAAAGTGTAAAAATGATTACTGTACAGGTTTTTTGGACCTGTAAATCACATGTATAAAGATAAGGGGAATTATTTTGGGGTTCAGGTAGTAGTACCATCTTTGTTCTTCACAAAAACTTGTGTTATGGGTACTCACTATAATGGTCGCTATGAAACAATTATCAAAGAGTACCGACAAGTTAGGTTTAAGGGCAGAAAATGATATGTTTAGGACTTGATTTATGACTTGAACCTAAAGCTATGAGAAATTATTACAGATTTCAGAGAAAAGAATACAATTTTCAACATAATGGAAACGAAGCAATCTCTTTTTTGCCAAAAATTTGTTCCTTTTTCCAACAATATTTCTCAAAGCTTCACACTTTCCCAAACAATCCTGAGTTCAAGGAAATCTGCAGACAAAGTTTTTGAAAACGATGTGGCAAAAGAAAACAAGAGGGCCATGATGGCCCTGGATCGCTCACCTGAGTCAATAGGCGAAATTTCACTCCACGTGAATAATTCAATTTCTGACCATTTGTCAAGTCAATTGAACTAAAAATGTGGCCTCTAGCGTGTCCACAAGGAATTTTGTTAAGTTGACCTAGTGACCTACTTTATCACCAAAGGTGACCCAATTTTGAACTCATCAAAATTTTGTCAAGACAGTCATTCTGAACAGTTTTCAAGTACATTGAGCAATAAATGTGGCCTCTAGAGTGCCCACAAGGTATTTCTTTAATTTGACCTGGTGACCTAGTTTATGACCCCAGGTGACCCAATTTCAAACTCATCCGATATTTCATCAAGACAAACATTCTGACCAATTTTGAAGTCAATTGAGCAAGAAATGTGGCCTCTAGAGTGTCCACAAGATATTTCTTTAATTCGACCTAGTGTCCTAGATTATGACCCCAGGTGACCCAATTTTGAACTCATCTTAGATTTTATTAACCCTTTACTCCATAGATACTCATTTTGACGTATCAACAACACAGCTTTTGAAAACATTGTGGGAAAAGGAGAAATTGCTCGTAACGAGCAATTTCTCCTTTTCCCACAATGTTTTCCACTCAATCAGATATTTACATCCTCATTTGTCCATATTTTTGACATCATATCTTTATTTGCTGCTGAAATGGAAGAGCCTCAAATTGGCATATCAGGTAAAGGGTTAAGACAAACATTGTGACCAACTTTCAAATCAATTGAGTATGAAATGTGGCCTTTAGAGTGCCCAAAGGTATTTCTTTGACCTAGTGACCTAGATTATAACACCAGGTGAGCCAATTCAAACTCATCTTAGATTTCATCAAGAGAAACATTCTTACCAATTTTCAAGTCAATTGAGCAAAAAATGTGGCCTCTAGAGTGCCCACAAGGTATTTCATAATTTGACCTAGTGACCTAGCTTATAACCCCATTTGACCCAAATTCAGACTCATGCGAGATTTTATCAAGACAAATACTCTGACCAATTTTCAGGTCAATTGAGCTAGAAATGTGGCCTCTAAAGTGCCCAGAAGGTATTTGTTTAATTTGACCTAGTGACCTAGGTTATGATCCCCAGTGACCCAATTTCAAACTCATCCAATATTTTATCAAGACGAATAATCTGACTAAATTTCAGGTCATTTGAGCCATAAATGTGGCCTCTAGAGGGCCCACAAGGTATTTCTTTAATTTGATCTTGTGACCTAGTTTATGACCCCAGGTGACCCAATTTTGAACTCACTGAACATGTTGTGGTCAGGTGGGCTAACAAACTTAGATCAGGATTACTACATAACAAATATCAAAGTTCTACGCCTCCAAGTTTTAGAGAAGAAGAATTTTAAAGTTTTACTTTTTTGTTCCCATGTTCAAACTTGTGACCGCCGGGCTGGGGCCAGTTTTGACCCCAGGGGCATCATATGAACAAACTTGGTAGAGGCCCACTAGGAGATGCTACATACCAAATATCAAAGCTCTACGCCTTCCAGTTTCAGAGAAGAAGAATTTTAAAGTTTTCCTTCTTTGTTCCTATGTTCAAACTTGTGACCCCCGGGGCGGGGCCAGTTTTGACCCCAAGGCCATCATATGAACAAATTATGGTAGAGGTCCACTAGGAGATGCTACATACCAAATATCAAAGCTCTACACTTTCAAGTTTAAGAGAAGAAGAATTTTAAAGTTTTCCTTCTTTGTTCCTATGTTGGAACTTGTGACCCCCGGGGCGGGGTCAGTTTTGACCCCAGGGCCATCATACAAACAAACTTGATAGAGGTCCACTAGGAGATACTACATACCAAATATCAAAGCTCTACGCCTTCCAGTTTCAGAGAAGAAGAATTTTAAAGTTTTCCCTTTTTTGTTCCTATGTTCAAAACTTGTGACCCCTGGGGTGGGGCCAGTTTTGACCCCAGGGGCATCATATGAACAAACTTGGTAGACGTCCTCTGGGAGATGCTACATACCAAATATCAAAGCTCTACGCCTTTCAGTTTCAGAGAAGAAGAATTTTAAAGTTTTCCTTCTTTGTTTCTATGTTCTAACTTGTGACCCTCGGAGCGGGGCCAGTTTTGATCCCAGGGGTATCAAATGAACAAACTTGGTAGAGGTCCACTAGGAGATGTTACATACCAAATATCAAAGCTCTATGCCTACCAGTTTCAGAGAAGAAGAATTTTAAAGTTTTTCTTCTTTGTTCCTATGTTTAAACTTGTGACCCCCGGGGCGGGGCCAGTTTTGACCCCAAGGGCATCATATGAACAAACTTGGTAGAGGTCCACTAGGAGATGCTACATACCAAATATCAAAGCTCTACGCCTTCTAGTTTCAGAGAAGAAGAATTTTAAAGTTTTCCTTCTTTGTTCCTATGTTCGAACTTGTGACCCCCGGGGTGGGGCCAGTTTTGACCCCAGGGGCATCATATGAACAAACTTGGAGAAGGTTCACTAGGAAATGCTACATACCAAATATCAAAGCTCTATGCCTTCCAGTTTAAGAGAAGAAGAATTTTAAAGTTTTCCTTCTTTGTTCCTATGTTTGAACTTGTGACCCCCGGGGCAGGGCCAGTTTTGACCCCAGGGGCATCATATGAACAAACTTGATAGAGGTCCACTAGGAGATACTACATACCAAATATCAAAGCTCTACACCTTCTAGTTTCAGAGAAGATTTTCAAAGATTTTGCATTTTTTTCCTTTTTGTTGCCATGGCAACCAGAGTTTTGGGTGGAATTCACTTCTTTGAACAACTTTGGTAGAGCTTCACGCAAGGAACATCCCTGCCAAGTTTCATTGGTAGAGCTTCATCCAAGGAACATCCCTGCCAAGTTTCATCAAGATTGGCCCAGTGGTTTAGGAAAAGAAGACGTTTAAAGAAATTGTTGATGGACGACATAGGGCGATCACAATAGCTCACCTTGAGCACTTTGTGTGCACTTTGTGCTCAGGTGAGCTAAAAATGTTGGTAACCAGCATTTCTCCTTTTCCCATGTTTTCTACAATTTCAAAGACAAATCGCAAATTGAGCCAATTTCATTTTCTCAATTTATTGTCTGCAAATACTTTCAATTTCGACAAGCAAAAATTTTTGTCATCTGTTTTAGAGTTGACCCTTTCCCAAATGACAAATTTGAGACCCTTCCAAATTAAAAGCATCTACAGACAACAAATTTGAAAGTGATGCAAATGAACTTATGCTTTTTAACAAGGCAGAAAACATTATGGGAAAAGGAGAAAATGCTGGTTACCAGCATTTTCTCCTTTCCCATAATGTTTTCAAAAGGCTTATTTCTCAGGGTCCTTAAAACCTTGGATTGTTTGGTAAAGATTAACCCTTTACTGCACAATGCTGACTTTTAACCATTCTGAGAAAGAAGCCTTTTGAAAATATTGTGGGAAAAGGAGAAAATGCTGGTGACCAGCATTTTCTCCTTTTCCCACAATGTTTACCACCCTACCACAGAAACATTGTACCATTTGAGCCACAATGAATTTGTCGTCTGCAAATGCTTTGAATTTGAACAAGGCTAAAATTTTGTCGTCTGGTATAGAGTTAAGTGCTGTAGGGGCTAATGTCACGTTCCCCCTGTATTTAGTACTATAAAGGTTAATTATTAAAATCATGTCTTTAATCAAATGTAAAAGAAAATAATAACATAAATAAAGATGATTGATTACATGCCACGAATTTCTGTCTTTGTTTTCTAGGTCAATTGATCTTTCATCATGTAGTGAAAAGGATGTCCCTAAACTCTTTACCACACAATCCCGTGTTTTAATGACCTTGAGAAAAAAGGCATTTAAAAAACATTGTGGAAAAAGGAGAAATGCTTGTAACCACAAAGTTTTCTATTCCTACAAAACCATATTTCAATTCTTAAGTCACATAAGTTTTGTTATTTGCACATTTGGACAAGTAAAACTTTGTCATTTGGTAAAGATGTGATTCGAAAAAGTCACAAAAAAAAGATGTGACTCAATTGCTGAGATTTGATTTCTAAATCATAGAAAACTTTGTGGGAAAAGGAGAAAATGCTGGTTACCAGCATTTTCTCCTTTTCTCACAATGTTTTCAAAAGCTATGTTTCTTCAAAGTCATTTAACCCTTTACCACACATTGATGACTTTTAATAACCCCGAGGAAAAGGCCTTTTGAAAACATTGAGGAAAATGGAGAAAATGCTGGTAACCAGCATTTTCTCCTTTCCCACCAAAGTTTTCTACCTCATCGAAGAAACAATGTGTTATTTTAGCTACTCTGAAAGTGTCGTCGGCAAATGCTTTCAATTTAGATAGGTCTAAAATTTTGCTGTGTGGTAAAGGATTAATAGACAGGATTGTTTGGTACAGCGTTAACTTTGAATACTGCATAACCTTATTTAGCTCTTCTCGAGACGACAAAATTTTAGACACATCAAAATTTAAAGCATCTTAAGACTGCAAATCAAATTTAGCTTAACTCTTTACCAGACAAAATGTCAGACAAGCCCAATTGAAAGCATCATGCAGAAAATAAATTCACTACAGCTAAATGATGAAATGTAGCCTTAAAAAGACATAAAGCATTGTGTCCCAAACTGTTTTCTGAAGACTTTTCTCTTGAGGTTTTTAAAAGTAGAGATTGTATGGTAAAGGTATGAATGATGCAATTCATCACTCCAAGAATTTAAATCATAGCAGTAAAAAGGGGTAAAAAATGCTGATTACCAGATTTTTTCTCCTTCACTAAACATGTTTTCAAAAGCCTTTTTCTTTGGTGGTCATCAACTGGAATTGTTTGGAAGAGAACTACCTCTCTGCCTTATGAAACTAATTTGCAGCAGATGATTTTAAAAACATCCTTGTAGCATATTTTGTAAACAATATAAATGATGGTTTTAATACATAAATGTGCTCGAAAACATGAAAAAAAACTGCCTGTTATGAGCAATTTTTTCCTTTCACTGCGATGTAACCGAAAGTTCCCTGCTTCAAGACAAAATCAAAGGACTCAAAGTCCTGAAAATCGAATTTGTGGAGCAGTTTTTAGGGTTCTAGGACCATTCACAGATGGACAAATTGTACCGGTCAATTTGTACCCAGAGAAAGTTGTATCTAGGACAATTGGTACTTAAAAGTACTTGAATAGGGTCTGTATTCATCAACCATTTTTAAAAATGTTCCTTGTCTCATTCTCCAGAATTTTCTAAAGTTGAAAGTAACACAGCTTCTGATTGATTGGCTAAACCATTTGGTTTAGCCAATCAGAGGTTGTGTTACTTTCAAACTTACGACTGGTTGGTGAATACAGACCCTGGGTACCAATTGTCTTTAACAAATTGTCCTGTAACCAAGCAATAATGTAGAGAAATGAAAAATAAGCTTTCTATTACATGTATTACATGTAAAACAGTGTCAATGAATTACTTGATGGGATATTAGTAGGGGCAAGGCCAGCACAGCAGGCTATGAATTTATTGCTTTTGATCAGGGTGCTGTTAGTAGTTAACCCTTTATCAGATGACAAAATTTTAGCCTCATTCAAATTGAAAGCATTTGCAGACAACAATTTCAGTGTGGCTCAAATGGTGCAATTTTTCTTTGATAAGGTAGAAAACTTTGTGGGAAAAGGAGAAAATGCTGGTTATACCAGCATTTTCTCCTTTTCCCACAATATTTTCAATAGGCTTCTTTCTTACTGTCGTTAAAAGTCGGGATTATGTGGTAAAGGGTTAATTGATCCTTGTGGACTGATAAGCCAGCCAGGTCTTATGCTGGTATATGATGTTAGACTGTATACATGCATGTATGTGCAGTAACTATGTACATGTATTATACAGTAGCAGCTATAAGCAAGGTTGAGGTGTATCAGTTAAAACTGAAAGTAAAATGTGACACTACTCTGCTCCTTGGCAGAGGGATCACATTAAGTAGATTTGCCATACACAACTGCTGAAAAGTCATCTCTGGTTAAGTAATGTGATAAATCTATTTCTGACACCAACAGGGTCTGCATTCACCAATCATTCCTAGGAACATTCTTAGTTTTATTTTCAAGAATTTTCTAAATTTTACAGTAACAAAACTTCAAAATAACTAAGCCTAACGGTTTAGCTAATCAGAAGTTGTGGCACTCTCAAAAATCTAGAATAAGACTGAAATTGAAATAAAGAATGGTTGGTGAATATGGAGCAAGGTCTTACAGAGCAAAACAATTACCTCTATTATTTGAGCAAGCAACTTCTATTAAGTATTTACCATTAGAAAAAAAGTTTCAGACTCCTAAAAGTTTAAGACTCATCCATATTGAGAGCATTTGATGATGACAACCCCATAATGCCCTTAACCTTTAGAGCACTAAATAAAACCAACTAATATTTTCATTGGGATATCAGACTGCACATTTTGTGCAGTCTGATCTTGACCTTCAATGGTCGCAAAGGCAACTATAGTCGTGAAAGGCACTTTAAGGGTTATGATGGAATCTGTCTTTGAATGGGTAGAAAACATTGCGGGGAAAAGGAGAAAACACTGGACACCATCGGGGGTTGCCCTTGTCCGTTTGTAGCACAAGTATGAATCCAGATGAACAGTGGACCAGCTACCCCAGTATATATAGGAGTAATGAGAATACTAAATTATTTGGATTTTAGGGATAACTAAAAATACTTTGGTAACCTATTCTATGGTATTTTAAAAAAGAACTTCAAACATGTACATTTCTTTTACAGAAAATACAAAAAAAATAAGCAATTATTCAGTACAACCAGAAGCAAGCCATTATGTGGATTATTCCTGAAATATTAGCAATGCTTCTTACAAAACAACAATTAAGACATTAACTCAAGGAAAATACTAAAAAGCAAAAGATTCTGTAGAATTACCCCAATTAAGGAATTTTTTAATAATATGAAAAGAAAGCACATTTCTGGAATATATAAAAAAAAAAAAAACTACTGTATTTTTTTTTCACAATACCTTTAGCAAAACTTATTGATTTAAAAAAAAAAAAATTCAAAAGCAAATAAATGTTGATACAATAATGTAATAATTTTGGCAGATATTGTGTAGGTTGATCTCTTTCAATCATTCAATCAGAGTTCTGCAAAAATTTATGATTGCAGCCTGCAAACTTTTTTTTTTCCAAAATAGCCATTCAACAAATATTATCATCTCATTACCAGATGGTAAAATTTTAAACTTGTCCAAATCAATACACATCTCGATGATAAATTAAATCTTCCTAAAATGATTGTTTTTACCTCTGAAAGCTTTGAAAGCACTGGTGGGGGAAAGGAGAAAATGCTGGTTGCTGGCTTTCACAAAAAAATTCTCCTTGGACTACCATTGTCATCAAAAGCGGTGCAATGCAAAACAGAAAAAAACAAATGCTTTGTGGGAATTTTTGTCTGCTAAAAGGGTCACTTTAAAATGAAATAAAAATTAAATTTAAGAACTGAAGAAAAAAATAGAAAAAAAAAAATGAAATAAGAAATTGCAAAACAGGAAAAAATAGTTTTGATGGATCTACCTTGGGAGAGAAAAAAAAAATCATACCTCTCTTATTTTCAACCAAAATTATGCAAAAGACAGCAAGAAATCATGTAAGGTACATTTCATAAACAGTCAGAAAATTGAATTATTTGTTAAACATGCATAAAATTTAAAAAAAAAATGAAAAGGGGGAAGGGCGAAAAAAAAAGATCTAATTTCATACCTCAGATATTAAAAACTTAAAAATCCAAATGAACTTGTAGGTTAGTGATCACTCTACATATCTTATATACATCCTATATAGATAATACTACTTCAAACATCATCGGCATAGCTTGCCTAAATAACTTATCTATAACTATAGTTAAAGGGGAACTGTGATGATTTTCTATGCCTTACACATTGACTGGGTAATGTAGTCTATCAAAGGGACATGCACTGAATTTTTTGGGATGGTGGCAATGATTTTGTTTTCTAATGTTCATAACAAGGGTAAACTGAGGTATGCTTTCTTGAGTAATATTTTGTTCCAAATTGCAGCAAAAGAAGCCATTTCAGGTAATAAACAATTATGATAAAGGATAATCTTTAACTCTGAACTCTTTCAGCAACAAGTCGATAACTCAACCTTTTTCTTTTAACGACTGAAAATACAGTCCATTGAAACCCAGGATGATTCTTATCTTTGAAAGCATTTGCAGACAACAAACTAAATGTGGATTAAAAGACTGCATTTTTCTATAAAGGTTAGAAAACATTATGGGAAAAGGAGAAAATGCTGGTTACCAGCATTTTCTCCTTTTCCCACTATGTTTTCAAATGGCCTGTCCCTTAGGGTCTTTAAAATAAGAGGTTGTGTGGTAGAAGGTTAAGAAATCGATAGTATATATTAAAAATCAGACTGCAAGTTTTGTGCATCCTGATCTTGATCTTTACCCTCTCTGAAAATTCCATGTTGGCTTATTACACCGACCGATAAACAAGATATTCCTGTCATGTTTTTCAACACCATTCAAAAAGTGCTAATTTCCTTTCCTTAAAACACACATCTTTGATGTCACTCTTATGTCCATTTCGGTCAATCACTACTTTAGACCGAGTGGTAATTAGTGTGATATTTCACCTCATGTAAACACATTTCAATGCATTAATCCTAAAAGCGCATTTCACGACTACAGTTTCCTTTGCAGCCAGTGTAGATCAAGATCAGGCTGCACAAAGCATGCATCTTGATCTTTGATCAGCACTGTTGGCTTTGCTGAAACACTGTAGAAAAAAAAAGAACCATGAAATTACATTTATTTGGGTTGAATTTCTAGGATGAAAATTTCTGATAGGTTTATTCTGCACTCTTAGGGTTAAATAATTCATTTGAAACTACGGTGACAAAAAAATCATTTTTCAATTTTTACCACAAAAAAAAAAACTTTTAGACTTTCCAAATTCAATGTGTCTATAATGAAAAAGTTGTTTCTTAACTCTATCAAACAACACAAATTTGGACTAGTCCAAATTGAACGCATTTGCAGACAAGAAAATAAATGTGACTCAAAAATTGAAACTTGTGTTTGAGAAAGATAGAAAACATTATAGGAAAAGAGAAAATGCTGCTTACCATCATTTTCTCCTTTTCCCACAATGTTTTCAAAAGGCCTCTTCCCCACAACGTTTAAAACTTTGGAATTTGTGGTAAAGAGTTAAAAAAAGGATGAAAACCCTGTTGAAGAAGGTGAAATTCTTGATACCAGAATTTCTCCCTATTTGCATAAATTTTTTCCCTAGGATTTTCAAATTTCTTCTTTTGTACAGTTTATATAACACCCACAAAATGGTACAGTCATACATCGACCGAAAAAGAATCGAACTGACCGTTGTTTTTGATTTTGTGCTACCTACTATTTCTCCCAGACTGAACAGACCTACAAAACTCCATCTATTTGCTGGATAAAGTACTTTTATTATCATAGACTGAAAAATCCTAACTATCAATGTTTAATCCTTTACCACACAATCCCAAGTTTTAACCACCAAAAGGAAGTAGGCTTTTAAAAGAAACATTGTGAGAAAAGGACAAAACCAGCATTTTGTCCATTTCCCACAATGTTTTCTACAATTCCACAGAAAATTTCAGTTTTTGAGTCACATTGTTACTTTATCATCTGCAAAATGACTTCTTTTTTAAATAATTGCTTGTTAAAAAGCAACTGATGCTTTTCTTGAAATTATTTTCAAACGATTCAAAGAAGAGCGATTTTTTTTTAAGTACTTTTCTTATATGCATACTTGTACTAGTGAACTGGTGGTTAAAAATGTGGTCAAGCTAGGGAAATGCAAGTGCTTGTTACAAGGTAAACTTAATCTAAGAACCTTTTATATGAGAGGTTAGCAGTGAGATATTGCCACTCTAACCTTAATCTTTTGTATAAGAGGTTAGCACTTTACCCTACAACATACAGAACCTTTGGTATGAGAGGTTGATTCTCTTACCTTACAATACACAGAAAATTAGTATAAGAGGTTGGCAGTCTTACGCTACAACATACAGAATCTTTCGTATCAGAGATTGGCACATTTACCCTACAACATACTGAACCTCTTGTATGAGAGGTTGATTCTTTTACCATACAACACACAGAACGTTTGGTATGGGAGGTTGCTTCTCCTACACTAACACATGGAACCTTTGGTATGGGAGGTTGCTTCTCCTACACTACAACATACAGGTCCTTTGGTACAAGAGGTTGGCATTCTTACACTACAACAAACAGATCCTTTGATGTGAGAGGTTGGCATTCTTACTCTACAACACACAGAACCTTTGGTAGGAGATATTGCCTAACCAACCCAACAACACACAGAACCTTTGGTATGAGAGGTTAGCACTATTACCCTGTAACACACAGAAGCTTTGATTTGATAGGTTGGCACCCTAACCTACAATATACAGAAGCTTGGGTAAAAGAGGTTGGCACTCTAACTCTACAACACACAGAACCTTTGGTATGACACATTGGCACTCTTTCCCTACAACAAACAGGACCTTTGGTATGAGAGGATGACACTCCTATCCTACAACACACAGAACCTTTGTTATGAGATTTTGGCACTTTAACCCTATAGTCATCAGAGATCCTTTGGTATGATAAAACTCAAACTAACGATACAACACACAGAACCTTTGGTATAAGAGGTTAGCACTCTAACCCTACAACAAACAGAACCTTTGTATAAGATATTGGCACTCTAACCCAACAACACACAGATGAGAGGTTGACAAACTAACCCTTACCGTGACAACACACAGAACCTTTGTTATGAAAAGTTGGCACTCTAACCCTACAACACACAACACCTTTGATATAAGAGGTTGGCACTCTTACTCTACAACACACAGAACCTTTGTTATGAGATATTCTAGGTTGGCGCCAGCCAAAAATTTTTAGTAGCCAAAATTGTTGTTGGGCAAAACCCGTCGATGAACCTGATCACTGTGACCTGGTCTTTGATTGAGGCATTTCTTGAAATTACATGACATTGAGCCATGTATGATCAGTATATAGATCTATAGCTTTGTAGCACTGACAGATCTATGAATTTTCAAGTCTTTCAGTTTTTTTTTTTTAATATTTCTGATGTTCCATCACATACAATAGAGAGCAAAGTCAACAAAAGTCAGCTGCAAAATCCTGTGCTTGTAGGCTGATAAATCATTTAAAGTTCCATAAATTCAACAATGTGTGTTTTTTTTTATCAGACTTAACCCTTGATCATACAATCCCAAGTTTGAGCAACCCTTAGAAAGAAGGCTTTTGCAAATGCTAGGAAAGGGTGAAAATGATGATAACCTGCATTTTCTCCTATTCTCACAATGTTAACTGTCTTTCAAAGGCAAAATTAAAACACCTCTTGAGCTACATATACTAATTGTCGTCTGCATTTCTTTTTCTGGTTGAGTCTGAAATTGTGTCTGCTAAACAACTTATTAGATTTTCTTCAAATCAGTCATTGATTTCATGCATTGCAAGGGATATGTTTGACCCTACTTTTGATAAAATTCACCCCAAAACACATGTATTAGGTCTTGCAAATGATTCAAGAAATATCGTTTCACACTGAGCCCTTCTTGACGCTGCCAATCATCGATGAAAACTGGTGACAATATTTCTCATTTGACGAAATTATGGATCTAGTATTCATTAGATTTTAATAAAAAAAAAAGTTTCACAAGAAAAGAATTTAATGAGGCCACATAAAGCTTAAAAAGTCAAGTATTTCTGAAAAATACCGCAATTGATGCCGTCAAATTTACTTGATAAGCAAAAGTTAAAACTCGATTAATTCGTTCAGCACTAAAGCGTCCAAAAAATTGCGATTGCTCCTGTGTTCTATTTCTAGTACAAGACTATCCCACCCGGTGACTGGCTCTTCGTCTATCGGATAATTAAGGGAGATGCAAGGGTTATCAGCATAGGATACCTGGTATATGATAAGCAAGTTGATGCACGTTGATTTAACAGGTTAGGAAGTGTTCAATATACAAAACTGATTAAAATTTCACGGTCAACGATTTTATCTTATCACATTTTCACAATCGCCAATATCGGCTCTTTTTGTTGTTTTAGTCACCAGCTGAAAAAATTAATCGCCAATGGCGATTTTGGCGATCGGTAACGCCAACCTAGGATATTGGCACTGTAACCCTATAGAACAGAGATCCTTTGGTATGATAAACCCAAACTAAAGATACAACACACAGAACCTTTGAGATATTGGCACTTTAACCCTATAGAACAGAGATCCATTGGTATGAGAGGTTGGCACTCTACAAAATACAGAACCTTTGTTATCAGATATTGCCAAACTAACAAAACAACACACAGAACCTTTGGTTTGACAGGTTGGCACTCTAACCCTACAACACATGGAACATTTGATATTAGATATTGCCAGACTCTACAACACATGGAACCTTTGGTATGAGATAATGCCAAACTAACCCTACAACATACGGAAACCTTGGTATGAGAGGTTGGCATCCAACCCTGCAATAAATAGAACCTTTGGTGTGAGAGATAAGCACCCTAACCCTACAAAATATCTGCTGTTGGTATTCTTACTCTGCAATACACATAAGCTTACATATGAGAGGTTTTTGCTCTAACTCTACAATAGCTTAATATTATAGATTGCAAAACTTACCTACAACATATAGATCCTTTGGTATGAAAGGTTGGCTCTCTCACCCTACAACATGCAGAACCTTTGGTATGAGAGGTTGACACTCTACAACACACAGAACCTTTGGTATTACAGGTTTGTACTTTACCCTACCACACACAGAACCTTTGAAATAAGAGATAAGTACTCCATCCCTGCAACACACAGAACCTTTGGTATGAGAGGTTGGCACTGTAACCCTACAACATATAGAACCTTTCATTTGAGAGGTTGGTACTCTTACCCAACAACATACAGAAACTTGGGTACGATAGGTTAGCACTCTTACCCTATGGCAAACAAAACCTTTTGTACCAGGGGTTGGCACTCTAACCCTACAAATACCGCACCTTGGGAATAAGAGTCACTCTAATCCTAAAACATACAGAACCCTTGGAATGAGCAATTGGTACATTAACCTTTAAACAAACAGAAGTTTTGATATTCAAGATGGGCACTCTAACCCTGCAACATATAGTACTTCTGGTAAGAGAGCTTGGCACTGTAACAGTACAACATACAGAACATTTAGTATGATGGGTTGGCATTCTAACCCTACAAGAGGTTGGCACACTAACCCTACAACAGACAGACCCTTTGGTATCAGAGGTTGGCACTGCCACCTTACAACATATAGAACCTTTGGTAGGAGATATTAGCAATATAAATCTTCAACGAGCAGTGGTATAAGATATTGACAATTTAACTCTACAACAAAACTTTGGTATGAGGGATTGACAGTTTAACTCTACAACACACAGAGCCTTTGGTATGAGAGATTAGCAATCAAACACTACATCATACAGAACCTTTGGTATGAGAAATTGCCCCTCTTATTCTACAATACATGTAACCTTTCGCATGAGAGGTAGGTACTTTAACCATAGAACACAAATTACCTTTGGTATGAGAGGTTGGCACTCTAACTCTACAACACACAGAACCTTGGGTATGAGAAACTGCCCCTCTAATTCTCAAACACACAGAACCTATGATAACAACTTACAGAACCTATCCTATCAAAGGTTGGCACTCTTATTGTACAACACACAGACCCTTTAGTATGAGAGGTTGGCACTATCAGGTATGACAGATCGGTACTCTTATTGTACAAGTCACAGACCTTTTTAATATGAGGATTTGCAACTTAACCCTATCATATACAGAACCTTTTGCATAGTACTCTAACCCCACAACATGCAGAACCTTTTACCCTACAATACACAGAACTTTTGGTATAGAGGTTGGCTCTATTACCCTACAACACACAGAACCTTTGTTGTGAGAGGTTGGCACTCTAATCCTAGAACATACAGAACCTTTGTTATAATGGGTTGCTTTGGTATGAGAGGTTCACATTCTTTCTCTATAACACAAAGAACCTTTGGTATGAGAGGTGCGTACTTTACTCTACAACACTCTGAACCTTTTGGGAGGTTGGCATTCTTACCCCACAACACAAAGAACCTTTAGTATGAAAGGTTGGCTCTCTTACCCTACAACACACAGAGCCTTAAGTATGAGAGGCTGGCACTTTTACTATGCAAAACAAAGAACCTTTAGTATGAGAGGTTTGTACTTAACCCCACAACACTCAAAACCTTTGGTATAAGAGGTAGGCTATTTTACCCTACAACACACAGAACTTTTTGTGTGAAATGTTGGCAGTCGTACCCTACAACAAACAGAACCTTTAGTATGACAGGTTGACAATCTTACTCAACATCACACTGAACCTTTGGTATTAGATGTTGGCACTCATACCCACGAACACTCAGACCCAAAGGTATGAAATGTTGGCATTCCTACCCTACAACAAACAGGGGTCTGCGATCTTATCATACAACCTACAGAACCTTTGGTATGAGAGATTTGCACTCTTACCCTATGACACACAGTACCTTCGGTAAGAGGGTTGGCACTTTTTTTACTCTACAACACACAGAACCCTTGCTATGAGAGGTTGTCACATAATCCCTACAACATACAGAACCTTTGGTATGAGAGGTTGATACATTGAAACTTTTGTACTGGAAATTTGCAGTCTCTCCTGCGAATACAAAAATCTATAATTTGAGAGATTTGCACACAGGCCTTACAAAGCCTGAACTTTTGATAAATGATAATCTTATATTACAGCATCAGAATCCTAGACATAATAATCTACTGCACAGACCCCTTTAAATTATCAACATCATGAAATTGGGTGAAGTTGGAGTTGCCTTAAATAAAAATGTAGAAGAACCCTCACCGAACTATCTCATGTTTTAGCAACTCTGAGGCCTTTTGAAGACATGGTAGGAAAATGAAACAAGAGGGCCATGATGGCCCTGAAGTCGCTCACCTGAGTCTTTTGACCAAACATGACCCATTTTCAATCTCTTTCGAGATGTTATGACAAACATTCTATCAAGCTTTCATAATTATTTGTCTGAAAATTTGGACTCTAGCTTGTACACAAGCTTTTTCTAGAATTTCTCTCAGTGACCTACTTTTTAGCCAAACATAGCCCATTTTCCCACTGTAGATATTATAAAAACAAAGATTCTGACCACCTTTCATAAGTATTGGACAGAAAATGTGGCCTCTAGAGTGTACACAAGGTTTTTCCAAGATTTGACAGGGGGACCTTAATTTTTACCCAATGTGACCCATTTTCAATTTCATCATATTGATGATCAAGACAAACATTCCAACTAATTTTCATAAGTACTGGACAGAAAATGATGACTCTAAAGCTATAAAAAGCTATTTTAAAGATTTGACCTGGTGACCTAGTTTTTGACCCCATGTGACCCATTTTCAAACTCATTCAAGATATCATTATGAAAAACATTCTGACCAACTTTCATGAGTATTTGACTGAAAATGTGGCCTCTAGAGGGTACACAAGGTTTTTGTATGATTTGAACAGTGACCTAGTTTTTGACCTATGATGACCCATTTGCAAACTTGTCCAAGAAATCATCAAGACACATATTCTGACCAAGTTTCATGAGTATTGAACTGAAATATGGCCTCTAGACCATTCACATGGTTCTTTAGATTTGACCTAGTGACATAGTTTTTACCAAACATGACCCATTTTCAAAGTTGTACGAGATATCATCAAGACAAACATATTGACCAACTTTCAAGTGTTTTTGACCAAAAATATGGCCTCTTGAGCATGCACAAGGTTTTTCAAAGATTTGACCTAGTGGCCTAGTTTTTGACCTGACATGAACCATTTTCAAACCCATCCAACATATCAACAATACAAACATTCTGACCAACTTTCAAGAGTTTTGGACCGAAAAAGTGGCCTCTAGAGCATACACAAGGTTTTTCAAAGATTTGACCTAGTGACCTAGTTTCTGATCCAACATGACCCATTTTCATACTTGTCTGAGATATCATCAACACAAACATTCTGACCAACTTTCAAGAGTTTTGGACTGAAAAAATGGCCTCGACAGCATACACAATGTTTTTCAAAGATCTGACCTAGTGACCTAGTTTTTTACCCAACATGACCCATTTTCAAACTCCTTTGAGATATTATCAAGACAAACATTCTGACCAACTTTCAAGTGTTTGGGACCAAAAATGTGGCCTCTAGAGCATGCACAAGGATTTTCAAAGAATTGACCTGGTGACCTAGTTTTTGACCAGACATGAACCATTTTCAAACCCATCCAAGATATCATAAAGACAAATATTCTGACCAACTTTCAAGAGATTTGGATCAAAAAAGTGGCCTCTAGAGCGTACACAAGGTTTTTCAAAGATTTGACCTAGTGACCTAGTTTTTGACCCAACATGATCCATTTTCGAACTCGGTCGAGATATCATCAAGACAAACATTCTGACCAACTTTCAAGTGTTTGGGACCGAAAAAATGGCCTTTAGAGTGTACACGGGGTTTTTCTAAGATTTGACCTAGTGACCTAGTTTTTGACCCGATATGACCCATTTTGGAATTTGTCCGAGAAATCACCAAGATAAACATTCTGACCAACTTTCAAGAGATTTGGACTGAAAATGTAGCCTCTAGAGCCTACACAAGGTTTTTCAAAGATTTGACCAAGTGACCTAGTTTTTGACCCAACATGACCCATTTTTGAACTCGTTCAAGATATCATCAAGACAAACATACTAAGCAACTTTCATGAGTATCGGACTGAAAATGTGGCCTCTAGAGCATACACAAGGTTTTTCTAAGATTTGACCTAGTGACCTAGTTTTTGACCTGACATGACCCATTTTCGAACTCCTTTGAGATATTATCAAGACAAATATTCTGACCAAGTTTCATGAGTATAGGACTGAAAATGTGGCCTCTAGAGCGTACGCAAGGTTTTTGTAAGATTTGACCTAGTGACCTAGTTTTTGACCGGACATGACCCATTTTCGATATCGTCCGAGATGTCATCAAAACAAACATTCGGACCAAGTTTCATGAGTATTGGACCTAAAATGTGGCCTCTAGAGCGTACACAAGGTAAAAGTTGTCGACGCATGACGGACACAGCACGAGCACAAAAGCTCACCTTGAGCACTTCATGCTCAGGTGAGCTAAAAATGGTGGTAATCAGCACTTTCTCTTTTACCAACAATGTTTTACTAACCTTCAGATACATGTACAGAAATCTTTATTTTAGCTATATTACACATCATCTACAAAAGCTTTCACATTGGAAGAGTATATTTATGTTGTCCAGTAAAGAGTTAAATAACACTGAATCAAACCTTTTTTACCAAACAATACTTTATTGTGTAGATTTGTGACAACAGTTCCCCTTTAAACACTTGATCAAATATTTACTTAGACATTCACTTTGACACTTCTCCCATAGGAATACAGTTCATACCAATTCATTCATTGTTCATCCAGGGACTTTGGCTAGCGTCAATAATGTATTTGGGATCCTTTCATCTTAAAGAGAGACCAAGCTTGACCCTTTACCAAATAACAAAACTGTAGACTTGTCCAAATTGAAAGCATTTGCTGATGACAAATCATATGTTGCTCAGATGATGGGATTAGTCTCTGAAAGAGTAGAAAACATTGTGGAGAAAGGAGAAAATGCATTTTATCTTTTTCCCACAGTGTTACCAGCAGCATTATAATTTGTCTGGGTCATTCAAACCCAGTATTGTTTGGTAAAGGGTTAAAATATTTGCTCTTTCTGTTGCCTATGTCTGGATCAGCATGATTGTGTTACACGGTGTTGAAAAAGACTAAAACGAACATTTCTTTTTTATTCCAGTCTAAGAACAAATATCATTTGATTCAGTCTAAACTTCAATTAATATTTTGATGAGTGGCATATTCAATTTCGGCAAAAAGGCACTAAAGGAAGCTGAAATGGATAAAAAAAAAAGTTAACAAACTTTGATTTTATTTAATATTGTATCATGTTTTTGGTAGTTTTCTCCAATTTTATATGATATTCAAGAATGAAATAAATCTCAATCATGTATTAATTTCACTGATTTCATTTCTTAGTTTTTCACATACTAAAGATGTTTAATCTTATACAAATGATCTGCAGTTTTTATGGCCCTGAGGAAGATGGCATTTGAAAGAAATTGTTGGAAAAGGAGAAAATGCTAGTAAACAGGCATTTTCACGTTTTCCTATAATGCTGTCCTATAATGCTTTCTTTCCTTTAAAAAACAAATCTCACCAGATTTGTCATGCACAAAATGCTATGTAGCAGTTCTTATCCCTGTTGTAAAACAATGTTTTTCTGCTTTATGCTACTGTCTATTTTAAGTACCAAATGAAGCTCAAAATCACATCATTTTGATGATGTCAGTAATTTGATTTTATCATGATTCTATTATATCTCCCAATTAGGATACCACTTGAATAAATGTCATCAATATTTAGAACCAAGAATAAAAATAAACTAAGAACAAACTTAGTGAAAAAATAAACTTTTACATTGAGAATAAATGCAAAAGCACACAAGCAGTCAATTCAAAACAGATGAATTTCACTGTAGTCTCAGTTACAACCTAAAGCATTATAATATTATCATAGATGTCTGTGATCTATAACAAGCAAGAATGACATAAGCTCGCTTGTTTTCAGCCAATGGAGCCAAAAACTATTTCATTAACTAAGACCTTACCAAACGACAAAATTTCAGACTTGTCGAAAGTCAAAGCATTTGCAGATGACAAAATAAATGTGACTCAATATTTTGGATGGGTAGAAAATATTGTGGGAAAAGAAGAAAATGCTGATAACCAGCATTTTCTTCTTTTCCCGCAATCTTTTCAAAGGCCTTCTTCCTTGGGGTGGTTAAACTTGGAATTTTGTTGTAAATCCATAACCAAACAATCCTGAGTTTTAACAACCCTTTCGGTGAAAGCTTCTGAAACCACTGACAGCAAAGGTGAAAATGCTGGTAAGCAGCATTTTCTCCTTTTCCTACAATATTTCAACCCTATCAGAGAACCAAACAATCCCACGTATTAATCACCTTGTCATAGAAAACTTTTGAAACTATTGTTTAAAGAGGAGAACATGTTTGTAACCAGTATTTTCACCTTTTCCTACCAGGGTCCTGCATGGCTCAGTGGTGAAGTGTAGAAGCCATGACCTGGAGGCCCCAGGCTTGAGCCTCACCAGATCCACTGGGCATTTCACGGGAGTGTCCTTGGGCAAGACACTTCAGAGCCCTAGCCTTGTATTGTGAAACCCAGGAATTACATGAATAAGTGAGCTGTCGCCCTGATATGACTGAAATAATGTTGAAAGCAGCATAAAACACCATTCAATCAATCAACCTTTTCTTACAATGTTTTTACCCTATTTAGAGAGCTCAAGCTGTTGAGCTCATCTGTACCGATTATGAATTTATCATCTGAAGACTGTTTTAAATTTAGAAAAGTCTAAATTCTTGTCGTGTGGTAATGAGTTAACCCATAGGCTGCTTAAAAGGCGACTCGCTGACCTTTTGCGGATAGTGTAGATCAAGATCAGACTGCACAGAATGCAGTCTGATCATGGATCTACACTGTCAAGTAAGATTTTTTTCCCCAAAAAGTAAGTTTGACATAGCGTTATTATGGTTTTCACCATCGGCTTGAAACTTATTTAGCAGGATAATATAGAGACAAATGGCGTCAATTTGTATGTAAAGATGTTTGATAATAATGTAGTAAAGTGTTAACCTATATTTTCTTGATAAACAAAATCCTTATATAAATATCCTTTCTTTCTCACTTCTTCAGTCAATGTGGTGGTCAATTTATAATATTATACACTGATGAAAAAGGAGGCATAATTCTCTATATAAAACATAACTGAAAACCGTTAGCAAAATAATCTCGAGAAAAACATTTACTTATTTAGGTGCAAGCTGGTCTCGGTGACAAGGGTCTCTCTGCAAAAAAAATTTAACAAGAGCAGAATAAATGTATAAAAGAGTTAACCCTTCAAGTCCTATGAATGAGTTAATTCACTTTTTCAAACAGTGCATATTAAGTTCAGGCTGCATTAGAATGTGTAGTCTGTTCTTCAGTCTATACTGAAAAATCTGGCCAAAACAGCCAAGAAAATGGAATATTTTTTGTCTTTTTTCTCACTAAAAATTGGCATTTCATTCATGTGATGTTCTACAGGTTAACTCCACCAAAACCAATGGGTAAACAAGACTTTTTCAGTCACCGGAGAAAAACCCAAACAGTTGTAATTTCTAGGCCCCTTTGTGTTGAAGCATCTCTGTAAGGAAAGCAGACAGTGAAGATCTGAGATCAGACTAAATGTTTTGTACAATCTGATCTTTGATGTATAGTGGTTGCAAAAACAGCTGTGGTTGTGTGGAATAAGCTAAGAGTTAAGTTCAACTTGAAAGTCATTAGCACAGTAATGCAAATACTGATGATGGAAAATTATGATAAAGTTAATAAAACTTTAACCCTTAACCACACAGTTTAAAGTTTTAACAACCTTGAGGTGGAAGAATGCTTTTGAAAACAATGTGGGAAAAGGAGAAAATGCTGGTGACCAGCATTTTCTCCTTTACTCACTTTGTTTTCTACCCTTTGTTAGACAAATCCCATCATTGGAGCAATATTTACCTCATCATTTGCAAACGCTTTCAATATGGACTGGTCTAAAATTTTTTCGTCTGTTGAAAAAAGTTAACAGGGTTGATCTTTGTTAGTGAGTGAAAAATTCAAGGGGTTTAACCTTTTACCACACAATCCCGACTTTTAACGACCCTGATAAAGAAGGCTTTTGAATACATTGTGGGAAAAGGAGAAAATGCTGGTAACCAGCATTTTCTCCTTTTCCCATAATGTTTTCTATTTATAATGATGACGAATACTATTGTTTGAAAAACATTTGAATTGTTGTCTGTGAATTCCTTCAATGTGAACGAGTCTAAAATCTTGCCGTGTGGTAAAGGTTTAAAGGGGGCTACTCAGATTTTTATGAGCCGTCCAATTTGACAGCATTTGCAGACGACAAATGGCTCAAATGATAGGATGTGTCTTTAAAGGGCAGAAAACATTGTCGGAAAAGGAGAAAATGCTGGTTACCAGCATTTTCTCCTTTTCCCACAATATTTTCAAAAGTCTTCTTCAGGTTGTTGAACTCTTTACCAAACGACAAAATTGTAGACGTGTTCAAATTGAAAGCATTTGCAGACGACAAAATAAATGTGGCTCAAAGATTGAAATTTGTTTTGGGAAGGGTAGAAAACATTGTGGGAAAAGGAGAAAATGCTGGTTACCAGCATTTTTCTCCTTTTCCTACAATGTTTTCAAAAGGCTTCTTTCTCAGGGTCGTTAAAAGTCAGGATCGTGTGGTTAAAGAGTTAAACCCACGTTGTGTGCTTCTTCAGGTATTTTTAAATTTCTTGCCAGATTTTTGCCAAGTTTTGCAGGAATATCACTTGCAACACATGTAGGTTAAGTGGGATTGTATTTAAATTAGTATGATGATATTATTTTTTATCTCATAAAAATAAGACCGAGTGACAAATTGAAAAGCAACTTATTCATTGTTTGAATGGCAAAACTTGCATCTTTTTATCAAATGTATCCCTCCCGTTTCTTATCGTTTGCTGAGAAAAATTACCAGCAATTTCACCTTTTCCCACAATGTTTTTTACCCTATCAAAGACAAATTCTTTCATTTGAGCTACATTCAAAATGTCGTCTGCAAATGCTTTCAATTTGGCCAAGTCTAAAATTTTGCCATGTAGTAAAGAGTTAATATATGAAAAAAATGGAAAACATTGCAACAATGCCACACGTTTTTTGTTCAAAATAGGTCTGAAGCAAAACGGAAACTGTTCACAACAGGAGCTAATTAATCCTTTAGCTAACAGCCCGATGTTTTTACAACCCCTAAGAAGCAGGTTTCTGAAAACACTGTACAAAAGGGAGAATAAAGTAGTAACCAGCATTTTACTCCTAAATGTTTTCTGTATCATTTGAGTAACATGCATTGTTCCATTAGTAAATACTTTCAATACATGTGTGGATATGCCAAAGTTTTTGTTCCTCAATAAAGAATTGCTGTGCACCCACCCTATAAAGCTGCTGTCATAACCTTAGTTACATTTGCAGCCAGTGCAGATCAAGATCAGACTGCACATTTTGTGTAGTCTGATCTTTGATCTACACTGTCTGCTTTGCTGAAGACAAAAAAAAACCTTCAAACTGCTCTTTTTTGAGTATTATTTCAAGGCTAAAATTTCTGTTGTGTTTAATCCACTCTCTAATGGTTAAGAGAATTTTTATAACAATAGGATGTACGAACATTTTTCTTTCAAGTGCCACTTCCTAGAGAAAGCACTCCGAGCATAAGTGACTTCTTTAACCCTTTACCAGACGATAAAATTTTGAATTCATAACTATCATTAGCAGACAAAATTAAATGTGGCTCAAATGAAGAAATTAATTTTGTCTGTGAAAAAATACAAGACAGTGTGGCAGGACTAAATGTTGGTTACCATCATTTTCTCCTTTTTCTAGGTTTTCAAAAGCCTTCTTTCTCTGGGTGCTCTAAATTCTGGATTTTGGTAAATGGTGAATCCGGGGCAAAACTTAAATTGCTTTACCAAAATAGTGAAGATTAAAGATCACAATGCACAAAAGAGGCAGTCTGACCAAAATTTAAGCCTACTCTATTTTTTTTTTTTGTTATACTTCTTTTTCACAAATACCGTTTAAGATTGCAAACAGTGGGCTTGCAAAATGAACAATAAGGTCCATTTCATTCATACAGCACTAAAAGGTCTTACTCTTTACCAAAAAATTCCATGTTTAACAACCTTAAGGAAAAGAGCTTTTGAAAAAATTGTGAGAAAAGGAGAAAATGTTGGTAACCAGCATTTTCTCCTTTTCCCATGATGTTTTCTAAATGTTTCACAGACATTATACCATCACAGACATCATGCCATGATTTGCACCAAGTTTAATGGTCATCTGCAAATGTTCTGAACTTTGACATCCCTAAAAATTTGTTATAACTGGTAAAAGTAAGCTACAAGAGAACGGCTTCTTTGCTGACTTCTTTTCTGTCAACATGCATGATTGATGAAACTCTTGTCTGCTAAGTATTTGGACAGATGCTTAAAGAATAATATAGATTTACATCTGACTACTGAGAACATGGTGTCTGATCTTAAATCTACGCTGTCAAAGTTTTTTATGTCTTTTATTTCCAAGAAAAGAGCCTTGTGATTGTCTAATGTGGCTTTTTTATTTACTGTTTATGACCATTTTATTAGAGTGTTAAAAGTTGGGCTCTAAAGGTTAAAACTTAATGACAGGTCGCATCAAAGTCTATCCCACCATTTTGGCCACATACAATTTGATCTCTGCTAAATGTTTATAATAAAGACAAGTTTAACATTTTGTCTTCTAGTAAATTTATGCATGAAAAAGAATGACAATTTCAGTGTTAAAGAAAATTCAAAACATTTTATGGAGGGTGGGGGGGAATAAACTGTCCCTCTCCCCTCCCCAGATAGATGTTTCTTCACATGAGAAATTTGAAGTTACTTTGGTAATTCCATTCCTGGCTTAATCTTTTACCAAACAATCCCAAGTGTCAATGACTCCTTTCCTGACAATATTTTTTTACCTCATTAGAGAACTTAAGCTCATTTGTACCAATTTCAAATTTGTCGTCTTTAGGTTGTTTGAAGTTGGAAGAGTGAAAAATTTTCAGTTTGGGGAAGAGTTAAAACATTCATTTAACTTATTCAACAGCTCCAAAGATTAACTTTAGAATGCCAATTACATGATATATATGTTTTCAAATAGTTAAAATAAACCCAAAAATACATGTACATTGCTATTTACAAGCAGTTTCCTTGTATGACATATTGCTATTCTTAACCCTTTACCACACGACCAGATTTTAGCCCTGTCCAAATTGAAAGCATTTGCTGATGACAGTTTCAATGTGGCTCATATGAAATGAGTTTTCTTTGATAGGGTAGAAAACATTGTGGGAAAAGGAGAAAATGCTGGTAACCAGCATTTTCTCCTTTCCCCACAATGTTTTCAAAAGCCATCTCTTTCAGGGGTGTTAAAAGTCGTCATTGTGTGGTAAAGGGTTAAGCCAGAAGGCTTTATAAATTCTACACTGTGTGACATCATCTACACTGTGTGACATCATATGACATAAAACTAATTTTTAAAGGTGACCCCAAAGAAAAAATATCGAAAGGTAATGGAAACATCCTTTTTGAATGAAATGGAAAACATTGCGGAAAAAGAGTATTTGCGTGTAACAAGCTGTTACTCTATTTTCCCCAATCTCTTCCATAATCTGTCAATTGGTAGAATTGTGAAAAGATCTATTAACTCTTCGCCACACAGTTTGGTGGTTTAATGACTCCGAGGAAAACAGCTTTTGAAAACATTAAGGGAACAGGAAAAAATGCTGGTAACCAGCATTTTCTCCTTTTCCCACAATGTTTTCTACCCTAGGAAAGACAAATTTCATGTTCTGAGTAGCACTGAATTTATCATCTGCAAATGCTTTCTATTTGGACAAGTCAAAAAATTTTTTGCGCCGTAAAGAGTTAAGTTAATCCATCCATCATAAAATTGTAATTATCAGGTGATCAGTAAGATTCCAGTGAAGATGCAAGCATTCAATGAACTGGATGCAAGCCCTGGGTCAACGAATGCTTGCATCTGATCTGAAATTGAAATGACCATCTGAAGGATCGTGATTCTGAATTGATTACAGACAATTACCCTATTAACCCTTTACCTAATATGCCAATTTTAGACTCTTCCAGTTCAACAGCAATGATGTCAAAAATGTAGACAAATGGAAATACATGTATCTGATAAAGAGCAAAACATTGTGGGAAACGCAGAAATTGCTCGTTACGAGCAATTTCTCCTTTTCCCACAATGTTTTCAAAAGCTGTCTGTTGTTGATGCGTCAAAATGAGTATCTGTGAAGTACAGGGTTAAGTTTGTATGTTAATGATTTCATACATTTATTATGGGACATTTGTAGGCGGTTAGATATTCTCATCATAAATCAAATCTATCAAAGTTCAAATTAGGCATCTCATGCGTTTTTTTTGCCTAGGCATGACAAAACCAGTGCTGTAACAAACAACCGTTGGAAAAAAGACTTGTGGAATATATTGTGGGAAAAGAAGAAAATTTTGGAGACAATCTTTTGTCAATTAATTCATTACCAAAGGACAAAATTTCAGACCAGTCCAGTGCAATGGCAGACAACAATTGATATGTCTCAAATGGTGGAAATTGCCTATGAAAGGTAGAACCAGCATTTTGTCCTTTTCCAACAATGTTTTTTAAAGGGTTTTCAGGGTTATTTAAATTTGGGATAGTTTAGAAAAGGGTTAACTCATTGATGCCTGCAGCAAATTTGTAGAAGACAAAACTTTTAAAATCAGCCTTGTAAAATATGGGTTGCCCACATGAATTGATACATGAAGACAATATGATAAACATTGTAATAAAAGGAGAAATTGCTTGTTCCAAGCAATATAAGAAAAGTGATCTGTAGAAGTTAATAAATTTACCACAGTTAAAATTTAATCTGGCTGGGTCTTGAAAGCTCAGACAACAAACTACAAGGCATCAATTTATACACAGATTTTGGTGTATGAATCACAGTTTGCAGGGGCCATCCTAACTGCATTCTATTTTTTAGATTATTGTCTATTTTTAAATTTCAAAGAAAAGCAATTTCTGATTTGCAAGATCAAAATGGTTCTGACAATCAGAAATCGTGTAACTTTTTAGTCTGCCATTAGAATGCAATTTAGAAAATAATGGTTAGTGAATACGCTGGTAGCAGATATATAGGATCTGACCTAAGTTGGCATTTGAGATAAAATTTTATTAAATAAGTCAACAAAAACATTATTAAGCGAGCCTCTGATGAGTTTAATAAAATTTTGTTTCAAATGCCAAGGAATGTTGGACTGATTTTATCACATAGCAAAATCTTGCAAATCATAGGTCAGAATATGCAAAACCATAATGCGTATGTGTGTAATTTCCATAAATGAAGCGTTCTTTACTCCTCTGAAAGAAGTATAAAATGATGTTACATATGACAAAACATAATGCTTATATCACATGTATGTAAGATAAAAAATATGTAATGGGTGTATTACACTTAAAAAAGAGGGTCATTGGCCCTGAAGCGATCACCTGAGTAAAGTCATCTATGGTCAAAACAGCTTAAGAGATCCTGGTTTTAATCATGTAAAACACGTGTGTAAGTGACCTACTTTTTTACCAACTTGACCTACTTTTGAACTTGTCAGATATATCATCAAGAGAAACATTTTGATAATGTTTCGTGAGTATCAGACTGAAAATTTGATCTCTAGACTGCACACAAGTTTTTTCTAATATTTGGCCCAGTAACCTACTTTTTGATCTGTTGTGACCTAATTTCAAACTTGTCTGAGATTTCAAAATGACAACCTTTCTGACCTAGTTTCATGACCTTCAGGCCTCTAGACTGCACACAAAATCTTTCTCAAATTTGGCCCAGTGGCCTATTTTTATACCCAAAGTAACCCAATTTCAAATTTGACCGAGACACCATCAAGATAAACATTCTGACCGAGTTTCATGAGTATCAGGCTGAAATGTGGCCTGGCCTCTAGAGTGCACACAAGGTTTTTCTCAGATTTTGCCCTGTTACCAACTTTTTGACTGGACATGACCCAATTTTAAACTTATCCAGGTCATCATCCAGATAAACTTTCTAAGTTTCATAAGTATCAGGCTGAAAATGTGGCCTCTAGAGTGCACACAAGGTCTTTCTAAGATTTAGCCCAGTGACCTACTTTTTGACCCAACAAGACCTTATTAATTTTCAAAATTGTCTTAGATATCATCAAGTCAAACATTCTGACCAAGTTTAATTAATATCAGGCTGAAAATGTGGCTACTAGAGTACATATAAGGTTTTTCTAAGATTTGACCCTGCAGGGTTTTCCATGACACACAAAACCTGCATCACTGACGCGACTTTAACCAAAATAAATGACAGTGTGTCATCAGTTACACAACTTTCCAAAATCTAAATCATCTAGGAAATTGAAAAAAGCATCATAAATCTAAGTATGTTCTTGCTTCAATATCAGACAGACGCCATTCTTTTTATAACTACAGGGCGTATTTTAGATAAAAGTGGTATTCCGGTAATTTACATATAGAAAAAGACTGGTTTATGCATTACTGCTGTAAAGTACATCGGACACGTGTCGTAAATACGGGCCCAGTCAAAGTCTTGGTTGGGTTCTCTGCATTTCATAGCTTATTTTACATGACTTCCGGTAGATAAAAGTACACATTACCAGTCTGTGCTGTTCGCAGAAAATAATGTCACGACGAAGTAAACTGTAGCATTCTTTCTATTGTCTGCTTCCTACAGCTGCCAATCAAGCCACGTCAAGCAGCGATTCGGAAGGGAATGTTTCGTCTGTCAAAAAGTGAAATCGAGCTTTCCGTCAGAAATGACTTACAGACTTTACTTTCTTGAAGTTTACAGGTGAAATTGTAATCGGTGCTTGATGATGAAGAGACCCATTTATTTTGACCCCCTTAGTTAAAGAAATGACCCTCAACTAATGAGGCAAGGGGTCACAATGACCCCCAATTTTTAAAGCTGAGGGAAAACCCTGACCCTGTGACCTACTTTTTGCCCAACATAACCCAATATCAAACTTGATCAAGATATCATCGAGACAAACATTCTGACCAAGTTTCAAGACCATCTGAAAATGTGACCTCTAGAAAACACACAAGCTCTTTTTAATATTTAGCCCAGTGACCTATCTTTTGACCTGATGTGACCAAATTTCAAACTTGTCCAAGATATCATCAAAACAAACATTCTGACCAATTTTCAGGAGCATCAGGCTGAAAATGTGGCCTCTAGAGTGCAGACAAGATTTTCCAAAGATTTTGTCCCATGACCTACTTTTTGAACCCACATGAGCCATTTTCAATCTTGTCCAAGATATCATCAAAACAAACATCCTGACCTAGTTTCAAGAGTATCAGGCTGAAAATGTGACCTCTATAGTGCATGCAAGCTTTTTCTAGGATTTAGCCCTGTGACCTACTTTTTGACCCTAAGTGACCCAATTTCAAACTTGTCCGAGATATTATCAAGACAACCATTCTGACCAAGTTTAATGGATATCTGGCTGAAAATGTGTGGCCTCTAGAGTGCACACAAGCTTTTTCTAAGATTTGGCCTGGCAACCTACTTTTTGACCTGACATGATCCAATTTCACACTTGTCCGAGATATTATCAAGACAACCATTTTGACCAAGTTTCATGAGTTTCTGATTGAATTTGTGGCCTCTAGAGGGCACACAAAGTAAATGTTGACGACCACACGGCGGAATGACACACGCTGAACACCGGACGTGGCACTATCACAAAAGCTCACCTTGAGCACTTTGTGCTCAGATGATCTGAAAAGGGGATGTTATAGGATAAAAGATTTGTCAAGAAGAATTATCAAAGTCTGGTTTGTTTCTTTGGTGTTGAAAACTGCTTTCTACACAGTTTTTCCAACAGTACCTCAGTTATGTAACAGTAGTCAGTGCAAAAATGCATCCACTTTGGACTTTCTTTACAAGTACTATTCACAAGCCACTAGCTGCTTTTCCACATAAACACATTTGAGACTATGTCCAGCTGTAAGAAAGTAATGAATCCTGTTGCAATAACTTCATCAGACCAGTTTGAAAGACTTCTTGCAAATGCAGGATTTTATAATGCAGTCCGTACTAGCCCGGTACATTACCAATAAGCCACCTTGGCTGGGCATGAAAGTTGTGTGGACAGGATGTATTTTACCCATCTAAATGAAAATATAATAACCTTTTGCAACACAATCCAAATATTATTATCTTGAATAAGAAAGCTTTTAAAAATATTGTGGAAAAAGAGAAAATACAGGTAACCAGCATTTTCTTCTATTACCTCAGTGTTTTCTATCCTTTAACAGTCAAATATCCAATCATTTGGGCTCATTTTAAAGTCTGCAAATGCCTTGAATTTGGACAAGTCTATAATTTTTTTCCTCTAGCAGAGAGTTAACCCTTGTACTATTTCTAGGCGTTTGTTTGGTGTTTAACAGCCTTTTCAACATTTATTTGGTCATAACTCAGTTGCCAGTGCACCTATCCATGCTTTCCTGTAGTTCTTCCATCTCACAACACCACTTGGAACTAAACATCATACACAGCTGTAACAAAGCTTATTAAAGACAAAGTTCACCACATGACCCATATTTAATTAGTCGTCTGCAACATGCTTTTAATACTGATTAGTCTGAAAAGGAGTCTAAAATTTTATCGATTTGTAAAAGGTTACCCCTGTACCAGATAACAAAATTTTTAAATGGTCCAAATTGACAGCATTTTGGAAACAACCATTTCAATGCACATGTAGTTCAAAAAATAAGGTCTGTCTTTGAAATAAGTGAAAACACTGTGGGAAAGAAAATAATGCCAGTTACTAGATAGTAACTTTTTTCCCGGGGTCGTTGAAAATGCAGACTGTTTGGTAAGGGGTTAAGAAAGTGGCTTACATGCCAGGACACTGCAAACTGCACTGCTAAAGTACATGTCTCCAAAACTTCAGATCAGTTCTTAATTTAGCATAGAACATTGCTCATCAATGTGAATCATCTATATTTAAACAACCATGTCATAAGAAAAAGGTCAGACTGCAATGTTCAATTATATAAGAATCAAAAACATCAGAAAATACCTCTCTAAAGATGCAACTGAAACTCTGGTACTGTTGCTTTTCATTTGTCATCTGGATAACTGTAATGGGTATTCTTTATGGTGTACCTCAAAGTGTCATATGAGAATACAACATATAAGTACCAAACTAATTTTAACCCTTGAATGGACCCAGTATACATTTTCAGTGAAGAATAGGAACAAGATAATGTCATTATTTTGGTTGCTTTCTGTCTGCAGTATTTCAGCAAAGCAGACAGTGTAGATCAAAGATCAGACTGCACATTTTGTGCAGTATGATCTTGATCTACACTGGCTCCAAAGTCAACTATAGTAGTCAAAGGGTTAAGACATAGCAAGTACAACACTTCTAAACAAGCTCTTTTTGAGCTGTACTGGCTTCCCATAAAAGCAAGAATTCAATTCAAGATTTTTACTGTCATGTTATATTGTTCAAAAGGCCTTGCTCCAGCTTACCTGACTGAATTTTTTTCAGAGTAGGTGCCAAAGGAAGGTGGAGGTCTGACTATGTCATAGGTTGCTCAGTATACCTTTTGATCAAGGTAAGATTTTGGCAACAGAGGTTTTAAGACAGTAGGTTATGGAACAAGTTCATCACTAGACTTAAGAAAGTGCAACTCAGTGGAAACATTAAGACCTAGGCCTTAAAACTGTTTTTCACGGACTTTCAATCATGGTTTTGATTGAAAAACAACAAGACATAAAAAAAAAATGTGTTTTATTTGACTTATTAGCTGACATTAAAACATTTTGTGTTTCTTAGATGAAATATATTTTATTGTCCATCGTACATCGTCCGAGTGTCAACAATTATCTTGTGTGCACTCTAGAGGTCACATTTTCAGTCCTATACTCATGAAACTTTGTCAGAATATTTGTCTCCATAATCTCTGTCAAGTTTGAAATTGGGTCATGTCGCGTCAAAAAGTAGATCACTGGGCAAAATCTTAGAAAAAACCTTGTGTGCACTCTAGAGGCCACATTTCAAGCCTGATACTCAAGAAACTTGATCAGAATATATGTCTTGATAATATCTTGGACAACTTTGAAATTGGGTTATATCAGTTCAAAAAGTAGGTCAGTGGGCAAAACCTTATAAATTTTGTGTGCAAACTAGAGGCTTCATTTCAGTCCAATACTCATGAAACTTGATCAGAATGTTTGTCATGATTGTATCTTGGACAAGTACAAAATTGGTTCACATCAGGTCAAAAAATAGGTCACTTGGCCAAATCTTCGAAAAACCTTGTGTGCACTCCAGAGGCCATATTTTTAGCCCAATACTTATGAAACAATGTCTAAATGTTTGTCTTGATTATATCGCACACAAGTTTGAAATTGGGTCACATCAGGTCAAAAAGTAGGTCACTGGGCCAAATCTTAGAAAAGCATTGTTGGCACTTTAGAGGCTACATTTGCAGTCGTGCTCATGAAACTTGGTCATAATTTTTGTCCTGATGATATCTCTGACAAGTTCAAAAATAGATAAAGTCGGTCTAAAAGTAGGTCATTAACACTCATGTGTTTTACATTATTACAACCAGGATCTCTTCAGCTTTGTCAATCCTAGATGACTTTACACAGGTGAGCACTTTAGGGCCAAGAGTCCTCTTGTTTATTGTCTTTTGAAGAAGAACACTTTTAAACACATTGTGGCATTTGGAGAAGCAGCTTGTTGCAATCAATTTACCTTCAGTCATAATTTTACCTAAATGCATGATATGATAAATTATATTAAAGGCTGATTTTATTAACATTATACAAAGATTTTTTTCAAAATTGTCTGCTGCAAATCTGTTTAAGGTGATCATGAGTTATATGCATAATTTATTATATTCATGGTATGAGAAAACTCTGAACTCTATGAAATGAGTTATGGCTAATGATTATTTATTGCATGTTGTACTGAAACAGCACAAATAAGCCATAGAACCCAAAACCTCTGGGCCTGGTTTCACAAAAAAAAAAAACACAAGTCTCTTTTTTGGCTCAAATCCGCTAACAGACTCATTTTCCTACTGAAAATGAGTTCATTATTTAAGAAACATTTCATTAAGATTACCAGACTTTAGTAACGCGTTTTCAAATTCTGAGTTAGCACAACGTTTTAGACTCAATTCTGCAAAATAATGAACTTAAGTATGTCAGCTGAGTCAAACAATGGGTCTGTTAGAGGAATTGAGCAAAATAAGTGACTTAATTTTCTTTTTTTGTGGAACTGGGCCCTGATGTTTAATAGCTCCTGCTGTTACTATTTAGTTACTAGATCCCAGTTTTATTTAGTTCTGAATTGTCCATGCGATGCAAACAGAATCAAAGAAAAAAAAATGTCGCACCATTAAGAACTCTAGAATGACATAATCAAAAGTAATCAACAAGAGCAAAAAAGGTACCAAGGGCTTGGCTGCAGTTGCTTTCAAAAATAGATCCAATTTCAGTGAAAAAATTTAAGTGAAAAAGAGGCATAAATATTTGGATGGTTAGCTGACCCTGTTGTATGGATTCCCCTTTAGATAGTTAACACAACTAATCTAAGTTTGAAGTAGCCTAATTATCTTAGTAATAACAGAAATATTACGAAATGTCAAAGTTTTTGCACAAGGACGAAGATGCAGAAGACACAGAAGACCAAGACAACAATGTGAATGACAACAGGGCTATGACAATACCTCGATGTTTTCTTCAAAAACAGCTCAGCTAACTAGAGGCGCTTGAGCGCCTGTATCGCTCCACAGGCCTGATATTTCTATAATGGCGAAAGGAAGTTTTTAACAATTATCATTCAATCCTGCATTTTAGCTCACTGAAGAAACAATTTGGTAGACAACCACCATAGGAACTTACCTGCAAAACAACAATGAAATCCAATGAATAGTTTTAGAGAAGAAATTTTTCAAAGATTTTACTTTATACCATAAAAGGAAAATGAGTCTCCCATAAAAGCCATGTTTTTTGACAGATCTTTTTTTTTTTTAAGGAATTCTGTAAACCTGTATCTAAGGAACATTCCTGCAAAATAATAATGCTATCCAAATAGTGGTTTGGGAGGAGAAGATTTTTAAAGGTTTTTTACTTTGGTTGCCATGGCAACCAGAATTCTTCATGGAACACAATTATTTGAAGGAATTTGAAAGAGGACCACCAAAGGAACATTTCTGTGAAATTGGTAAAAATCCAGTCAATAGTTTCTGTGGAGAAGTTTTTTAAAGAAAAAGTTTACGGACGCACGCACGGACGGACGAACGAACGGACGGACGGACGCACGACGGACACAACGCCATGACAATAGTTCGCTGGCCTTCGGCCAGTGGAGCTAAAAATGAAAAGACACCAAAATAATAGGTGGTAATATCTAAATGTAGCAGACAGTCTAGGTTAAGGAACTTTGATCTACACTGGCCAGAATAGCAACTTAAGTTCTCATAGGCATGTTAACCCTCTACCAAACAATTCCGTGTTTTAACAACCCTTTGGAAGTAGGCTTTTGAAACCATTTTGGAAAAAGGAGAAAATGCTGGTCACCAGTATTTTCTCCTTTTCCCACAATGTTTTCTACCCTTTCAGAGACAAATTCCATCATTTCAGCCACATTTAATGTTGTCAATGAATGCTTTCAAAATGTGAAGAGTACTGTTTTACAAAATCTCCCTTGCAGCCCTTTACCACATAGTCCCGAGTGTTAACGACCCTAATGAAGAAGGCTTTTGAAAACAGTGTGGGAAAAGGAGAAATGCTGGTAACAAGCATGTTCTCCTTTTCCCGCAATTTTTTTTCTACACTTTGAAAGAGAAATTTTAGATATTAAGTCACCTTTGTCATCTGCAAATTCTTTCGATTTGGACAGGTCTAAAATTCTGCCTTTTCGTAAACAGGAAGCAGTCAAATAGCTGTATGGACTAGAATAATCTCTGAGAGTAGCAAACAGTATACATGTAGATCTATAGTCAAACTGCAAGTTCTTTAAAATCTGATCTTGATCTACACTGTCTGAAAGAACACCATAATTATGTTGCCCTCAGAATGCTAGGCATTAAAGATACCCATTTACTCATTTTAGCCGAATGTAGAAATGTGTTTAAATCAATAAATTAGCAATATCTATAGCCCAAAGGAATGAAAAGAAGTTTTAGATTTGTTATTTGAAATGGATTTTGGTCGGGAGAAACTTATGTCGGGTCAAAATTGTAAACAATGGGGGAGTGTATCACCACAGTCATTTACATACCCCATCTAAAAATAGAAAGCTAGACTACTTGTTGTTTCAACACGGGAAATGGCACACTCGTCTATTTGTAGGATCATGGGTTTTCCCCTTCTTTCAGCAATCCAAAATAGCTAAATATTAATGTGCACATCCGAAATTTACATTTCTAGTGTCTTTAAAATCATTCCACTGCACTCTCGATATAAAATTCCGACATCCTTGAGTAAATTGCTGTTGGGTTCTTGTGAAATAGATTGTTGCGGCAGTAGACCTGTGTATCTCGGCTCCACTTTCTTGCCAGTTACATGAATGCAAGGCCAAGGTCGTACACAGCCATGTGACAAGCAAATTGTGGTATCCTCGACTGAACAAGTGGATAGGAGCCAAGTCCAAAATTACATTTTCTATCCATCGTAATCTATGCAATCTCGTAACTTCCAGGTGTAATATTTGTCATGAAGCCACAAGAATGACTATAGTTTGATAAAATATTGAAGAAATTGGTTAAATTTGGCTTAAAATGAGTAAATGGGTATCTTTAATCACATTACGCATTAACAATAGAAAAAGGCTTTTGAGAACATTGTGGAAATAAGAGAAAATGCGAGTAACCAGCATTTTCTCATTTTCCAATATGTTTTCTACTCTTTGATTTACATATCCTGTCTTTTGAGCCACATTTATTGTAGTCTGGAAATACCCAGGTAGTAAGGGAGTGGAATAAGGGGAAGTTACTGCATAGGTGTGGGAGAAAAACGGGTGTGGGGGGGTAGAGTCGCAAGGGCTATTGTCCCTCCCCCTCTTACATTTGATATACTTTTTTTAACTTTCTTTAACACAAAAAATACCTTTGTCTGCTTTGAAGACAAATCTTAAAATTTCAAAAGCGTTTTCAAATTTGTCCTTCCCCCCCCCCATCACAAACTCTCCCACGCCTATGAACTAACTGATCCCTTTACCAAACACAATCCATTGTTTTACTTAATCTGAAGAAGAAGGCTTTTAAAATGATATATGAAAAGGAGAAAATGCTGGAAACCAGCCTATGTTCTTTTCTTACAATGTTTTCTACTCTTTCAAAGACAAACAATGAATTTAGATCAATCCAAAATTTTGTCTTCTTGTACAGGGTTAATTCTTTACCAGAAAGCCTTTTTTACTTTGGTTTGTCCAATTTGAAAGCAATAGCAGATATAAATCAACCATGCCTGAAATATAAAATTTGTCTCTAAAAGGGTAGAAAACATTTGTGAGAAAAGGAGAAAATGCTGGTCATCAGCATTTTCTCCTTTTCATACTATGTTTTCAAAAGCTTCCTTTCTCAGGCTCATTAAAACATGTGATTGTTTGGCAAAGGGTAAACAGTTTCTTATTGGTGTTACAGAGCAATATGTCCATCAATGATAAGACAGACATCTTCTCTTGATTGATTCATGATATTCATAATAATTACCTCACATCATCTACACATCAATAAATCTATTCCACCAGAGATCCTGCTCTCACTTAATTAACTTGTTACCAAATGCAGACTGACTTTTTTTTTTACTTCTTGCTGTTTGTTTGTTTGTTTGTATGGTAATAACTCTTTACTACACAATGATGAGTTTTAATGACCCTGAGGACAAGGCTTTTAAAAATATTGTGGGAAAAGGAGAAAATGCTGGTAACCAGCATTTTCGCCTTTTTTACACAATTTTTTCTACCCTATCAAAGACAAATACCACCATTTCAGTCACATTTGAATATTCCTCAGAAAATGCTTTCAATTTGAAAAAGTCTACATATTTGTCGTGTCATAAAGGGTTAAATCTTTACCACACAACAAAATTTTAGATTTGTGCAGATTGGAAGTGTTAGAAAATACTGAAAATTATAGCTCAAATGATGGGAGTTGTCTTTAAGAGGGTAAAAAACATTGTAGGAAAAGGAGAAAATGCTTGTCCACAAAGTTTTCACAAGCCTTCTTGTTCAAGGTTGTTAAAAGTCTGGATTGTGTTGTAAAGAGTTAACACCATATTCAACATTATTTCAGATACCCGGTATATAGAAGTGGCAAGAGTGCACCTATCCATACCTTCCTAGAGCTTCCTTTACCTGTATCTTGCACAACATTCTTTACAAGCCACTGGCTGCCTTCCTACACAACCATCATCAAAACAGTGATCAGCAGTGGGAAAGGAATAAATTCTGTCTCAATCACCCTAATTGATCCTTGGAAAAAAATTGGCAGGGGATTCGAAGCAGCAACTCCCCCTCCAGTTTCAAGTCCTATATTTAACCCTATGAACCCTCTTGCAATAGATCATAACTACCTGAAAATATTTTTGCCAGAAAAATTGCTCACAGCCAGCAATTTTTACTCCTGCCACACTGATGTCACATATTTCAAGCTCAACCTGTTTTAGTAGATTTGTATAGCAAATCCCCTTACTGTGATTGAACTGGCCAGATTGATTGATTAATTGTTTGATGTTATAAACCGTTTTCAACATTACTTCAGTTATATCTCCGCAGCCAGTACACCTATTCTTGCTTTCCTGGAGTTTCTTTTACCCATACTCCGCACAATATTCTTTCCAAGCCACAGGCTGCTTTTCCACATAACCATTGCCAAAATAATGGTCAACGGTGAGAAGAGGAATGAATCCTGTCGCAATAACTATCATCAATCCTCAGAAATAAATGGGCTTGAGCAGGGGATTGAACCTGAGCGACATCATGTTCTTAAGTCCTGTACACTACCGACTGAGCTTTACAGGATTTTCAGTCCTTTGATTCAATCTGTAGTTTTCAAAACCCTCTGTTACAAATTTGTCTCACAAGGTTGCCACTTTTTACCAATACAATCTAATACTTTAACCAATACTTTAATGACTCTGAGAATTAAGGCTTTTAAAAACATTGTGGGAAATGTAGAAAATGTTGTCCACCAGCATTTTCTCCTTTTTTCCCACAAAATGTTTTTAAATATTAATTCCTTTATTTGAGCCACATTTTATTTTTGTCTGCAACTGCTCTCAATATGGATGCGTCCAAAATTTTGTTGTCCGGTAAAGAGTAAATTGAATTGTTATCTACTCAAATATTACTTTGCTTCTTGCAGCAGATCATGTCTGAAAACATTTTGGCTTCAAGGTTGTTTAAAGGGTAACTCTAGACCAAAATTTTTATTTCAAAATCGGATAAAACTATACTACAGTATGTAAAAAAAATATTTTAGTGTCCTGTGATGCTTACCTCACGAGATATTGAGGTTTAAACTTCGGATTTTCACCTGTCTGAAAGTAGCTAATTGAAAAAATCGTGACTTCCGGTAGATTGCCATGACGTCACAAGTGTGAGAAGATATGGTCGCTATATATGAACTAACGCAGAAAACTGAGAAAACTGCATGATATTTGTAAAGATATAAATCGCTTTATCATGTTTCAATCACTTATGTACTGCAGAATTTCAATCTCTATCGCTCTTACATCTTATTACAATCATAGGAAAGAAAATTTGAATGAATTAGCCTAGTGGAGATAGTACTAATGAAAAGGAAAAGTTTTTCTTCTAGTGGGGAACAGAACTATTTTGAAATTTATTTCTTGAAGTTATTTCAATTATACCACTGCCTAATCAACAAATTTTAATAGATAAATATAAAAAAAAGAAATAATAACTCAAGATAGTTGAAACATGCCGAAAGTCTCTTTTACTAAGTTGTAGAAGGAAGAAGGAACATTGCAATGTGTAAAGGAAATCATTTGAGTACAGTTCTAAGGCTGTTTCTACCAAATATAGGACACCGTCTATCATTGAACGGTCTACAAATCCTGCGCAGTCTGATCTTGATCTACACCATCAATGTCAGCATTTTACATGTCTCCTTCAGCTTGGGAAGAATTAAAAGCCTTGATCTACCTTAGAAATCGTATCCTCTCTTTAACATTCACAAACACCATTAAATCCAGCACACATCTTAAATTTGCCGTTAATGTTAAATCCATTTTTTTCACTTGATTTTCATTTATTTTCCTACGTGTTATTTTCACAATTTCAAATTTGTTTCTTTCATCAACAACAACATTAAAAGATTGTCTGAATTGCCTCCTGCCTTCCTGCCCTCCATATCATGCAGTAAACGTTTTCGATCGTCTGCAAAATACAGGGTCAGTCCATTTTCTAAATACTGAGACATGTTAGGCGTAAACTTTAAATGGAAATATACCAACATGGACAAAAATTATTTAACTTTCTTCTTCCGTATTTCTCACTGTAATCATGTACGAGATAACAGATGCTGACCATAAAAATGCAGCGTAATAAAAAATTTATAACTGCGTACAAACTTTACAAAAATGTAATAGGGGAAAGGGTTAATTCGGCGCCTCTTTGATGTTGGTATCGCACCGTCGTGGTCTCACATATTTTTTTTTTACCCAGCTTGCAGCTGGAGGTTAACAAGCATGTGTCATAAACATGTCATGTACAAAGTTACTCTTTTGTTTTCACGACCATATTGAACCCTTTTTCTTATAAAATGTAAATGGAATTTGGAATTTTACACAGGTTAAATGGGTAAGTCGAACGCCATAACTTTTGTATTTTCCTCATTCATACGAACTTAAATGAAAAAAAATCCCATAATCTGCTTGTCGAATTTCTATTCTAACTACCCTCCAACTCTCTCTCAGTAATATGAAAGAGATGGATAATCAACAGTGAATTTACCATTGACTTCTTGCCTCATTTAAATTTCTGTGTGGCCCCAAGGCTGCTGAGCGCGACTCAATGACCTTTTGCGAACAGTGTATATTAAGATCAGACTGCACAGAACGTGCAATCTGATCTTATGTACAGTGTCCGATACGGAGATATCTATTTTTGTACCTCCAAAAACTAGCAATATTCGGAATTTTGCAATCGGCATGAAGATTTATTTAACCTGTTGAGGATTAATGGTAAATCTGATATTAAGCCACGTCATTTGGTTCAGACAGACAGACAGCAGACTGACGAATAAATAGTCATCTCTTGGCTCAAAATAGTGCTTAAACTCGGCACCCGGCATACGATAGGGATTTTTGTGACGAAAAAAAAATCGTCTCCCGACATGAGGGAGGATAAGGCTATGAGAAAAAAAGTCAGTATCAGAGCAAATTAACAGTACACAGAAGCCGAAATAAATGTGCGGGTCACACTTCCTACGTCACATCCGGTTTATCAAAGATTTCACTAACTCGCACAGGTGTGCAAACCACATTTTCGCTTATAACTCTCTATTTACAAAAGACATTGAAATATGGTTTTCAATTTTAAATTTTTTTTCATTTAAGGATTCATATATCCAAAAATAGCTTTGGGCTGTAGTTGCCCTTTAAACATGGTATTGTGTTTGAAGGGGATAATCCTATACCAAACTATCCTGTGGTTTAACCCATTACCACACAAGCCCAAGAAGATCAGACTTTAGAAAACATTGTGGGGGAAAAAGAGAAAATGCTGGTAACCAGCATTTTCTCTTTTTCTTACAATATTTTCTAATCTTTCAGAAACAAATACAATCATTTGAGGTACATGTAATTTGTCATCTGCAAATGTTTTCAATTTGGACCTGCCTAAAACTTTATTGTGTGGTAAAGAGTTAACTACCCTCAGGAGGAAGCTTTTAAACACATAGTGCAGGAAACCAACATTTTCTCCTTTTCCCACAATGTTTTCTGCCCTGTCAAAGACAATTCCACTATATGAGTCACATCTTATTTGCTGTCTGGAAGAGCTTTAAATTTCAATCAGTCTTAAATTTTATTGTCTGATAAGCCCTTAGGCTGCTAAGCGGACCTCAGGGACCTTTTGCAGACAGTGTAGATCAAGATCAGATTGCACAGAATGTGCAGTCTGATCTTGGATCTACACTGTCCGATAAGGAGGTAGTTATCCTCCCAAAATTACCTTTGAAATAGCAAAATTTGGGTTTTTGCTATCGGCTTTAAAGTTGCATTTCACTTATTTAGCAGCTTAACTCTTGACCAAACGACAAAATTTTAGACTGGTCCAAATTGAAAGCACTTGCAGACGACAAAATAAACCTAACTCAAAAATTGCAATTTGTTTTCAGGAGGGTACAAAACATTGTGGGAAAAGGAGAAAATGCTGGTTACCAGCATTTTCTCCTTTTCCCACATTGTTTTCAAAAGGCTTCTATCTCAGGGTCGTAAAAACCAGGGATTGTTTTGTAAAGGGTTAAGGGTGCACAACTTAAGAGTTGACAACAAACTGTTTCCCACTGACTTGTTATCAGTTGAAAACAAAAAAAAAAACATGTGTCAGGTGCATTTTTATGTCTGCTGCAGAGGCGGGAAGAATATAGATTGACACCATTAATATATGTAACATTTCGGAATATTTGACAGAGATAGATCAGTTGACATATTTTATCTCTTTATTTTAAGCTCTTCACTAAACATATTCCCTGATTTCATAACCCAGATTTATTACAAATCAGACTTTTGAATACTTCAAGTGAAAGTTAAAAAATTCCTGTAAGCAGCTTTTTTTTCCTTTTCCCATTATGTCTTCTTCCTTTAACTCTTTACCAAACAATAAAATTTTTGACTAGTCAAAATTATTTGCAGCATTTATCAGCATTTGCAGAGGACATATTACATTTAGTTGAAATGATAGTAATTGTCTGTGTAAGTGTAGAAAACTTTTTGGGAAAAGGAGATAATGCTGTTACCAGCATTTGCTCCTGTTCCCACAAGGTTTTCGAAAGGCTATTTTGTCAGGTTTGTTAAAACTCATGATTGTGAGGAACAGATTTAATTTTGAGAACTGTCGCAAACGGACAAATACCTCGCACCGGCACCTTGTCACTGAAGCAGCACAATCAGAGCACAGATATGATTTTAGAAACAAAGATCACCTGTGACCTTGACCTTTGATCCATGTGACCCAAAAACAATAGGGCACCTCATTAGGTCATGGGCAACACTTGTATAAAGTTTCAGGGTCAAAGGTCAAATGGCTAATGAGTTAGAGCACAGAAACAATAAAGTCTACAGAAAGACAGATTCACAGACTGACAGATGGACAGACAGACACACAGACACGATGGAACCAGTATACCCCCTGTACTTCGTAGGTGGGGGTATAAATAAACATATCCCATCATATGAGCCAGAGCTTGTGTTTCGTATGTAAATACCAGTACTTCAAATATTGCAAAAGTCTATAATTTTTTTATCTAATAAAAACCTAATCCATGAAAAGAGTCTTGAAAATACTGCGCATAAAGGAGAAGATACTGGTAACATGAATTTTCTCCTTTCCCATTTTTTTTTTTTATTTTTACGGAGATTTTTCCCATCATTTATGCCATGTTACACTTTTAATCTTACAATTCTTCCGAGTTTTGGGTTCTGTCAAAAATTTACCCCTTTCCAAACAACCCAGTGTTTAAATACCTGAATTACAAGGTCTTTGAAAACATTGGCCTGAAAAAGAAGGCCTTTGAAAAGATTGTGGGAGAAAAAGAAATTCTGGAAATTTTCACTTTTTTTCCCCCCATAATATTTCTACTCTTAAAAAGACAAATGCCATCATTTGAGCCATGTTAAACTTTCCAGATTCAAATACTTTCAAAATGCAAGTTTAAAAATTTTGTTGTCAAACAAGCATGACAACAGCTAGGAGCAACAAACAATTTACATATCAAATCTTTGATAGGTGAAAAACAAAAGAAGGCAAATATTGCAATCTGCAAGGTTCCGTATAAAAAAAAAAAACACTTACCTTTACTTTTTCCAAGGTACTTTCTATTGTCTGAGTGGTACACTGCTCTCAATTAACCAATTTCCCAATGTCCATGAGAAGTTGTACTCTTCAATAATCAAAAATCCAGAAAATATCAAAAACACATTACTTCTAGCAGAAAAAAAATTGCAGATCAGTTTAGAAAATATTGAAACCAAGAAATTTCCTTGTCATGAGAAATTTCTCCTTTTGTTACAATGTTTCCACATGCACTCATTGTTTTTAATTTTCTTATTCTATTCATGCGATTTTTCAGATTTGCAAGTTTTTTTTCAAAAAGCCTTCAATCTTAATTTATGGAAATATACATATTTTTTCAAATATACAAGCATGTTTTTAAAGTTCAGAAAATAACAGTTTAATAAAAAAAAAAAAATTGGAAAAAGAATGATTTCAAGCGTTTGTTCATATTGAAAGTACCTTTGAGAAAGCACCTTTATGGTAAAAAAAAAAAACTTGCAACCTATTTGGCAGCCATCCTCAAATTTTCTATAGTTCTGGAGACTTCACCCTTTATACTGCTGAATAAAGAAATGAACATTTTCAGTAGGTTGGCAAGACCAATATATTGCAAATTTATCATTGTTTCAGCCAAGTTCTCCAAAAAAAAAAAAATTATAAAGATTGATGACTGAAGATCAGATGGTACACTCTATATTGTGATCTTTGATTTTGCCTGGCCATAAAATAATCTTTTTCCTTTTTACCTATTGTCATAGGCAATTGCTCCTTTTCTCACAATGTTTCCCAAAGCCATAAGTACTTGATTAACATGTTAAGAGTTTACGGCACAAAATAGTGAAGGAAATGGTTCAACAAAACGTTAAAATCACATAATTGTCAACCAATCACTTTTTACATGCTAACACCACATATTTTCTCCGTGGTCCCCTATCATTCGACAAAAAATGCAATCAACTCAAACAATACTTCCATTTTTGTAAAATTCAATAAAAAATCCATTTTCTTCTTTCACAGCCTTTCTTGACCCTTTTCCACCTTGACTCTCTACTAGACATTGGATTGTTTGGTAAAGGGTTAACTCTTTACTAGGCAACAAAATTTAAGACTTGTCAAATTGAAAGTAATTGTAGACAAATTCAACTCTGCTCAAATAATGTGTTGACTTCTGTAGGAGAAAACATTGCAGTGTTGGCAAAGGAGGAAATGCTAGTTATCAGCTTGGAGAGTTTTTGTAAAGGGTTATCTAAGATCAGACTGCATGTAAGTACAGTCCAACCCTAGCCTATATTCTCAAAAAAAGTACATCTAAAGTCATGGCATGTATAACCTTTATCAAACATTCATAAGTTTCAATGAACCTACAGAAGAAGACTTTTGAAAATATTGTGGTAAAAAGGAGAAATTGCTGGTTTCCCACTTTGTTTTCTACTTTTCAAAAAACAAATTTCAATTTTTGAGTCACATTTATTTTGTACTCTGCAAATGCTTTCAATTCAGGAAAGTCTACATTTTGTTGTTTGGTACAAAGATAGAGCCAGTATACTTTTGACAGAAACAAAATTCATACCCTTGTTTTTTTTCTCACATCTAGTATTTGTGTCTCATTCATCATTTTCAACATTTCATCAGTCATGTAGAACTTCATCTTTTCTTCATTCAGAATTGGCTGCAAGAGAAAGAGTTTTCAAATATAATGACTATACTGGTAAAGAAACTCCAGGAAAGCATGGATAGGTGCACTGACTGCCATAACTGAAAGTAAGTTTAAACAGCATAACCAAACAACAAAATTGTAGACTGGTCCAAACTTAGAGAATCTGCAGAAGACAAACATGACTCATACACTGAAATTTGCCTTTGGAAGGGCAGAAAACTTTGTGGGCAAAAGAAAAAATGCTAGTTACCAGCATTTTCTCCTTTTTCCACGATGTTTTCAAAAGCCTTCTCTTTTTCAGGGATGTTAAAATTTGGGATTGTGTGGTAAAAGATTGAACACCATACAAAGAAATTTCATAAGCCTTTGACTGCAGGGTTAGTAAAAGGTGATGCAGATTTACTTTGAAATTTCTACTTCTAATGACATTCCAAAAACACAGTGACAAATGGCTATTAATTTTGTAGTCACAATTAATTCCTCAAATGACTATTTGTGGTTACTATTAATTCCTCTGTATTTTTCCTTGAACTTCCTTCATTGATTGGAAAAAAAATTCAAGCTTTCCTGGGCTTTTCTTTTGATGGGTTTCTTTTCGAAAAGCTTAACCTGTTACCAAATAAACCTAAGTTTCAAGGGATGGGATGTAGTAAAAATGAAACCCAATTTCTTCTAAATTTTCTTCTTCTTTTTTTCTTTCTTTCTTTCTATCATTGCTCTTCCTTTAGCAAAATAGATGTTAGCACCTTAAAGAGCAAAGCACAATTTTGTCAAAATTTTAGACAATGTAGATCAATATTAGAATGCATTTTGCAGACAATGTATAACAAGAAAAGACTGCACAGAACATGCATTCTGATCTTTGCTCTACATTATCCTCTGTTTAGTTTTTATTTTCTGGCAAAAGCAAGTTTGAAATTGAGATGACTTGGTCTCTATTCCTGATTAAGAAACTGCATTTCGTTTACGTGTATATGATGCATTGATGATAAATGTTTAAGCCCTGGCTTCTGTGGGTCCGCCTGGCCTTGTGCCTGAGTTTTTAATGACCACCAAGCTGTTGAAAACATTATAGGGAAAGGAGAAAATGCTGGTAACCAGCATTTTCTCCTTTTCCCACAATGTTTTCCACCTTATCCTAGACAAATTCTTTGATTTAAGCCTAATATGATATGTAGACTGCAAATGCTTTCAATTTGGACAAATCTAAAATTGTGTCATATGGCAAAGAGTTAACTCTTTACCAGAAAACAAAACTTTAGACCTGCTCAAGTTGAAAGCTTTTGCAGATTGACAAAATAATTGTTGGAAAATTAAAAAATATGGAAAGGTAGAAAAGCATTGTGGAAAAAGGAGAAAATGCATGTTACTAGCATTTTCTCCTTTTCTCACAATATTTTCAAAAGGTCATTGAGGGTCATTTAACTCTGGATTGTGCAGTGAAGGGTTAAGGATAAAACAGGTACAATATGTTACAAATAAACCCCTTTCACCATTTCAAGGCTATAATTACCTTTCTTTTGATGGAGGGGATTTTAACCAACCATTTACAATCAGGTATTGACCATAGCTGTGGTCTCCCATGTATTCAAATTAGGGGTAAATTATGCGTGATCACCTTTCGATAACCTCAATTTTGATTGACTTTTCTTTTCTTTTTGGGTGCTTTCTTTCTGTTCTTTGATGCATTTTTAATCATGTGGAACCTTTTCACATGGGGGGGGGGGGCGCTGAAAACCATGCATAAAAATATGAAGGAGAGCTTTTGTGGAAAAACCTTGTTTAACTCTTTCATTACTGAATAAATAAATTGCATTTTCTGAAAGGCTACAAATACAGTTTCGCTGCAAGATCAACAGAGAGTTCATTCAATGGACAGTGTAGATCAGAGATCAGACTGCACATTCTGTGCAGTCTGATCTTGATCTACACTGTCCACAAAAGCTTCTGGTGTCGTCTATAGTATGGAAAGAGTTGACCCTTTGCCAAACAATTCTGTGTTTTATGACAATGAGGTTGGTTGATTAAATTGTGTTTTATGTCGCTTTCAACATTATTTCAGTCATATCATGGCAACAGTTCACATATTCATGTATGTCCTGGGTTTCACCAGTACTAGGCTAGGGTTCTGAAGAGTCTTGCCCAAGGACACTCCCACGAAAAACACAGTGTTTCCAGTGAGGCTGGAACTCGCGGTCTAAAGGTTACAAGTCACTAAACTTAACCACCAAGACAGGCAGGTCTAGTTATGACCATGAGGGGTAACCCTGAGACTTTTAAAAAACATTCTTGAAACAAGAGTGGCAAATTGTCGCAAGATACGCCCGTCCCACCGCCAGTTGTCGAGGGGGGATAATAATCGTGAAGGGCAGATAGAGGAAAATAGTAGTGCAGCAGAAATCATGTAAGTGATTGAAATAGGCATGAATGTCTCCTCTAACGTTAAGGAAACATGCATATAAACTTTCAGGTCATTCCAACATGAAAAGACAAAGTTATATTGTAGAGAAGCATGAAAAGCTGTAAAAAAAAAAAAATGAATAGGGAATAATTCCAAAAGGGCATTAGGTAAGGTTATGGCTCAAGTGCATTGCACTTTTCATAACTGCAACAAACATGTTTACCAAGTCTCAAGTCAATCTGACTTGAGGTGACAAGGTTCCGTTCCGGACAAGCAAGAAATACTGTAAAAATGAAGATCAAAGTGGAATTAATCAAAATCTGCCCTAGGTAGAGTTATTGTTCTTGCACACTGTACTCCGTAATATTGCAACAAACATGCATACCAAGTTTGAAGTCGTTCTGACTTGAGATGACAAAGTTATATTCCGGACAAGCACTAAATGCTCTAAAAATGATGATCAAAGGGAAATAACTCAAAGACAGCACGAGGTAGAGTTACAATTCTTGCGCACTGCAATTCCAAATATTGCAACAAATAAGCATACCATATTTCAAGTCATTCCTACTTAAGACGACAAAGTTATGCTCCGGACAAGCAAGGAATGCTATAAAAATGAAGATCTAAGGGGGAATAACTCAAAATTCTTGCTAGGAAGAGTTATGGTTCTTGTGCACTGCACTCCGTAATTTTTCAACAATCATGCATACCAAATTTGAAGATGTTCAGACTAAAAATGACAAAGTTATATTCCGGACAAGCAGAAAATGCTGTAAAAATGACGATCAAAGGGAAATAACTCAAAAACAGCACTAGGTAGAGTTATGCTTCTTTCGCACTGCACTCCGTATTATTGCAACAAACACAAATGCCAAGTTTCAAGTCAATCGGACTGGAGATGAAAAAGTTATGCTCCGGACAAGCAGAAAATGCTGTAAAAATGACGATCAATGGGAAATAACTCAAAGACAGCACGAGGTAGAGTTATGGTCTTTTCACACTGCACTCCGTATTATTGCAACAAACACAAATGCCAAGTTTCAAGTCAATCAGACTGGAGATGACAAAGTTATGCTCCAGACAAAGAACTGGACGCCGCCCGCCCTTTTGCCATGGGTGATCCCATATTACGTCCTGTCTTCGATGGGCGTATAAAAAGGAGAAAATACAGATAACCAGCATTTTCTCCATTTTCCACAATATTTTCTACCCTTTAACTCTTTACCACACAATCCCGACTTTTAACGACCCTGAGAAAAAGGACTTTTGAAAACATTGTGAGAAAAGGAGAAAATGCTGATAACTAGCATTTTCTCCTTTACCCTCAATGTTTTCCACCTTTCCAAAACAGATTTCAACTTTTGAATCATGTTTATTTTGTCATCTGCAAATGCTTCCAATTTGGACAAGTCTAAAATTTTGTCGTTTGGTAAAGAGTTAATGAAGAATCCTGTCATTAAATCTTTACTACACAAACCTATTTCAATGACCCTAAGGAAAAGCGCTTTTAAAAATATCTTGGAAAAAAGAGAAAATGCTGGTAACCAGGTGACATTAACCATTTACCACACAGCAAAATTTTAGACTTGTCAATAGTGAAAAAATTTACAGTCGGCATTTCAAATATTTTCAGATGATATTAGTACTCTTGGGACAGTAGAAAACATAGTGGGAAAAGGAGAAACAGTTGGTTTCCAGCATTTTCTCCTTTTACAGTAGAAGACGAAATTTTTGCGACATGGAAATGTATGCGATTTCACAAATTTGAAAAATTCGCAAACTTTTCTGTTCACGCATTTAACCACAACTATACCAACAAATAAGGAAGGAATGTCTTGAATTTGCAAACATTTCTGTACGCAAAATGTCTGTAATCGGTAATTCACAAATTTTACGACACGCGTATTATATCCACATATACAGTTCTTACAATGTTTTCAAAAGTCTTCTTTGTCAGGGTCGTTGCAACAAGGTTTATGTGGTAAAGGGTTAAGTCATTATCCAACATCTATCGACATGTTTTAACTGTTTCTGTCTCAAGTGTGGGTGGATTAACTCTTTACCAAATGCAAAAAAATTGGTCTCAACAAAACCGAAAGCATTTGCTGTTGACAAAATACATGTACATGTAGCTCAAATGATGATTTTCCATCTGATAAGGTAGAAAACATTGTGGGAAAAGGAGAAAATGCTGGTTACCAGCATTTTCTCCTTTTCCCACAATGTTTTCAAAAGCCATCTTCTTCAAGGTCGTTAAAACTCGGATTTGTGTGGTAAAGGGTTAAACTGCAACTACTGTTATAAACCAAGAAATCATCTTTCTGAAATGAAGAGCAGTGGATATATTCACCCTTTACTACAGAAGCTCATGTTTTAACAACCCTAGAGTAAGAAAGCCTATGGAAACATTGTGGCAAAAGAAGAAAATGCTGGAAATCAGCATTTTCTCATTTTCCGACAATGTTTTCCATGTATCTACCTTTCAAAGACAAATCGCATTATTTTAGTCACGCGTAATTTGTTGTATGCAAATTCCCTCAAAAAGGATCAGTACAAAATTTTGCTGTCTGGTGAAGAGTTTACTGCCAGCACTGCAATACTAAAAAGAAATTGTCGGTCTTAAAAAAAAAAAAAGAGCAAAGGACAGATAACTCTTTCACTACTGAATAAAAAAAAATGCATTTTCTCAATGGCTACAAATACAGTTCTACTGCCAGATCAAATAACTGTTAGTTCATAATCTAGAATAAACCAGTGGACAGAGTAGATCAGAGATCAGACTGCACGTTCTGTGCAGTCTGATCTTGATCTACACTGTCCACAAAAGCTTCTGGAGTCATCTATGGTATAGAAAGAGTTAACCTTTATCTTGCTAAATAAGTGAAATGAAACTTTCATACCAACAGTAAAAACCGTAATTCTGCTATCTCAAAGGTGTTTTTGGGGGGGGAAAGGTATCCCCTTATCAGACAGTGTAGATCCCAGATCAGAATTCACATACTGTGCAGTCTAATCTTGATCTACACTGTCCTCAAAAGGTCCTTGAGTTGTGCTTAGCAGCCTTAGGATTAAAGTCATAAATAAATCAAGTATTTGGTTATCTACAGTTTTTTGCTAGTTTCATCATCAAAGTTTGTAACATGTGCCTACTTAAATTATCAGGGTTTAAATTTTCTAGAAAAGAAACAGAAATAGTGAATATCAACTCTTACAGCTCCTTTCACTTCTACAGTTGCTTTTGCGGCCAGTGTAGATTAAGATCAGACTGCACAAAACATGCAGTCTGATCTTTGATCTACACTGTTTGCCTTGTTGAGACACTTGTGACAATAGCAATATTGAGACTGCTTTTAGTGGGGTCTGAATTTTAGATTATACATGCACTTTGGATTTATTTGGCGCTGTAAGGGTTAAGTTTATTCTTTATTAAAGACTTTTTGGGGTTTTGTTTCGTTAACATTTCAAGAAATTCTTGTTGTTGACGTTTTATGAGTGCTGATTGACAAGTTGCGAGTCTCATGTGTAAGGGTTTGACCTTATGCAGACATACTGCATTATTTCTCAAAATAAACCCTTCGGTATCTATACACTTTTGCCAGCAATGTTTAAAGGCATCAATGCCACTTTTAAAAAAGTCCTTTTCTTGACTGCTCCGAAAGTCTTCCACTGATATATGATGTCATCATCTGACCAAAAGTGTGTTTTGGAAATGGCCTTTTTCCATTTTAGAAATAGATGAAAGTATGATGGAGCGAGATCAGGTATATAAGGCAGATGGTCAATTAATTCAAAGCCACAATCATTAATGCCAGCCATTGCAATGACTGACTTGTAAACAAGGGCACTGTCCTGCTACAACAACACGCCTTTAGTGAGTTTTCTATGGTGCTGGAGTTTAACATTTTCTCTTAACCCTTTACCACACAATCCTGACTTTTAACGACACTGAGAAAGAGGCCTTTTGAAAACATTGTGGGAAAAGAAGAAAATGCTGGTAACCAGCATTTTCTCCTTTTCCCACAATGTTTTCTACCCTTCCCAAAACAAATTTCAATTTTCCAGTCACATTTACTTTGTCACCTGCAAATGTTTTCAATTTTGAGTACTATAAAATTTTGCCGTTTGGTAAAGAGTTAACTGTAACTGCCTATGAAGTGATGCATATGTGCCATTAATTGTTTATCCCTTCTGGAGATGATCTGTCATCAGAATACCACCAGCAACCCAGAAAACCTAGGCCATAGCCTTCCCAACTGATGGAACAGTCACTGCCTTCTTTGGCAGGGATGAACCATGGTGCTTCCATTATTTAGCCTGTTGTTTAGTCTCTGAGGTGAAATGACTGACCCTATCTTTCATCCATAGTCACAAACCTCTGCAGAAAGTTAGCAGGATCTGCCTCTAAAAGGATCAGATTAGCAAGCAACAGAGTGCCCCTGGTGTGCTTCTGATCAAAGCTCGAAAGTCTTGGTACCCAAAGGGTTTAGAGTTTTCTCATTGCAAGACTTTGTGTAAAAATGCAATGTACTTAATCCTGTGAAATCTCAACTGTGCTGGCTATATATATCTCTCCAAATTTGCCTTTCAGCCATAAAAGATACAGGTATCATGGATTTTATTGACCATATATGTGGTTACAACAATGACAGGCCTTCCAGGACAGATGTCATCCTCAAGGCTCTGCAGACCAGGCTTGAATTTCACCACCCACCTTTTCACTGTAGCATGTGAAAGGGCATCATTCCCTAGTAATGTTGCCATATCAGTATGGATATCCTTAGGTGCTAGACCTTTCTTATGCAAATATTGAATCACTGCTTTTTCAGCAATTTTGTCCATTATGTAAAAGTCACTTGCCTTGTTTGCTTTAGAGTGCTACCTCTTTGACATACGCTGGCCAATTGACACCAGTCTCTGGGAACACAGCCTTAAATAGTAGGACATCCCTGCATAAAACTCGGGATTGTTTGGTAATGGGTTAATAAATACTAGTAAAGCTCATCTGTACAGCTTTTATGGTAGGTATATATCCAGATCAGACTTAACAGAGTGTGAGGTCCAGTTTTTGTCTATACTGAGTAATGATCTTCTTAGAAAAGCAGCACTGAAACTGCATTTCAGATTCTTTACAGGTCATTACATAAGTATATCCTTGTTTTCCTTTCCAATGTAAATTGCTTGTTTTCCTTCTTATGAAAATATAAAATGAAAGGTTTTCTGGCTACTCTATCCTACACCCTCTGGCCAAAAAAGTTTTGCTCATAACCTTTCTTTGACACTTAGTTGTATTTCAGTTTCTTTCAAAATCAATTCCCTGTGCACAATTTGGCCAATTTGTTCCTAAACAAGCTTTATCATACGATGAGAAATGGGTTTCAAGTTTACTCTTTACCATAGTTAACAATCTGATGCTTTAACAACCCAGAAAAAGAAGGCTTCTTTGATAACCAATATTTTCTACTTTTCCCAAAACGTTTTTTAACCTTTCAGAAACTATTATCATAATGTGTGCTACATTTAGTTTGTTGTCTGCAAGACCTTAGTGCTTTCCTCTGGCAAAGAGTCATAGTACTCTCCTAACCTCTTGTGCAGTAGACAAGTATTCCTTCCTTCCTTTCCTTTCTTTCTTTCTTTCTTTCCTTCCTTCCTTCCCTCCTTCCTTCCTTCAATCCATCCATCCATCCATCCATCCATCCTTCCTTCTTTCCTTTCTCCCTTCCTTCCTTCTTTCCTTTCTCCCTTCCTTCCTCCCCTCCCTTCTCTTCTGTATACTTTCCTCCAGTAGACTGGAGTGCCATTTCTAAGTATCATATACATGTACATTCATATCAAGGAGTATCAGAATTCCATGTTAAACATTTTTGTGCATGGATAGACAACCCTTTAACCAAACAGTGCTGTACTTCAGTGACCCTCCTGTTTTAATATGGTAGGTTTTTGAAAACATTCTGGGAAAAGTTACCAGCATTTTCTCCTTTTCCCAAAACATTTTTTACTCTTTCACAAAGACATCTCCCATCATTTCAGCCACATTCCATTTGTGGTCTGCCAATACTTTCAATTTGGACAAGTCTCCATTTTCTGTCATCTGGTCAAGAATTTATTATTCAAAATGTTTCAAGTATCAACTTTCTGTTATATACTTACATGTGCTGTATGTAATTAAGCAAGACTGAAATAGAGAGAAAGAGTTGATTACAAGAAAATTCAAGCTAAATACCCTAAAACCTCTTCAAATAGATTCCCTTGGTTCTTTTGGATATGCAGTGTAAAGCATCAAACATGCTAACCTGTTTACTTCCTGTTCCTGTCGGGTGAAAAGCATCCTCTGCGACTGCGAACTGAAACCAGGTCCTTCAGACTCATCCAGTGTATGAATAAACATATAGTGTGCTTCATTGTATGAATATTATGAAAATAAACAATGTGTAGGGAAAATTTGTTTCATTGGAAATACATGCCTTCATTTTCTTGTACCGGAATGTTTTCGAAGTCAGTTGCCCACAAGATGACAAAGTTTGACTGTTCACTGAATACTATCAAATACATGTATACCATTTAATCATCTACAAAACAACCATGATGTTTTACATCCCTGTGAATCTACAATCTAGAAGGCTTAAGAAAACAGCTGGAAAAACACTTGCTTAGACAAATACTTTTTCTTCTCCAATATTTCTATTTCATCGAAACAGACTATCAAGTTGATCCTAAGGTCTTATCACTTTAACCCTTTACCAAACAATCCCGATTCTTAACGACCCTGTGTCGAAAAGCTTTTGAAAACATTGTGGGAAAAGGAGGATATCCTGGTGACCAGCATTTTCTCCTTTTCCCACGATGTTTTCTCTCCCATTAAAGACAAATTCCATCTTTTGAGACATCTTTAATTTGTCGTCTACAAATCTTTTCAAAATGGACAAGTCTAAAATTTCGTTGTGTGGAAATGACTGAAGTAGTAAGCTGCAAATTCAACTTGTTACCAAATAATCCTGAGTTTAAACAACCTTGAGGAAAAAGGCTTTTGAAACATTATGACTAAAGAAGAAAATGCTGGTCATACTAGCGATCTCCAGTACTTCCAGTATATGTCTTGAATAAAATGTGTCTGCATAATCATCAGTCAGTAAAGACAGAAAAGGTTATTATCTTCATGAATAAGATATTTTTACATTATTTATATTCGATTCTATGGCAGTAGTGTTTAATCCCACAGATGTTACGGAGCACTTGATTTTAGAAACCTCTTTGGAAGAAATGGAGTAGCAAATCAAGTCTGACATTTACATTCGGAGTTTTCACATTTCTTCCTAGTAGTCTACACAAAATTCGTTAGCAGACACTGAAAGTCATGTCCGAACAATCTAATCTGACAAGGCAATATGGGACCCCTAAAATTAGGGCTTGGACCCCTGATTTTCTCAAGGTTGCATCGAATGGACCCTCTGATTTCAAAAGCTCTGTAAAACCCTGCTTCAGCCAAATTACAAGTGTCATCTGCAAATGCTTTCAATTTGGACTAGTCTAAAATTTTGTGTGTGGTATAAAGTAAAAGGAGGGATGAAGGAGGACCACAAGTGAATGCCAGCGCTCAACTGCAGTTGCTTTTTCTGTAAAAATTCCAAGTTAAAAAAGGGGCATAACTGTGCAAAAAATAATTATGGTTACCCACCCTTCAAAGCCATGATGGGTCCAGGGTTCGATCCCTGGCTACGACCCTGGCTCGGCCAATTTCTTTCCGAGGATTCATTCCTCTCCCACCGCTGACCATCGTTTCGACCAGTCCTACTAAAATACGCCATGGAGAATTTATACACCATGGATACGCCATGGGAGTTTTTGCACGCCACAGCTGTTCCATAGCAGTGAAATAATATATTACCTATTAAAATATATTGAGATATGCATTTTACATCATATATTCATGTTTCACCAAGAGAAAAGTTGTACTTTGCAAGATATTTGCATTTGAAAATTTTATAAATAACAAAGGGAGGCAACTCTTATGACATAAGTATGATATATCAAACTTTGCTCGCCAGAGCAATAATTTATCGATTAAAAAGCACAAAAACTTAGTCAGATTGTGTAAATATGCTATATTACCACCATGATTCAGTCTAAATACGTAATATATCATAATTACTGTGAAATTTGTTCTTCTTTACACTCGAAGATCGGAATGTTACGTATTTTCGGCAAGCCATGGGAGAATTTCCTCGCCACAGTATAAACTGCATAAAGCATTATATCAAAATTTGTTTTGAGAATATATGAAAATATAGTGAAACTAGAGGCGCTTGAGCGCCTGTATCGCTCCACAGGCCTGATATTTCTATAATGGCGAAAGGAAATTTTTACCAATCATCATTCAATCCTGCATTTTAGCTCACTGAAGAAACAATTTGGTAGACAACCACCATAGGAACTTACCTGCAAAACAACAATGAAATCCAATGAATAGTTTTAGAGAAGAAATTTTTCAAAGATTTTACTTTATACCATAAAAGGAAAATGAGTCTCCCATAAAAGCCATGTTTTTTGACAGATCTTTTTTTTTTTAAGGAATTCTGTAAACCTGTATCTAAGGAACATTCCTGCAAAATAATAATGCTATCCAAATAGCGGTTTGGGAGGAGAAGATTTTTACAGGTTTTTTACTTTGGTTGCCATGGCAACCAGAATTCTTCATGGAACACAATTATTTGAAGGAATTTGAAAGAGGACCACCAAAGGAACACTCCTGTGAAATTTGGTAAAAATCCAGTCAATAGTTTCTGAGAAGTTTTTTAAAGAAAAAGTTTACGGACGCACGCACGGACGGACGCACGACGGACACAACGCCATGACAATAGCTCTCTGGCCTTCGGCCAGTGGAGCTAAAAAGGAGAAAATACTGGTTACCAGTATTTTTCACTTTTGCACGATGTTTTCAAAGGCATTTTCCCACAATGTTTTCACAGGCTTCTTCCTCAGTGTAAGATGATTTCAGTTTTTGTTTCAGGAAGTGTAGGTTATAATCAGATAGTACACATTGATAATGTCCTGTGTGTTCGTAAATACATGGATTGTTTCCCTTGTTAATAAATATTACTTCCCTTGTTTCACTTGTCGAGTAGGATTATTTGTAATACCAAATTTCCTGCAAAATACAAAATAAATCTTATTGAAATTTAAAGATGTAGTAATCAATAACCAATAAACAAGTATTTAAGGTTATTTACTTGTTGTATTTTAGCTGAAATGCTGTGGCAAGGAAATTCTCCCATGGCTTGCCGAAAATACGTAACCTCCCGATCTTCAAGTGTAAAGAAGAACAAATTTCACAGTAATTATGATATATTACGTATTTAGATTGAATCATGGTGGTAATATAGCATGTTTACACAATCTGACTAAGTTTTTGTCCTTTTTAATCGATAAATTATTGCTCTGGCGAGCAAAGTTTGATATATCATACTTATGTCATAAGAGTTGCCTCCCTTCGTTATCAAATTTTCAAATGCAATTATCTTGCAAAGTACGATTTTTCCCTCGGTGAAACATAAATATATGAAGTAAAATGCATATCTCAATATATTTTAATAGGTAATATATTATTTCACTGCTATGGAACAGCTGTGGCGTGCAAAAACTCCCATGGCGTATCCATGGCGTATAAATTCTCCATGGCGTATTTTAGTAGGACCCGTTTCGACGATGATTATGTGGGAAAAAAGCCAGTGGCTTGGAAAGAAAATTGTGCAGAGTACTGGTAAAAGAGACTCCAGGAAAGCAAGGGCAGGTGCACTGGCCGCCGCGATATAACTGAAATAATGTTGAAAACGGCGTTAAACACCATAAATTCAATCAATCAATCAATCAAAGCCATACCTTAGGATACCTTAGGATCTTCAGTGGATGCTGGCTGTTGTGCCACTGTATCCACCTCTTCATTATTTCTGTAATTTACTTTCGCATTTCTTTGTCACTTCCGGTTTTTACCTTCTGGTTAATCTCAGCCTTGAAATAATACTTTACTTCCTGATCACTCCAGTATCTGTCTAATTTTACTTCAAAATCTTCAACTTTAGTGCATGATACTATATCTTCTGGGAGGCTATTCCATATATCAATTACTCTTTGGCTGAATCAATATTTTCTAAGATTTGAATGGCAGGAGCTTTTATTTAATTTTTTACTGTGCCCTCTTGTTAATCCTTTGCTGTTTATATCGAATAAATTCTCTGATACCTCCTTGTCATAAATCCCAGATAATATTTTAAACACTTCAATCGTATCCCCTCTTATTCGTCTATATTTCAGGGTTGGCAGTTTTAATCGTTTGAGACGATCTTCATAGTCGAGGTTCCTAATTAAAGGAATTTGTTTTGTAGCTCATCTTTGTACACCTTCTAGTTTATCAATTTCTCCTTTGTTGTGGGGTGACCATACTGATTGGGCATATTCAAGGTGGGGTCTAACTAGCGCTTGAAACAGATATTTAAAGTTTTGTTCATCAAGGAAGGTGAATGTTCGTCGGCTTAGTCCCATAATGTTGTTGGCCTTGTTAGCCTGTTGTTGGATATGGCAACTAAAGTTCAGTTTTTCATCTACCATTACCCCTATATCTTTTTCTGCTACTGATCTTTGTAACTCGACTCTGTTGCCATTGTCGTCATATAAGTGACACTGGCTTTCCCTCTTGTTGCTGAGCTTTTTGTTACTTATGGTCATAATTTTGCATTTGTTGGGATGGAATTTCAGTAGCCATGTATCTGACCATTTTTGTAGACTATCCAAGTCCTTCTGCATATCCTGTTGATCTTGTTCTGCGACTATTTCTCTATAAATCTTGGGTGTCATCTGCAAACAGGTATGTAGTTGAGCTGACACATTCTGGCATATCACTGATGTAAATTACAAATAGGATTGGTCCCAGTACACTGCCTTGAGGGATGCCACTCGTGACTGACCGTACTGATGATTCTTCCCCATTAACAACGACTTTTTGTAGCCTATCTTTGAGAAAGTTTTCCACCCATTTTACAATTACATTATGTATTTTGTATCTGTGTAGCTTTGTTATTAACCTCTTGTGTGGTACTTTGTCAAAGACCTTCATAAAGTCCATATATACTGCATCAATACTGCCCCCCCCCCCCCACCCCCCACTATCTAGGGTATCTGTCCAACTGTCCATCACCATGATAATACCGTGACGATTTTTCCTCTGACATACTCGTCCTAGTAACTAGAATTTTATGAGAGTCACTATTCATCAAGAAGAGTAGCAGAACAACAAGGAATTGGAGAATGACGAGAGCATATCCTCTAAGGTAATGATTGCGTGTTTTTTGACATTTGGCGGGTTTTAAACATCTGGGTTCGCAGAGACGCTTAATAGACGATCATAAAAATAATTATGATTATCATTTACTTAATTTATTTTTAGTTAGGTTTATTTCATCGACATTCTTCATAATTTGATAGGAGAAAAGGAGTTTTAGATTTAAAAAAAAAAATCACACAGCAACCAGACAAATATTGTTTATGCATTGTAATGACCTTTCAAGATGGCTGCGATCTTACTGAAGACGGTGAAGTACGTAATATTATTTATAGATATCTGCAATTCTTTGCTAAAATATGTAGACTTTATACCTAGATAGTAATTCAAAAAGTATAGCATAATCAACTGATGCATTTTAGCCGATGTTATCATTAACTTTACCGATTGTCATGAGGACAAAAGCTACGGAAATCGTCTTTCTTTTGAGTAATAGTGGGTGGGGAAATCCGAATTGCATCACACTGTTTAATGTGCTGAAAAATGCCTAGTTTCTATAGTAAACAAATGTCGGTAAAAATCAAGCAGTAATTTTCTTTCACCTTCAGAAATCCAATCACATAGTAACACGATTAAATTAGATTTGTTTTGAAAGGGGAATAAGACCGAAAAATTTCTTTTTATAGTGACTTTGTATTGTGGTTATCTCGACCTATCAGGAAGTCTACATCAAGATGAGACTGCAATTTAAAACAAATGTACAGAGACAAAAAGTTATTCAAGGAAGAATTTTCATTTCAAACTCTAATGATCTGACAGGTGATAGGCTATTAAAATATGTCTTTCTCTTTGATAGTTCAACTTGAAGTGCTGAACTCGGATTCAGTTGCTTTGCAGAAAGTTTAGATCAAGATCAGACAGTGCAGAACATGTAGTCGGATCTTGAATTTTTTAAATACTACCTTTTTACATACTCTGACCAAAACCACATTGAAAGAGCCATATTTCCACCATTTTTCCTACTTGAATATTCCCATTTCATTGAATCAGTGCTCTTAGTGTTACCCATTTAATAATTTTAAGTCAACATGGACTCATAATAATGTATGCTGCTGCAACGGTTCATAACTTAACGCTTTGTATGCTTCAAAATTCAACTCATATCTAAAAAAATAAAACACAGATGATTTTTTTTTTTTTTGAAGAGACCAAAATTCTTCTTTGTCTTAAGGCATAATATTGCTAGAAAAACTGTAGAATTTCCTATCTTTGGAGAGTTTTTGTTGTAAAAAAATTGAAATGTACCATTTTTGAGATTTCAATTAATGGTATGCTATGAATTTAAGTTGTCTGAATAGAGAAAGGATCAGTGTCTCACTAATTCTTGCAGATTAACAGGCTTGTAATTAAGTGGATTCCGCTGTATTTGTCACAAATGAAATATAGCTCAAAATATGGGATTTGTCTGTAAAAGTCTAGAAAAAAATTTTACCCTGTCTGAAACAACTTTCCCCCGATTTGAAGTACATTTAATTTTGTTTCAGATTTCAATTTAGAAAATTCTAAAACTTTGTTGAGTGGTAAGTGTGGACAGTATTTATAGGAAGTAAACAACAATGCAGTTTTCATCTACTGAGAGACTGGCTTAAATTGATACTGGCTATTGTTACGGGAGACCACTCCTTCATGCATGGCTTTGTCCCGATTTAAATACAATACCTAACAACTGCGTTAGGGAGATATCTCTTTAGCTCAGTGGTTATGGTGTTGGTCTTTTAAACCTCGAAAAATGAGGATCTTGTCAGCCACGGGTTCGAATCCCGACAGATGTGGCTTGTATTTCAGCTATGCATTTGTTCATTTGTTTCTTTGTTACGGACTTTGTTCGTAAGATGGGAGCTCGTCCAGGATTGGCCATTGAGCCATTAATCCCATTTGTTGTACAAAAACGGACGTTTGTTGTCTAAATAATAGACTTACTGCCTAACAAGGCTTTGAGTCATCAATAAATGATGACTTTAAGAGGGGGTGTGTTACGGGAGACCACTCCTTCATGCATGGCTTCGTCCCGATTTAAATACAATACCTAACAACTGCATTAGGGAGATATCTCTTTAGCTCAGTGGTTATGGTGTTGGTCTTTTAAACCTCGAAAAATGAGGATCCTGTCCGCCACGGGTTCAAATCCCGACAGATGCGGTTTGTATTTCAGCTATGCATTTGTTTCTTTGTTACGGACTTTGTTCGTAAGACTATCCTTTCTCAGCCAATTAGATGTCTTGTCTCAGACTTAAGGTTTAGAATAAAAAATTCAGTAGTGGGTGAATATTACCAGAGTCAGGTCAGTTCACAACCTTTTACATGCTTGAGATGAAATACCTAATTCTTTTCTTTATTTCAACAGAGTGACAGCACAAGTTGGAGTTCCATTAGGTGCGGTGTACTATACAGCCTCCAACGATATCTGGAGTACTGACAATACTAAATCATATAAGACTGTAAACCAGTTAAAAGATTATGTTTATCAAGACATGGTAGGTACATTCATGTAAAGAATTTATTTGAAATTAAGACATTAGGATATTATCTGCCAAAATTGTATTGACCCCATTACAATATGACAAGCTTTTAGGCTCTTCCTAATTGAAAGGATTAAATTTTGCACTTGACAAAATTTGGCTAAAGTAATGGGAATTGCTTTTTAATCCTTGAACAAACAATCACATGTTTAACAGCCCTGGATCAAAAGGCTTTTAAAACCCAGTATTTTCTCCTTTTTCTACAATGTTTTCTATTCTTTTACAGACAAACCTCATTTCTTGATCCACACTTGGTTTGTTATATGGAAATACTACAATTTTGCCTAATGGTAAAGGGTAAAAACCACATTTGGAAAAGGAGAAAATGCCGGTTTAGAAAAATTAGCAATTGCTTCTTTTTTCCAGTTTGAATTTTTCTTCAGTTTATTTTAATCAGAGCTTATTTAGGATGTCCGAGCAAAGGTTCCCATATCAATATTTTGTTAGCATTTAACATTATATCAGACAACAAAAGTTTACCATAGATCTGTCCAAATTGAAAGCATTTTCAGCTTGCAGATAAAATCTGTTTCACATGACAGGATTTGTCGTTGAAAGAGTAGGAAACATTAAGGAAAATATTTTAACCCTTTCGATGTTCTAACCAGATGACAAACTTTTTGGACTCGCCTTTATTGACACCACATGCAGATGACAATTAAGGTATGGCTCAAAGTTTTTGACTTGTCTGTGAAAGTGTAGAAAACATGGTGGAAAAAGGAGAAAATGCAGGTTAACAGCATTTTCTTCTTTTCCCACAAAGTTTCCTAAAGCCTTCAATCCCAGGGCAATCAAAACTTGGGACTACGTGGTGATTGCATGAAAAAACCTTTCTTCTCTTGGGTCATAAAAAGCATTGAAATATATCTACTTTTTTCCACACAAAAAATTTTAGACTGGTTCAAATTGAAAGCATTAGCAGACGACATATTAAATTCTACACAAACATATAATTTGTCTTTCAGTGGGTAGAAAACATTGTGGGAAAAGAAAACACAGGTTACCAGCATTTTCTTCTTTTCCTGCAATGTTTACAAAAGGCCCCTTACACTAGGTTTGTTAAAACTGGATTGTGTGGTAAAGAATTAAGGCTTTATCGCACAATCCCAACTTTTAAACACCCTGAGAAGGTAGATCATAAGATGTTTGAAAACATTGTGGGAAAATGCAGGAAACTAGCATTTTCTCCTTTTCCTACAATGTTTTCTACCCTAGCAAAGACACATTCCATCATTTGAGCAACACCTAAATTGTTATCTGCAAATCCTCACAGTTTGAAAAGGTCTACATTTTTGTTGTATGGTAAAGAGCTAAACAGATACAAGTATTCATTTTTAAAACATTTGCAGATAACAAATTGAAAGTGGCTGGATCAAATGATGTAATTTCAACTAATTTGTCTTTAAAAAAGGTTGAAAACAAGCATTCTGATAGTATTGCATAGCAATACCCAGTCCCCTACCGGCCGTATATATCACTGGCACGTATAGTTTGTGAAACTCTGTGGAGGAGAAAGAACGTATTTGACCCCCTTTCAGAATTATAAGCATCGTGTCTGTCTTTGTATGCAATGCTTTAATGAAAGCCAGATATATAATTGTTAATGTAAGTTCATTGAAGAAGTTTTACTAAGACAAGAAACACAAATGCCCCTGTAAAAGCAAATTTTTGGAAATATGACCTTGACATTATCATCAGCAGGTGAGTAGCAATGAGAGGTACCAGCTTACCAAGTATAAGTGTTATAACTTAAGTACTTTAAATATATAGAGAAATGACTATGAAAAGTTTTGAGGATAAGTTTTTATGATAAGGGTTAAAATTTTTGACCTTGACCTTGGACATATAACCCACAGAAGACGGTATCAATGACAGGTACCTACATACCAAACATGAGCATTGTAAGTGAAAGGATTTTGAAGATCTATGGAAATGTTAAGTTTTCTGGTTAAGTTTTGAGGGTAAGGTGCATGATAAGCAGATAAGGGTTAAAATTTTGTCCCCGACCTTGGACATATTACCCGTAGAAGATCGGTATCAACGACAGGTACCTAAATACCAAACATGAGCATTGTAAGTGAAAGACTTTTGAAGATTTTCAGTGAAATTTCTAAGTCCAAGGCCCGTAATTTTGTCAAAAATCAGTGGACCACAACGAAACTCGAACTTGATCTGTAACTCATGGTGGTTGACTTACACACCAAAAATCAGCTCAATATCTGCCAGCGTTTAGAAAAAAAGTCCGGAAAACTGTTTTTTTTTTTTTTTTGGTGAAATTTTCTAAGTCCAAGGCCCATAATTTCGTCAAAAAAAAAAGTGGACTGGAATAAAACTCGAACTTGATCTGTAACTTATGGTGGTTGACTTACACACCAAAAATCAGCTCAATATCTGCCAGCGTTTAGAAAAGAAGTCCGGAAAACTGATTTGCCGGCAGACAGACAGACGGACGGACAGAGTGCAAACCTAAAGTCCCCTTCGGCTTTGCCGGTAGGGGACTTATAAACCCACCATTATTTTCTTAATTTTCAAAGTTTTTTGAAAATCTTCGTTCTCAGGCAAGTAAAAATAGGGAATTGTTTTGATAGCAGTGTTTCAGTAAAAAATTATTTTTAATAAACTCTTTAGTTAATATTTCAGTCTTTTCATTTTCAGAAGTCAGACAAGCAGGAACCTGAGACAGACTATACAAATTTGGCTGCAAATATATACAACTCAGGTAATTTTTAGTACCTGGTAGTTTTAGTTGTCAGCTAGTACTTCACTCTTTATCAGACGAAAAAAAGTTTACAACAGTCCAGAATAAAAGCATTTGCAGATGACAAATTAACTGATTTTTTGTGATGGGATTTGTCTTTGAAAGGTTAGAAAACATTGTAGATAGAGGAGAAGATACTGGTACCCATTTTCTCCTTTTCCCATAATGGTTTCAAACTCCTGTTTTTCTTGAAATCGTTAAACACATGATTGTTTTGTTAAGGGTGTACTCTTTACCAGGTGGCAAAATTCAAGACTTAACAGACAAGCATTTGCAGACTACAAAATGAATGTTGCTCAAATTATCCCTTTACCAAACAATCCCTGGTTTTAACGACCCTGAGGAAGAAGCATTCTGAAAACACTGTGGGAAAAGGAGAAAATGCTGGTAACCAGCATTTTCTCCTTTTCCCACAATGTTTTCTACTCTTCCAAAGTCAAGTTTCAATTTTTGAGTAACGTTTATTTTGTCATCTGCAAATGCTTTCAATTTGGACCAGTCTATAATTTTGTCATTTGGTAAAGAGTTATAGACATTGTGTTTGAAAGTGTAGAAAATATGAAGGGAAATGGAAAAAAATATAAATAATAAAATTTGTCTTTGAAAGTAAAGAAAACATTGTGGTAAAAAGGAGAAATCCTGGTAACCAGTATTTTCTCCTTTTCCTACTATGTTTTCTATAGCCCTTTGCATTAGGGTTGTTAAAATTCGGGATTGTGTGGTAAAGGTTAACCCATTACCAAAAAATCTCATGCTTTCTAAATCCAGAGAAAGAAGACTTTTAAAACATTACGGTAAAAGGAGGTTGTAAACATGCAGGATTGTTTGGCCTAGGGTAAAATATTTATCTGTTTGTTTTTACAGGGGTGAAAAAGGTATTTTACGGATTTTCAAAAACACCAGAAACTGTTGTGGATATTGCTTCAAAAACACCAGAAAAAGCCAGAAGTTTATCACAAGAAGTCAGCAAGTACTTGCAGAACCCAAGTTCCGGAGAAAAATCATGATTTAAATTATTCACCAAGTGACTGAATTAAGTGTTTCATAGTTTTGATAAAAGATACTGAAACTTCTGTGAAGAATTTCTCTTCACTAAATTATTTAACCCATAAACACTTGATAAAATTTTAGATTCATCCATATTGAAAGCATTTTTAATGGAGAAAGTAGACTTGGCTCATATGATGAAATTTGTTTTAAAAGGGTATAAAACATTGTGGGAAAAGGAGAAAAAGCTGGTTACCAGCATTTTGTCCTATTCCCACAATGTTTTCAAAAGGCTATTTCCTGAGGATGGTTAAAAGTCAGGATTGTCTGGTAAAAGGTTAAATGAATTTGAGCTCCAATATGAGCAGTGCTCTGACAAAAGTGGGTTTAATGCATCTCCATGATGCATTGTACCAACCAAGTTATCACAAAATTATGGATCCATAAAATCCATTTTGTCTATCAACTAACTGAATCGCGAGATATAATGCAGAAATTTGACCAATAGCAGACAGTTTCGACCCAGGTCATGGGCGATACCTTTTGCAGTTGCATTAAACCCGGTTTTCACAGAGCGTGACTCATTTATATTTACTATGATACTTTTTAAAACAAATAATTTTTGTTGAGAATTTTGAGTTGTTATTAAAGGAAACCTATCATGAAATAGAAGAATTATTCTCAAATATGTCTTTATTTTAAAATAGAGTCCAACCCATAGTCAGCAAGCATAATAGAGACACTAAAAATATCCTTGCTTAAAGGCCCAGTAGTGTTCAAAAGTAAACGATGCATGTGTTGAAATACATTTAAAACTTAAATCATACCATGTTTAATCCTTTAACACATGATCTCGACTTTTAATGACCCTGAGAAAGATGCCTTTTAAAAAAAATTGTGGGAAAAGGAGAAAATGCTGGTAACCAGCATGTTCTCCTTTTCCTGCAATTTTTTCTACCCTTTCCAAAACAAATTTCAGTTGTTCAGTCACATTTACTTTGATGTCTGCAAATGCTTTCAATTTGGACTAGTCTAAAATTTTGTCGTTTGGTAAAGAGTAAAATATGGAAAATACCCATACTGTAAGGATGTTTTTGTATGGTCAGTCCATGTGTGAGTTGCAGGCAAAAACATGAATTCTGAAAACTAGGTAGAAAGTCGCCAAGTAGCTCTGTCTTTTGTTTAATTTTTACCTAGTTTTAAAAGTCATATTTCTTGCTCACTGTAAGTGTCCCAGTGACAGCTCATATACTGAACTAAAAAAGAAACTTCCCCTGTGTTTAAGTGCAGATGCAATGTTATTAAAAAAAATCAAAATATCAGATGACCTACATATATTCGGGCAAACGATTATGTGTCCGATAAAACAAATTTTAACTCAATTGAAAGCATTTTGCAGAAGAAACCCACTGAAAGAGATTTTCACGTGCATGCACAGACCAGTACAATTCGTGTATATTTTTTGAAACCTTTCAGTCTAATTTTATAGACTTTCATGTCAATAAGAAAAAGACGTTGAAAAAAATTAAATTCTTTTTAGTTTTCTTCATTTTTGATATGCCTAGAATTCCGCAAAATTTACGCGAACGTGCTATTGGCATGCTTAATGCTGGTATGACGATGAATGATGTTGCTATGAATATTGGATGTTCTACTCGTGCTATTCGACACCTTAGGCAACGTTTTCAAGCAACAGGGCGTACGGAAGATCGACCACGTAGTGGACGTCCTCGCGTCACGACGCGCGGCCAAGACCGCTATATTCGGAACACCCACCTGCGCAATCGCTTCCAAACTGCCACAGCCACTGCTGCTAACACCCCTGGTACACATAACAACCGTATATCTGCCCAAACTGTGCGCAATCGCTTGCGCGAGGGTGGGCTACGTGCACGTCGTCCATACGTTGGTTGTGTTTTGACGCGACGTCACCGCGTAAATCGTGTTAATTGGGCACGTACACACCAACGCTGGCTTAGACAACAATGGAATAGCGTTCTTTTCTCTGACGAGTCCAGGTTTTCCATTCATCGAGGTGATGGCAGGGTTCGAGTATACCGTAGGAGAAATGAACGTTATGCCGACTGTTGTGTACTTGAACGAGATCGTTTTTGGGGTGGGGGTTCTGTCTTGGTCTGGGCGGGCATTGCACATGGCTTTCGCACTAATCTCGTCGTTATCGAAGGGAATTTGAATGCCCAACGCTACTGAGATGAAATTCTTGCGAGGCACGTTATCCCACTGTTTCAAAATAATGCCAATATCACTCTTTTTCAGCATGAAAATGCCACAAGCCATACAGCTAGGGACAATGTGAATTTCCTCAGGGCGAATAACATTGCATTTATTAATGACTGGCCTGCCAAAAGCCCTGATCTGAATCCCATTGAACACCTTTGGGATAATTTGGATCAGCGTGTTAGACGTCGCCCTATTCCACCGTCAAACGTCATTCAGCTAAGACAAGCCTTAATTCAGGAATGGAACAACATTCCACAAGCTGAAATCAAATCACTTATCCATTCTATGCGCCAACGATGCCAGGCAGTCCTTCATGCTGAAGGTGGTCATACCCGGTATTAATTTGTGATTTTGGTGAGCGACCCCTTCCGCATTTTAACTACCATTTCACTACTTTTGGATAAACCCTCAGCAATAATTTTTTTCACACAAAGTCGCAATAAAATACTCTTTCAATGCATATAAATCTAGTTTAATCCTGATTTTCATATTTGTGTATATCTGCACTTAAACACAGGGGAAGTTTCTTTTTTGGTTCAGTATATATTCATCAATATCTGAAGTTTTACCAATACTAGGCTAGCGCTCTGGAGCGTCTTGCTCAAAGACTCTCCCACAAAAAGCCTGGTGCTTACAGTGAGGCTCAAATCCCAGGCTTCCGGGTTACAAGTCCTACACTTTCCCTACAACTGAGCCACTCAGATATCCCAATATTGAGATGAATGGTAGTCGAGAAATCAATTTAACTCTTTGCCAAAGGACAAAATTCTATACTTATCCAGTTTAAAAGTGTTGGCACACAACACATGTGAACTAAATGACGGGGTTTGCTTTAGGACAGGCAGAAAATAATGCAGGAAAAGGTGAAAATACTAGTTACCTGGATCCTCTCCTTTCCCATGGTATTCTTGAGTGCCTTCTTCATCAGCCATTAAAACTTGGAATTGTTTGGGTGCCTTATGCCTTCTGTGCACCATTCCTCTTTGTCACAATGTTTTAAAAGTACAAGATAAGAGGTTATTTGCGTAAGAAACATTGTGAAACAACAGCTGAAAATTGTCGCAAGATACGCCCGTTCCATCGCCAGTTGTCAAGGAGGGATAATAATTGTAAAGGGCAGGTAGAGGAAAATGGTAGTGCAGCAGAAATCATGTAAGTGATTGCAGTTCCTGCGCACTATAATTGCAATAAACATGCATATAAAGTTTCAGGTCATTCCAACATGAAAAAACAAAGTTATGTTGTAGAGAAGCATGAAAAGCTGTAAAAAAAAAAATAATGAATAGGGAATAAATCTTAAAGGGCATTAGGTAAGGTTACGGCTCCAGTGCATTGCACTTTTCGTAACTGCAACAAACATTTTTACCAAGTCTCAAGTCAATTTGACTTGAGGTGACAAAGTTCCATTCCGGACAAGCAAGAAATACTGTAAAAATGAAGATCAAAGTGGAATTACTCAAAATTCGCGCTAGGTATTGTTCTTGCGCACTGTACTCCGTAATATTGCAACAAACATGCATACCAAGTTTGAAGTCGTTCTGACTTGAGATGACAAAGTTATATTCCGGACAAGCACTAAATGCTGTAAAAATGACGATCAAAGGGAAATAACTCAGACAGCACGAGGTACAGTTACAATTCTTGCGCACTGCACTTCCAAATATTGCAACAAATAAGCATACCATATTTCAAGTCATTCCTACTTAAGATGACAAAGTTATGCTCCAGACAAGCAAGAAATGCTATAAAAATGAAGATCAAAGGGGGAATAACTCAAAATTCGTGCTAGGAAGAGTTATGGTTCTTGTGCACTGCACTCTATAATTTTTCAACAATCATGCATACCAAATTTGAAGATGTTCAGACTAGAGATGACAAAGTTATATTCCGCACAAGCAGAAAATGCTGTAAAAATGACGATCAAAGGGAAGTAACTCAAAGACAGCACGAGGTAGAGTTATGGTTCTTTCGCACTGCACTCCGTATTATTGCAACAAACACAAATGCTAAGTTTCAAGTCAATCGGACTGGAGATGACAAAGTTATGCTCCGGACAAAGAACTGGACGCCGCTCGGACGCCCGTACGCCATGAGTGATCCCATAATACGTCCCGTCTTCGACGGGCGTATAAAAAGAAAACATGAAGGGGGGGGGGAGAATGTTGTTCAAAGAAAACGCATGTGTGTTTATTAGATACCTTTAATGGCAGTGAATTTGTTTTCGCATGATTGGCGGTCATAGTCAGTTGCACCAAATGTTTTTTTCTCAGTCTTGTGTGTCTAAAATGCCGCTGGAAAAAGCGCTGACATCAATTACAGGTTGGTACAAATGGTGGATACTTTAACAGGGGAGATAACTGGTGAAAACTATAACCAAGTATTCAACCCATAACCACAAAATTCTGCGTTTTAATGACCCTGATGAAAAGTACTTTTAAAAACATTGTGGGAAAAGGAGAAAATGCTAGTTATCTGCATTTTTTCCCATATTGTTTTCTACCCTTTCAAAGACAAACTTCATCATATAAGCAACATTAAAATTGTGGTCTGCAAATGCTTAACATTTGGACAGGTCTAAAGTTCTGTTGTGTGGTAAAGAATTATCAGATCAAAGTAGTTCATACTATGTGGGATATTCTCTGTAAAAAGGGGGCTTAATGCATTTGCGAAAAGTATCGACCTGAGCCAGCCTGCGCAGGCTGGCATGGGCCGAAACTTCTCTACCTTTAAATTTTCTGCATGTCAAAGGATCATTCTACCTTGTGATTCAGTCAGTTGTTTGAAAAAAAAAAAAGGATTTTCTGTATCTAGTGATGACTTACTTGGTATCATGCATCATGGAAATGCATTAAGCCCCCTTTTGCCAGAGTGTGGCTTATAATATACATTTTTAAATAAGAAAAATCATAGAAAATAATGTACAAGCAGTCTGAGAGTGGACTATTGTCTTCTTTTCCCAGATATTATGTCTAAAAGTGGCCTTGAAATTACAATTTTTGTATGATTTGATGCATCTGCAAAAAGTATCAACCCAGATCAGCCTGGTAAATCTGCTGAATGGCAATGACCATTCTACCTCAAGATTCAGCCAGTTGCTAGAATAAATGGATTTTATGGATCCACTACTATGGGATGACTTGCTTGGTATCACAGAGATGCATTAAACCCCCTTTTGCCAGAGCATGGCTCATATATAAATATAGCACAATAAGGGTACACCCTTTACTATACAAACAGATTTTAGACTTGTCCAGATTAAAAACTTATGCAGACAACAAATTAATGATGTCTCAAATGATAGGATAAATTTGTATTTGAAAATACCATTTTCTTCTTTTCCCACAATGTTTTCTACCCCTCCAAAAACAAATATCAATGTTTGAGTCACATGTATTTTGTCGTCTGCAAATGCTCTTAATCTGGACCAGAGTTTACCTGGCCGGGTCGCTAAGTGGTTAGCATATCTGGCTAGTGACCTGGTGGTTGTGGGTTTGATACCTGGCTGAGGCAAACTTTTTTTCTGGCGATTTTTGTCTCTCACCTCTGATGCATGGGAGAAGGTAGTCAGTGGCTTGGAAAGAAAGATGTGTCATTACTGGTGTAAGAAAGCAAGGAAACACGTGTAGGTGCACTGACTGCCATGATATGACCTAAGCTGTTAAAACAGCGTTATGCTCAAATACAAACAAACAAACTGTGTTATAGTAAAATCATGGATACAATTCACTATTCTATTACAGTTTCCTGCCCAAGGATACTCTTGCTCCATATTCAAGCATAAATTGTGTTGTCTGGTATAGGGTCAACCCTTTTACCACACAATCTCCATCTTTTGGATTCCAACGAGTCTGAAAATTTGTTGTATGGGAAAGAGTTCACAACTGAGCCATGGTGAAACCACAGGCCTTTGAAGCTCTACTGGTCTATCTCGGAACATTAAAATTTTCCTTAGTCCATCATCGAACACTTAAAAGAACATTGGTGCATCGCCTGTAAATCACGGAATATACTCAAATTTTCATTAACACCATTTCTATAAATAGCACATTGGTGACTCCCTCTATATCGTATATAGTCTTGTCTTACTATATACGATACAGAGGGAATCTCCAATGTGCTATTTATAGTAACGATGTCCGATAATGAAAATTTTGTTATCCCTTTATAGACCAATGGAGTTTCAGAGGCCTATGGGTGAAACCCATTAGATCAGGATCAGACGTTACAAAGTATTATGTCTTAACCCTTATCCTGCTAAATAAGTGAAATGAAACTTTCAAGCCGATAGCAGAAACCCAAATATTGCTATTTCAAAGAGAGCTTTTCGAGGACAATATGTCCTTATCGGACAGTGTAGATCAAAGATTAGACTGCATGTTCTGTGCAGTCTGATCTTGATCTACACTGTCCGCAAAAGGTCAGTGTCAGAGTCACACTTAGCAGCCTAAGGATTAACACAGATTAATACTAGAGCCATGCATTGTGAAAAGGGACTTTAATGCATCTGCAAAAAGTATCAATTCATGTCAGCATGCACAGTCCACACAGGCTTACCTGGGCCAAAACATTTTACCACTGGTCAATTTTCTGCATGTCCAAGGACAATTCTACCTCAGGGTTCAGCCGCTTGTCACAAAAAAATGGATTTCTTAGATCCATAATTATGGGACAACTTGCTTGGTATAATGCACCACTAGCATTAAAGCCCCTTTAGCCAGAACATGGCTCAATTATTTAAGAAAAATCCATCCAGTTGTACTGATTTTGTCTGTCCTATTCTTTCCTAGGATTGATGATAGTCATTGCGACAGGATTCATTCCTCTCCCACCGCTGACCATTGTTTCGATGATGGTTATGTGGGAAAGCAGCCAGTGGCTTGGAAAGAAAATTGTGCGGAGTACTGTTAAAAGAGACTCCAGGAAAGCGTGGATAGGTGCACTGGTCGCCGCGATATAACTGAAATAATGTTGAAAACGGCGTTAAACACAATACAATCAATCAATTGTCTGTCCTATGAAATTGGGAGATACATGTAATGGGATTGTAATACAAGAGAAGAAGAAATTTTACAAGAAGTGAAAATAATTGTATTCAACAAAGTTGTTCTGCATACATCATCTGCTCTTGATCTTGATTTAACTCTTTACCACATGATCCCGAGTTTTAACAACCCTGGAAAAGAGGCCTTTTTAAAAACATAGTGGGAAAAGGAGAAAATGCTGGTAACCAGCATTTTCTCCTTTTCCCACCACGTTTTCTACCCAATCAAAGACAAATTCCATCATTTGAGTCACATTTAAATTGTCGTCTGCAAATGCTTTCAATTTGGACCATCTCCATTACTGTTGTGTGGTAAAGGCTTAAAAGTAAAATTAATGAAACAGGTGATTTTAGTCAATGCTAAATTTAGCCTGAACTTGTCTGGAAAATAACATAACATATAGATACAACACTGCACAGTTTGGGCGGACCAATCTTGTATCTACACTATTCCCAATAGCAACTTTAGCTTGGTTTTCCAATTGTTAACCCTTTACCAGACAACAAAAATTAGGGCTTGTCAAATTTGAGGGCATTTGCAGACGACAAATTACAAATGGCTGAAATACTGAATTAGTCTTTCATAGGGACGAAAACATTGTGGGAAAAGGAAAAAAATGCTAGTAACAAGAATTTTCTCTTTTTTCAACATGTTTTTAAAAGTCTTATTTTTCAAGGATGTTAAAATCTGGGATTGTGAGGTAACAGGTTAAATAAAAAAACAAAAGTGCTTTTGTATAAGTAAGCAACATATCACAGGATGTATAAATTGAAACTGATATTTGTAAGGTTTGACTCCCAAAACCTTTAACAATGTGATTTAAATAACACAAACTTAACCCTTATCCTGCTAAATAAGTTAAACTTGCAAGGCGATAGTAAAAACATGCATAAAAATGTCTCCTTGTCGGACAGTGCAGATTAAAGATCAGACTGCACATTTGTGCAGTCTGATCTTGATCTACACTGTGCGCTAAAGGTCTGTGAGTTGGGCTTAGCAGCCTTAGGGCTACCATCATTACAATGTTTTTTGCAATATAATGCACTACACAGTCAGATCTGTTTCAGTGGCCACCTCTACAGCAGCCAATCTGTCTTAAATGGCCAAGGTGTCTGTTAGAAAATACCAACATTTGGTAGAAATTCACCTGTATTAACCAACCACCTGTCCTAAGCCAGCACTTTTTATCCCATAGCCTCTGTCTTAAAAGCCGACTAGCTGTTAAAAGTAAAGAAGCCATTCTCTTTCAAAAGGAGGATTTAATGCATTATACCAAGCAAGTCATCAGATCCTTATGGACCCATTAAATCTGTTTTGTCAAACAACTGACTGAATCCTGAGGGAATGATCCCTTGACATACATAAAATTGACAAATGGCAAAATGTTTTAATCCTTGTCAGCCTGCAATGGCTGTGCAAGCTAATATGAGTCAATACATTTTGCAGATGCATTAAACTCCCTTTCCTCAGAGCATGGCTCAAACAATTAAGGATTCAAAGTACAGGCAAATTTAACTTGTACACTAATTATGATTATGAGTCTGACAATGTGTTACAGTGCAGTCCGGTGGCTGGCAGAAAAATGCATCGTAACACTACAATTACAGACGCCAACTTTTGGTGCTAGTTGGCCTTTAACACAGATTTGTCTATACACTGACAGATCCATTTTCAACTTTTTCCCCTGAAAAATCCCTAGTATAAATGACCCAATAGAAAAAGACTTGAAAATATGAAGAGAAAGTTTTCTGTGCTTTTAATCCTATACCACACAATCCTGTATAACAACCCTGAGAAAGAAAGCATTTGAAAACATTGTGAGAAAAGAAAAAATTCTGGTAACCAGCATTTTCTTTTTTTCCCAAAATGTTTTCTTCCTTTCCACAGAGGAACTCTATTATTTGCACCACACTTTATTTGTCGTCTGCAAATGCTTTCAAATTGGAAAAGTCTAAAATTTTGTAGTTGGGTAAGAATTTAAAGACATTTCAGCTGCATTTAAATTGTCATCTGCTAATGAAATACATGTATCTAAAGTTAGCCTGTGACAGGATAAAAGAAATCTGGAGTTTGTATGGTACTTTAGATTTATAATAAACAGTAAAACCTGTCTTAAAGGTCACTCTTAATTAGCAAGCACCCTGTTTTAACCCTTTGCTGAACAACAAAATTTTAGACTTTATCAAAATGAATGGATTTGCAGACAATTTAAAAGTAGCTTAAATGGTGATTTTTGTATTTGATAGGGTAGAAAACATTGTGGGAAAAGGAGACAAGAGGGCCATGACGGCCCTGAAGTCGCTCACCTGAGTCTTTTGACCAAACATGACCCATTTTGAATCTCTTTTGAGATATTATGACAAACATTCTATCAAGCTTTCAAGTACTGGACAGAAAATGATGACTCTAAAGCTACACAAGCTATTTTAAAGATTTGACCTGGTGACCTAGTTTTTGACCCCACGTGACCCATTTTCAAAGTCGTCCAAGGTATTATCATGACAAACATTCTGACCAACTTTCAAGAGTATTGGACTGAAAATGTGGCCTCTGGAGTGTACACAAGGTTTTTCTAAGATTTGACCTAGTGCCTATTTTTTGACTTGACATGGCCCATTTTCGAACTTGTCTGAGGTATCATCAAGACAAACATTCTGACCAAGTTTCAAGAGTATTGGACTTAAAATGTGGCCTCTAGAGCGTACGCAAAGTTTTTCTATAATTTGACCTGGTGACCTACTTTTGACCCGACATGGCCCATTTTCAAACTCGTCCGAGACATCAAGACAAACATTCTGACCAACTTTCAAGAGTATTGGACTGAAAATGTGGCCTCTAGAGCGTACACAAGGTTTTTCTAAGATCTGACCTAGTGACCTAATTTTTGATCTGACCTAACCCATTTTTCAACTCATCCAAGATATCATCAACACAAACATTTCGACCAACTTTCAAGAGCATTGGACTGAAAATGTGGCCTCTGGAGTGTACACAAGGTTTTTCTAAGATTTGACCTAGTGACCTAGTTTTTGACCCAACCTGACCCATTTTCGAACTCGTCCGAGATATCATCAAGACAAACATTTTGACCAAGTTTCTGAGTATCGGACAGAAAATGTGGCCTCTAGAGCGTACACAAGGTAAAAGTTGACGATGGACGACACACGACGGACGCCGGACTCGGCACAATCACAATAGCTCACCATGAGCACTTTGTGCTCAGGTGAGCTAAAAAACATTCCGACCAACTTTCATGAGTATTTGACTGAAAATGTGGCCTCTAGAGGGTACAAAAGGTTTTTGTATGATTTGAACAGTGACCTAGTTTTTGACCCGTCATGACCCATTTGCAAACTCGTCCTAGAAATCATCAAGACACACATTCTGACCAAGTTTCATGAGTATTGAACTGAAAATATGGCTTAAGAGCGTTCACATGGTTCTTTTAGATTTGACCTAGTGACCTAGTTTTTAACCAAACATGACCCATTTTCGAATTTGTATGAGATATCATCAAGACAAACATTCTGACCAACTTTCAAGTGTTTTGGATTAAAAATGTGGCCTCTAGAGCGTACACAAGGTTTTTCAAAGATTTGACCTAGTGACCTAGTTTATGACCCAACATGAACCAATTTCAAACCCATCCAAGATATCATCAGACAATCATTCTGACCAACTTTCAAGAGATTTGGACTGAAGAAGTGGCCTCTAGAGGGTACACAAGGTTTTAATAAAATTTGACCTAGTGGCCTAATTTTTGATCCGACATGATCCATTTTCGAACTTGTCCAAGATATCATCAACACAAACATTCTGACCAACTTTCAAGAGTTTTGGACTGAAAATATGGCCCCTACAGCGTACACAAGGTTTTTCAAAGAATGGACCTAGTGACCTAGTTTTTGACCCAACATGACCCATTTTCGAACTCAGTCGAGATATCATCAAGACAAACATTCTCACCTACTTTTAAGAGTTTTGGACTGAAAATGTGGCCTCTAGAGCGTACACAAGGTTTTTCAAAGATCTGACCTAGTGACCTAGTTTTTTACCCGACATGACCCATCTTGAAACTTGTCCGAGAAATCATCAACACAAACATTCTGACCAACTTTCAAGAGTTTTGGATTGAAAATGTAGCCTCTAAAGCGTACACAAGGTTTACCAAACCTGATCCATTTTCGAATTTTTTTACGTGATGTCATCAAGACAAACATTCTGACAAACTTTCAAGAGTTTTGGACCGAAAATGTGGCCTCTAGAGCGTACACAAGGTTTTTCTAAGATTTGTCCTAGTGACCTAGTTTTTGACCTGACATGACCCATTTTGAATTTGTTTGAGATATCATCAAGACAAACATTCTGACCAAGTTTTATGAGTATTGGACTGAAAATGTGGCCTCTAGAGCGTACACAAGGTTTTTCTAAGATTTGACCTAGTGACCTAGTTTTTGACCCGACATGACCCATTTTCGAACTCGTCCAAGATATCATCAAGACAAAACATTCTGACCAAGTTTCATGATTATTGGACTGAAAATGTGGCCTAGCATACACAAGGTAAAAACTGACGACGCATGACGGATGCCAGACACAGCATGATCACAACATGATCACTTTGCGCTCAGGTGAGCTAAAAATGCTGGTTACCAGCATTTTCTCCTTTTCCCTCATTGTTTTCAAAAGCTTTCTCTATCAGGGTCATTAAAACTCATGAGTGTGTTGTAAAGGGTTAAGTAAGCAAATTGTGATTCCCAAAAAAGGTAAATACATTAAAATGTATCCAAAGTAACCCCTTACACTTTAAAACAAAAAGCCATGTTTTAACAACCCTGAGGAAGAAGGCTTTTGAAAACATTATTGGAAAGGGTTTTTGTATAGTGTTTAACACCATTTTTAAGATTATTTTAGTTATAATGCGGCTGCCAGTGCACTTATCCATGGGAAACATTGTTGGAAGAGGAGAAAAATGTTTGTAACCATAATGCTTTTACCCTTTCACAATCACATACAAATCTGATCATTTAAGACACATCTTATTTTGTGCTGATGACTAGCATTTTCTCCTTTCCCTGTAACATTTTCTACCCTTTCATGGATAAGTCTAATCATTTGAAACACTCTAAAATTTTGTTGTTTGATAAAAAGTTTAATTTACAAAATAGAGTAAAACATGGCATAAAGTATATTCTGATTTTTAAAAGAAGGCAAATATGTCTAAATAAACAAGTGGTAACCAATTCCCTTTACCAAACAATCCTTTCCGATGATCCTGAGGGAGAATGATTTAGAAAACATTCTAGGAAAAGGAGAAAATGCTGGTAGCCAGCAATTCATATGCATATGCATAATTATGCTTGTATTTTGGACAAGTTTGAAATTTTGTTATTGAATATAAAGTTAGATTCAAAATATACAGTAAAACCTTTCTTAATGACCACCTCTTTCAAGCCATCAACTTGTATTAAGCATGCAAATAATGAAGTCCCCAAAACAATACTTGTGTTGAAAAAAAAAACAAGTGATAACCCTTTACCCTCCATCAAATAAACCTGCTTTATATTGACCCTGAGGAAGAAGGCTTCTGAAAACATTTTACGAAAAAGAGAAAATGCTGGTAACCAGCATTTTCTCATTTTCAAAAGTTGTTTTCTACTCTTTCACAGACAAATCTGATCAGTTGAGACAGATCTTATTTTTCATCTGCATATGCTTTCATTCTGGACTAGTTTGAAATTTTGTTCTTGAATAATAAGTTACATATATGATATACAGTAAAACCTGTCTTAGAGGCCACCTGTATTAAGCAAGCAACCTGCAAGCAAATAATGAGGTCCAATAAAGGTAATTATGTTGAAATAAATATGTAGTGGTAAACCTTTACCCTTCATCAAATAAACCTGCTTTATCGACCCTGTGGAAGACGGCTTTTTAAACAAGAGGGCCATGATGGCCCTGTATCGCTCCACTGGCTATTAAGTAAAATTCTGACCAGTCGTTTCAGAGAAGAAGAATTTTTAAGAATTTCTAAATTTCCATATAGTGCAAGTAGCCCCCATTCACCAGAGCCACATTTTTTGACGGATCAAAATTTTACAAACAATTTTTGAAAAAAGTCATCCAAGCAACAATCCTGTGAAATTATTTCAAAATCTGACCTGCTGTTTCAGAGGAGGAGATTTTTAAAGAATTCCTTCATTTCTGTATAGTGCAAGAAGCCCCCATTTACCAGAGCCACGTTTTTTGACGGATCAAAATTTTACGAACAGTTTTTGAAAAGGGTCACCCAAGGAACAATCCTGTGAAATTATTTCGAAATCTGACCAGCGGTTTCAGAGAAGAAGAATTTTGAAGAATTCCTTCATTTCTATATGGTGCAAGAAGCCCCCATTCACCAGAGCCACATTTTTTGACGGATCAAAATTTTACGAACAATTTTTAAAAAGGGTCACCCAAGGAGCATATCTGTGAAATTATTTCAAAATCTGACCCGTGGTTTCAGAGGAGAAGATTTTTAAAGAATTCTCTAAAAAATTCCATTTGGTTGCAATGGCAACCAGAGTTTTTGATGGAATCAAATTCTGTGAACAGTTTTTAAAGAGGACCTTCCAAGGAACATTCCAGCCAAGTTTGGTCCAAATCCGCCCAGTGGTTTAGGAGGAGTTGATGTTTAAAGAATTGTTGACGACACACGACGCACGACGGACACCAGGTGATCCTAAAAGCTCCCCTTGAGCACGTTGTGCTCAAGTGAGCTAAAAAGTTAACATACGGATGGACGCACAACGGACAACGGGCCATAACATAAGCCTGCTGGCCTTCGGCCAGTGGAGCTAAAAAACTTGTCTAGCACCAATCATGTATCACTGCAGCTTGATAATCAAGGGAGGTAAATAGTAACGAACTTTATCTTTCATAAAAAGAGTTATTTCCCTTGATTAATGTTTAAATTGAAGTGACAATATTTTGAAGCCCATGTTAAACTTGCGATCCCTGGAATGAAGGCAATTTTGACCCCAGACCTACAATATGAAACTAGAATGTGTGGTTATAAACAAAAAGATTTTTTAATCTTGCCCAATAAAAAGTCATGTAAAACAAGTTTGCTGAATAAAAGGCCCTGTAAAATATGTGATCCATGACACAGGTTTATCAAGTTTTCACTATAAAAGCCAATGTAAAACTTGTGACCCCTGGTGTGGAGTCAAACTTGACCCCCAAAGTTAAAATTTGGGCCCTCTTGGTAGAGGCCCATTATATAAAGTTACATGCAAAATTTGGTAGCCCTAGGCCTAAATATGGCTATGTACAAGTAGATTATTAAAGTTTCCTTATATAAGACCATGTAGAACTTGTGACCCCCTGGGGTGGGGCTACATTTGACCCCCTGGGCTATAATTTGGGCACCCTTGATAGAGACCCCCTAGATAAAGCTAAATGCAAAATTTGATAGCCCTAGCCCTTATAGCTAGATGCGAAAGATTTTCCTATATAAGCCCGCCCATGTAAAACATGTTACCCCCCCGGAGCGAAGTCAAATTTGACCCTCGGCTATAATTTGGACACCCTTGGTACAGGTCCACTAGATAAAGCTACATGCCAAATTTGGTCGCCCTAGGCCCCATGGCTAGGTCAAAGAAGAATTTTAAAATTCTCCCTATATAAGCCCATGTAAAACTTGTTATATAAGCCCATGTAAAACTTGTTACCCCCGGGCAGGGCCTAATTTGACCCCAGGGCTATAATTTGAACAATCTTGGCAGAGGTCCACTAGATAAAGCTACATGCCAAATTTGGTAGCACTAGGCCCTATGGCTAGGTAGAAGAGGAATTTTAAAGTTCTCCCTAAATAAGCCCATGTATAACTTGTAACCCCCGGGGCGGGGCCAATTTTGACCCCAGGGCTATAAATTGAAGAAACTTGGTAAAGGTCCACTAGATAAAGCTACATGCCAAATTTGGTAGCCCTTGGCCTTACGGTTTCAGACAAGAAGATTTTCTAAGATTTTCAAAGATTTTTCAGTTTTGTTGCCATGGCAACCAGAGTTTTTGAAGGAATTAAATTCTTTCAAGAAATTCTGAAGAGGACCATGGCAGGATCATTTCTGTGAAGTTTCATCAAAATTGGATGGGTAGTTTCAGAGAAGAAGACGTTTTAAAAAAAAGTTAACGGACGGACGGACGGACGGATGGACGGACGCACGACGGACAACAGGCCATGACATAAGCCCGCTGGCCTTCGGCCAGTGGAGCTAAAAATTACAGGAAAAGGAGGACATGATGGTAACCAGCATTAACTCTTTAACCAGAAGACAAAATTTGAGATCAGTCCAAATTTATAGCATCTGCAAATGAAGAAAACAGTTTTGGCTCATACGATGTGGCTTGTCTCTGAAAGGGGTTGAAAAACCATGTGGTCTGCAACATGCGAAAAGGGGCATTCGGACATTTGCGTAAAGTGTCATCTCGGATCAGCCTGCGCTGTCCGCGCAGGCTAATCCGAGACGACACTTTCCGTTTTTATGTAATTTTCTGTTTTGCGCAAGTCTACTGTAGCACAAAATCTAATGTGGTCGTAATGTGCCATCTCGGATTAGCCTGCGCGGACTGTGCAGGCTGATCCGAGACGACACTTTACGCAAATGTCTGAATGCCCCTTTTCCCATGTTGCAGGCCATGTAGGAAAAGGATAAAAAAAAAGATGATAAGCAGCCTTTTCTCCTTTTCCTGATTGGCTTTCAACAGCCCCTTTCCCTCATTAAAAAATGAGATTGTTTGGTAAAGGTTAAGGTGACAAATAACCCAACAGACATTTAAAAGTCTAGAAATAGAAACAAAGTAATTGCAGTTTTAACACTGTCTTTGCCCAGAATATCTCAGCAAAGCAGACAGTGCAGGTCCAAGATCAGACTGCACGTTCTGTGCTCTCTGATCTTTAACCTACATTGACTGTGACTGCAAAGGCATCTACAGTTGTGAATGGTGCTTTCACTGTTAAGAGTTGTTCACGTTGATTATCTCCCTTTAGCTGACTAGATAAAAGTTGCATAGTCTACATTCCAGCCGGAACATCTGATCTTTCCTTGTCATCCTCGTCTTCAACCTCTCCCTTCTCCTCGGCCATCATTTCTATAAAAAGACATCACATGACTTTTGTTACAGAAACCTAGGATCCTAGGATAATATGGACAACTTCAACTGATGCTAATGCAGTCACCAGCTACCTACCCAAACATACACATGGGTTGACATCAACACTGTTTCCTGATCCAGTGGGCTATAAAATTTTGGAAAAATCACCCGAGATTTGAAACTTGTCAGGTGTCCAAAAGTCCATTAAGAAATGGCTGCATGATACCTGCCCTAAAAGTTAGTGTCTAGCCCTGTTAACAAAACTTTATCCAAATTCATCATATACAAATGAGCCATGCTCTGGGAAAAGAGAGTTTAATACATCTACAAAAAGTGTCAACCTAGGTCAGCTTCCATTGTCCATGAAGGCTGACCTGGGCCAAAACTTTTTGCTTTTCGTCAATTTCTGCATGTCAAAGGACAGACTTGCCAAATGACTTGATAATTTTACCAGACAGTCGGTCTGATAAGCATGAAGGTTTTGCCAGACCGAATCAAAATGTGTCGGACCAAAAAACACCCTATCAAATAAATTTTGTGGCTCAAGTAGCTTGGATATGTGGCTCGAACAGTGAAAACTTGTAACAGACAAACAACACCGCAAACAATATCTCCTTTCCAAACCATTTGGTTGAGATATAAGGTTTTGCAGTTAAATAAAGATTATTTTAATAACATCTTTTGCTTGTGAAATAGTCAATCTTTAGTGTTGGGTACAGAGAAAGGGAGTCAAAGAACATTCTAGAATTTACCCAAACCAGTGCAGGTCGTGGCTAAATACACACCACTAGTGATAGATTTAGTGACAGGATACACACCATATAACGCAGAATCCAGGTGTGGCTGTATAAAATTATGGGCAGTGACTAAATCTTACATTTCCGACTGGTTCACAGTAGACATGGTATGCTTGACTGATACACATTATATGGTGTGTATGCATGTATAGTGTGTAATAGAACATAACCAACCAGTGTGCAGCAAGTGTGTCTAAATTCTCCTGTTCTTTTAAAACAGTATGCTGTGGTTTATTTAAAATGGGCCGAAAGTAATCCTCTAAGTTCCAAGTGATGCCGGACAGTCGAGGGTGCAAATATTTTAATCGGTCTTCCTATTAACTATCATGTCCAATGGTCCAACTGTATTTGGCCATGACTGAAAGGACCAGTCTATTGATTGATTGATTGTATGGTGTTTAACACCGTTTTCAACATTATTTCAGTTTTATTGCGGTAGCCAGTGCACCTATCCATGCTTTCGTGGAGTCTCTTTTACCAGTACTCCGCACAATTTCCTTTCCAAGCAACTGGCTGCTTTCCCACATAACCATCATCAAAACAATGGTCAGAGGTTGGAGAGGAATGAATCCTGTCGAAATGACTATCATCAATCCTTGGAAAGAAACTGGCCGAGCCAGGGATCGAACCCGCGACCCCTTGTTCTCAAGTCCAGGACCAGTCTAACCTCATGCTTCAACTGGTTGTCATAAAAATTTATGGACCCATAATACTGTTATGACTTGCTTTGTATCAAGCATCACAGCGATGTGTTTACCCTTTACCAAACAATCCCTGGTTTTTACGACCCTGAGATAGAAGCCTTTTGAAAACATTGTTGGAAGAGGAGAAAATGCTGGTAACCAGCATTTTCTCCTTTTCCCATAATGGTTTCTACCCTGCTTGAAACAAATTTCAATTTTTGATATACGTTTATTTTGTCGTCTGCAGGTGCTTTCAATTTGGACCAGTCTAAAATTTTGTCATTTGGTAAAGAGTTAAACCCCTTTTCACAGAGCATAGCTCAAATGTAGATGTTCAAAGATCAGTAATCTTGACGTAGATTGTTTGGTGTTACATTAGTTCAGTCATATTATGAAGGCCTGTATGCCCATCCATGTCTTCCTTTAGAAAATATCAAGGGAGAAAGAGAAAATGCTGGTAACATCTGCCTCTTTCCCTGTATTTATAACATAAAATGAGTCATAACAAATCCACTTACCTTGTGCAATTCTTTCCAGGATGTCTGACTCACAGATCTCTTTATATTCCTGCTGATCTATCACATAAGGTTTCATAGCTGCCTTGAACTCGTCCAGGGGAACTAACTCTTTAGAACAATCTCGAACAATCTTATCCTGCAATTATTGAATGGATAGAGGTATGAATGGGTGAATAGTTCAATCTTCAATGAACCAATGAATAAACCTGAATGACTTAATAAATAATGACATTTTATTTGGTAATCCCTCCAAGAGAAAAAACTGCAGCAGATGCCACTGAAAACACGCTGGTAAACTATAAATTATAATCATGACATAGCTTTTAACTCTTTACCACACTGCAAAATTTCACTCATTCATATTAGAGGAATTTACAGATGACAATTTAAATGTTTTTCAAATGATTGTATTCAGCCTTGGATCAGTAGAAAACATTGTAAGAAAAAGAGAAAATGTTGATAACAAGCATTTTCTTTTTTTTCCACAATATTTACAAATGCCTTGTTTTCTCAGAGCCATGAAAACTCGGGATTATGTGGTAAACAGTTAATAAACAAATACACATATCATGGAACAGAATTATGAGTAATGCCTCCTTTGAACATGATGCTTTAAAAGCCTTTCAAAATCAGGCCGAATTAATCATTTACTAATGGAAAAATGATTTGTCCAAATTCAAAGTATTTGCAGACAGCAAATTATATGTGGCTCAAATGGTGGAATTTGTGAGTGAACGGACAGGAAAATGTGGGAAAAGGAGAAAATGCTGGTTACCAGCATTTTCTCCTTTTCTCACAATATTTTACAAAGCCTTCTCTGTTAGGGTCTTTAAAACTCGGGATCCTGTGGTAAAGGGTTAGGCTTTTACCAAACAATCATGGGTTTACATGACCCTAATAAAGATTTCTTTAAAAAAAAAAAAAAAATTATGGGAAAAGGAGAAAATACTAGAAACCCAGTATTTTCTCCCTTTCCTACAATATTTATTGCCCTTTCTTCAATTTGGAAGAGTATCAAAAAAAGATTGCCATTTGCTTCAGATTTTAGTCTCAATATCCATTTCATTTAGGCCTTGTCGACTAAAACAAGATAAAATGAATATTTTCCTTCATTGAAAATCAACAATACAGCAGTTTCAGGGATATCCTTGATAAGAAAATCTCAAAGCCGGTTCTGTAGAGCCAAGATAAGACAGCATGTTTTGTGCAGGCTGATCTTAGAACTACACTGTGAAAGCATGTAAATTGCCCTTAGCATTCCAGGAAGTAATGTTACTCAAAAGATGGCAAAAGAGACAGAAGATTCCTCACCTCTCCGTTGTATGATATTCTAATAATTCTCTCTTTATTGCGATTCTCATATAGTTCAAATCGCACATCCACACCAAACGGTGGCCATTTTGAATCATATATATCTAACAATCCTAGAATTCCACTAAGAGTTGAATCATGGCATGAAAACACATACATTTTCGTTCTGCAAGGAAAAAAAAAAGACAAAAATAGTCTTGTTTGCTACAACTAATATTCTAATGACAAGTCTTATTTTAAGTGTCAATTTACCAGGCTAGGTTAGCTTATCACCAACATACAGGACTAGTAATCCAAGGGCGTGTTTTTTAATTTTAACCAAAATATAACTATTAAAATCTTACTATGTTTTTTTCCTACTACGATCTTACAATAAACTTATGCCTGTTTAACTAAAGATATGGCATGATAAGCAAAAATCATGTGATCTTCTGCGGTTGCAATTCTTACACATATCGATTGATAATATGCCGAGATAAAAGCAGCCCATTTATAATTGTATGGAAAAAATGAAGGTAAAACTATTGAAATAAGACACATCAGATATTTTACAAATGATTCCCAGTTTAGCAAAACTATGTTTGAAACTTGATGAATGTCATTTCAACAAAATGTTGTGTCTCATCTACCCCTGAATGTTTTTAACAATGAAAAGAAGCCAGAGGTTTGAAATGAAAAGACTGTTGTATCTACTTACTTATTTGTATCGACTTTGTCTATATTGTCTATCACCATTTTGATTAAAGGTCCTGTTGCTAGCCGCATCGCAATGAATCTCTCCTCACTGTTGAAAATAATACATAAACGATTAAACCTGTATCAGTGGTCACCTGGGTTAGGCAATTGTCTTTATAAGCATCCATTATACTGAATTTTCCAAATTCAAGTTTTGAATGTAACAGTCCATGTGATAACTCTTTAGCAAACAACAAAATTTTAGACTTGTCCAAATTAAAAGCATTTTGAGACGACAAATGAAATGTGAATCAAAAATTGAAATCAGTTTTGGTAAGGGTAGAAAACATTGTAGGAAAAGAAGAAAATGCTCTTTACCAGCATTTTCTCCTTTTTTTCACAATGTTCTCAAAAGCCTTCTTCCTCAGGGTCGTTCAAACTCAGCATTATATGGTAAAGGATTACGAAGCCTTTATATAACACAAGGAAATCTAACAAATTATAGGTCAAAATATGCAAAACCATATCACATAATTTATGTTGTATTTTCCATGACTAAAACGTTACTTCTCTGTAAGAGGTATAAGATGATGTCACATATGGCCTGCAACACGCGAAAAGGGGCATTCGGACATTTGCGTAAAGTGTTGTCTCGGATCAGCCTGCGCAGTCAGCGCAGGCTAATCCAAGACGGCACTTTACGACTACATGAAATTTTGTGCTACAGTAGACTTGCGCAAAACAGAAAATTACATAAAAACAGAAAGTGTTGTTTCGGATTAGCCTGTGCGGACTGCGTAGGCTGACCCGAGACTACACTTTACGCTTGTAAAGACCCTGAAGTAGACAGGTTTAGAAAACACTGTTGGAAAAGGAGAAAATGCTGGTATCCAGCATTTTCTTCATTTCTCCACAATATTTTCTACCCTTTCAAAGACACATCCAATCATTTAAACCATATCTAATATGCCGTCCGCAAATGCTTTCAAATTGGACCAGTCTAAAATTTTGTCACTTGACAAAAGAGTTATATTATTTGTAACTTACTCTTTATGACCATTAAATGCCCAGACCATTATTTTGGCAGCATTCCTCTCTATCTGTTCTCTAAATGGCAGTAATATGGCAGGAACCATCAAACCATGAGTCTATACAACAATAAAAATGTTTCATTTACACAATACTTTGCTAATACAAATTTTTCTGTACCTGAAGTAGTTAGTTTTTATAAAACAATAATTCCAACGTGACATATGAATTTGTCTCTATAAAGTCAGTGCAACCAAAGCATAGTAAAATTGGCATCATTCTATCAAAAGTGACATCATTCTGTGTAAACTATGTCACCTGTTGCTGTTCCACGTCTGCGCCCTCGGGTATTTTATAAATGAAAATCACTTAACATAAACGAATCGTCATCTTCTGCCACTCTACCAAGGAGGAAGGAAAATCCTCAAGAACATACTGATATTTACTGTTTTTGATAAAAATCGACAATGATGGAATTATCTGAAATGTTACCAGTAAACATGTGTAAATCAAGTGTCTTTTCATGTTGAAGATTAACATCAAAATTGGCCTGTGTTGCAATGGAAATGGGATTGGGAGTGGATTACCTTCAGTCTGAAGGGTTGCTCCGATGTTATTTTTGTGATTGTTTCTCCGCACCCCTTCATTCAGCCCTTCTTTGATACTATCTGGAAATTTCAAAATCTTACCGGTCATTTTTCAGTCGGCTTAATGTGTCTTTAATCTGCTTGTCTGCTATGAAAATGGACATGAATCGACAGATAAATGATTTAACTTTACATTGACACCAAGTTAAGTGCAAGGTTTTCATTGATCTTTTTGTAATTTACCATTTATTTGACAAAAACACATCTGGCTGATTTGTAAACAAACACTCATTATAAATTCAGTTAACTGCGCATACGTGGTCAATTTGATTTGAAAAAATGATATTGTGTGATCGGCAATTTAAGTGATAAATACGACTCCTTGTAAATGAAATGCATCCAGTACATTTAGTTTTCCTTTCAACGCCCAAGCTGATAACACAGAAGCCGATAAATTGTAAAAAAAAAAAGAACTTTACTGTACTGGAAGTGACTTCTGAAACATGCACATAAATGTCAAGCCTAGTTTGATTTCCTTGGAAGTGTGTCAATGGATATTTACATTCTGATATAATTATTTCGGTGTTTTTGTAAAGATTAATCATTAGTCTATTGATTAAGGACCTTATTGTTCACTGGCAAAGGAAAGATTGACGCATACGGCCATTTGAAACGATGCGGGTGTTTTGATTTTTCACACCAGATGAGTCATAAGAGTGTCTGCTGCTGGGGCTAGCGGAGAAACAATCACAAAAATAACATTGGAGCTAGTCCCAGAATCCAGGTAGGAGTGGATATGGTTATATTCAGAGCATTTGAAGCGACAGCGACTCTAATACTTGACAATTCATTTATGGCCGATGATATTTACCCGACAGTCGTGTACACACTGAAGAAATTTCATACTGCGAGTCCGACTGTCGTGTACTCAATGAAGGAAAACTCGTTGGGTGCCCGACGGTCGTGCACGGACTGATGAAATTTCGTCTTGGGGGCACGATTACGTGCCCGCAATTTCCGATTTCTTCATTGAGTACACGACGCGGTCGTGTACGCACTGAAGAACTGGAGTCTTACGTACACGTGTAAATGGGTTGGGCCAAAACGCAGACTTTTACGTGAATCGGCACGGCGTAGACAGTCTCATTGGAGCACACGGCAATAGTCATTTATACAGCGTGTTACAGAACAAATGCATGCACAAGCGTAGCTGGCATCCTTTTTATACGTCCGAAGGCTCGTATTACCTCATACTGTACACCCGGTCGTCCGTCCGTCCGTTTGGAATTTCTTGTGTGCGCAACTCCTCCTACAGTTTCCATCGGAATTAGATCTATTTGAAATTTGCCACAATGGTATTCAGTCGTTTCGGCACCAAGTCATTTCTACACCCAGTCAGTTCGAAACTTTTTGGTCGTATCGACCCATATTTTGGTCAATTCGACCCACAATTTTTTTTAGCAACAAATTGTAGATAAAAAGTATTACTAATTCATTTGAGTAGGCCTACATGTATTCAAAGAGTTATCTAGATAGGGGTATCCCAAAAAGTATTTAAAGCAGATACAATTGAAATTCAGCTACATATACTATATGTGCTGTGGGAAATAACTAGTTAAATTTGCAGTGACAAGAATATGTTAATAGTTGTTTTGTGTGTGTTTGTTTTTGGAGTTTAATGAATAACTTGGAGTTTCACCAGTGGTCGAAACGACCTAAAAGTGTCAAAATTATCGGGTGTCGAAATGACTCATTCACCACAGTGAATCTTTATGATGTCTAGTTGTGCATGTGACTCTCAAAATTCGGGTCGCTGTTTGCGTTCTAAAATTATCTGCACTTGATTTCTGAAATGGCCAACTTAAATAACTGCTAACGGACGGACGGACGACCGGACGACCGGGTGTATAACATAATACGACCCTTCGGGCATGACACCCTGTATAAATGACTATTGCTCCACTGAGACGGTTTACGCCGTGCTGGTTCACATAGCAGTTTGCGTTTTGGTCCAATCCATTAATACGTGTACGTAAGACTCCAGTTCTTCAGTGCGTACACGACCACATCGTGTACTGAATGAAGAAATCGGAAATAGCGGGCACGTCATCGTGCCCCCAAGACGAAATTTCATCAGTCCGTGCACGACCGTCGGGCACCCAACGAGTTTTCCTTCATTGAGTACACGACAGTCGGGCACCCAAGAAGTTTTCCTTCATTGAGTACACGACAGTCGTACTCGCAATATGAATTTTCTTCAGTGCGTACACGACGGTCGGGTAAATAGTCACTTTCTTCATTTATTCTTCTTTGTCTTTTGAAAGGGAGAAAATAAATTAGTAAAATGCTGTTGTTGTTGTTGTTGTTGTCGTCGTTGTTGATGATGATGATGATGATGATGATGATTTTATTGACACTTTGATTTTTCTATACTTACAGACTTGGCACTGGGGTTTTGTTATGGTTAGCAACTGGAACAATCATGGTTTATTCAAGGGAATTAATCCACATATGCTTTTGTATACAAAGTATGGACTTTTCCTTCAATCAAGTGTTGTTCATGTTAGAATTGAAATGATCTTCTTTCTATTTGGTTTATCGGGTCCCTATAAAGTAAGAAACGGAACCGAAACACAATGCAACGAAAAGAAACGGAACGAAACGCAACACAGCGAAACCAAACAAAATGAAACGGAATAAAACAAGAATGAAACGAAACGAAATAGAACGAATCGAAAAGAGATGAAATATAGCAGTGATTTTCTTGTAAACTTATCTTTTTGTCTCAATTTATCGTTTTTCTGCTGTACCGTTTCTTATTGTTTTATCCCACGTTTTATGTATGGCACAATAAGAATATGTTGCTGAATTTTTGCGATTATCTCATGGCTTGAAAATCTGGTCAGAGTCAAGATTAAGTACTTAAAACGATAACCCTCCACCAGGACCTGTGGCTTTGGAAGTTGCACAAAAATTTAACAGATTTAGTGCAATTTTAAAGAGTTGGCCTGTAGGGAAAATTCAATTTTCTTTCTTTTCTGTTCTTCTGTCATTGTGGTATCATAGTACTATTACAGGGCGCCGGAATATGCCGAGCCTTGGTAGCACAGTCGGTAGCGTACAGGACTTGCGAACAAGGGTCACTAGTTCAAATACCCACTCGACAAATTTCTTTCCGAGGATTGATGATAGTCATTGCAACAGGATTCATTCCTCTCTCACCACTTATCACCGATGGAAAGCAGCCAGTGGCTTGGGAAGAATATTATGCGAAGTACTGGTAAAAGGAACTGCAGGAAAATACAGATAGGTGCAATGCAGCGATTTTGTTTGGTTTGTATTAGAGTTTAACGCCTTTTTAACAGCTTAGGTCGTATCATGGCAGTCATGGCTTTTTCACACCAGTACTGACACAACTTTCTTTTCAAAATCACTGACTACTTTTCTCACATGCATCAGAGGTGAGAGGCGAAAGATTGCCGGAAAGAAAGTTCTCCTCAACCGGGTATCAAACCCGCAACCTCCAGGTCACGAGTCAGATACACTAACCACTGAGCTACCCGGCCGGGCTCAATGCAGCGATACAACTGAAATAATGTTGAAAAGGGCATTAAGCCTTAAGACATTGTGGGAAAGGGAGAAAATGCTAGTGACCAGCATTTTCTCCTTTTCTTACAACGTTTTCAAAAGTCTTCTCCTTTAGGGGCGGTGAAACTCGGGATTGTGTAGCAAAGGGTTTGTTTCTTTCATGTTTGAATAGTTTCGAAGCCTGAGGTTGTATCAGTTCAGCAGTGAGAGCCGTGATCATATAGTGGTTAGTGATTCGCGTTGTGGCCGCGACATCTCAGGTTCGAATCCTGGTCACGGCAGGTCTATGATCGTCGCTGTCTCGGCACAGCTGAACAATTTTTTTGCAGCCCTTTGGGTTTTAAGGTGTTTTACACCACTTTCAATATGACTTCAATTCTATGACAGAATCGGTTGACTTTTTGACGTTTTTTTTTTTTATCGGTTTTATCACACAAGGAATTTCCTCTCTTTCCTCGTTGTTGTGCATATTGTTGAAAAATGAAAATTTCAATTAGATATGAGCCATGCTCTTGCAAAAAGTGGTTTAATGCCTCTCCGTAATGCATGATACTGAGCAAATCATCATATAATCATGGATGCATAATTTCCCTCTTTGTATAACAACCGACTGAATCACGAGGTACACTGTTCCTTTGACTGGTAGAGTATTGACTAACTAGCAAACATTTTCAACCCAGATCAGCCTGCGTGGATTGCGTTAAACACTATGCAGTCAATCAATACAATTAAGCGCCGGAATATTTCGAATGAAACTCGCCTTCAATACCCTTAAGTATGCCTTCAAGATGCTTACAGCTGAACCTTGCCAGTATGGTTTTCTCCCAGACTTTTATTTCTCAATTTGAACCATGTTCTGTAAATGGGGGCTTAATGAATCCGTAAAAAGTATCGACCCAGGTCAGCTTGCGCAGTCCCTGCAGGCTGACCTGAGCCGAAACCTTTCGCTATTGGTCAATTTTCTGCATGTCAAAGGACCAGAGTACTTCATGATACAGTGGATCTATAATTGTGTGAGGACTTGCTTGGTATCATGCATCACGGAGATGTATTAAGCCCCCTTTTGCCAGAACATGGCTCATTGCATATTATGTGTTCTATTTTTAGCTTTAATAAGTGACTTTAATGAACGTCCAGGCATAACCTGTTTGATAAAGAGATGACTTCGGGTCTGAAAAGAGAAAACGGTAGGACTACACTTTAGAACCGCCTGAATGAGGCGGTTCTATCAAGCTCCAAAATCTAAATTTGGATGAGAAATTATCATAAAACATGAAAGAAAGCATTTTATTTCATAGATGTATTGACTTGATGAGGCTTCACTGTACCAGTTGCAAAAGTCCTCACAATGCTCTCATCTTTATGGAACCTTTGTGTCTGGTATACACACCAGCACAACATACATACATGTAGTTCAAATTGTTCTATTATGACCACACCTAATTTTGCAAATATATGTATACCCATGGAGAGTAAGCCTACTTTTCACTAGATAAAGTGCGCTTTTAACCTTCATCACCCCGTGTGGGGTCTGTATGGTTACTTTTCATTATTTTATTCCACATTAAGCCACTAAAGAGTTTCAATATTCATATTCAAGTATCTCTTACGCCGTCTATCTTTATTGAAGATATTTCTTGAATGGATACACACGCGAGGGAGATAAATCCAGTCTAGAAGAAATCATCTGCAATTTCAAAGATAAGCCAATATCTTATCACCAATAAATGTACAGTATGCGTAATATAAATGACACACAAAACTTGCTCAGGATCTGACTGTAAGTTAGTATTAACTTATTTTAAAGTCGTCTTTTGGGGCTACTGTTAGTAACAATTTCTTTCCGTACTTTCAGGAAATCTCTATTTTTAAATAAAGTCAACTAGCAGAGAGCAAACTGGAAGGTTGCTTCCCCCGTAATAGTGCACAAAACTTTTGATGTACCCAGAAACCTTAAAATGAATGGTACATATGCTGCGGAAATAATCTCGTCTGAAAGAAATGGTCTTCTTATCGCTCTTAGTTGCAAGTAGAAAAATTAATTTCAAACCTAGGTTAAAAGTTACCAGGTCGCTTGTTCTTTTTATTTACTTTTTATCTGAATTTAGAATTTATTTTTCTGCCAGCGACTAACACTTGGACCGGCTGCACAATAACAGATTGACCTCTTCACAATATTTTCCAGGGTCCTGACTGGCTCAGTGGTAAGGTTTAGGACTCGTGACCTGGAGGCCCCGGGTTCTAGCCTCACTGGTTCCACTGGGTTTTTCGTGGGAGTGTCCTTAGGCAAGATTATTCAGAGCCCTAGCCCAGTACTGGTGGAACCCAAGAAATACACAAATTTGTGAGCTGTCGCCGTGATATAACTGAAAAATTGTTGAAAGCGACGTAAAACACCATTCAATCTAGAATCAATCAATCAATCACAATATTTTCCATATTATTAAAAAATATGTATTAAATCTAAATGCATTTCAACATCTGTATTGTTTAAATTTGGTCGCTATTGGGCCTTAAACGTAACAGGAATATTTCAGCAGAGAAATTCCTAGTATCTAGCATTTACTGATTGAGCATCCAAGCTGCAATGCCGTGGACTCGAGTACATACTCGGTTACATTAACATTAGAAATTACCCCCCCCGACCCTTTTCGATATAAGATCCAAGAAAAATATCTTCAATGCTGACCAGATAAGCACATTATCTATTTCGGCTGTCCCGAAGACCTTGAATATAATTAGCCATGGTCAGTGACATAAGGTCTTTGAGACCGCTATTTGGGGGAGAGAAATGAAAGTGATTGAAAGACAGACAATGCATGAAGAAAGAGGATATCTGCACAAATGTACAAAATATAAATAAAGACATTTTAGACTTTAATGAAAGAACCTCTGATATCTGATTGAAAAAATTTTCCCAAACTGATCAATCCAGTCGCATTTAAAAATGGTAAATAATAGATAAACCACAGTCGGGCAAACAAGCATTCTAATTCGCCCGACATAAAATGGATTATTCTAACGCATCTTATGAGAATCCAAACTGGTTTCATTACTGACAGTAGGTATTATCAAAAGGCCGAGCCTCCGTAGCTCAGTACAGAACTTGAGAACAGATGGTCGCTGGTTCGATTCCCTGCTCTGCCAATTTCTTTTCCGGGACTGATGATGGTCATTGCAGCAGGATTCATTCCTCTTTCACTGCAGGCCTTTGTCTCAGCGAGGGTTATGTGGGAAAGCAGCCAGTGGCTTGGAAGCAATATTGTGTTGAATACTTGTACAAGAAATTCCAGGAAAGCATGGATAGACCTGCACTGGCCGCCGCGATATAACTGAAATAATGTTGAAAACAGCGTTTAACACCACACAATCAATCAATCAATCATTATCAATTATCAATTCAATCGACTTTGCTGTATTTGGACATGATTTTTTAGTCACAGTATTTGTGAAAACAATAGGAAAAATATCAACCGGGCTGCGACGTATTAGTGGTACTGATGGCTGCCAAAAACATGAAGAACATTTCATTGGTGATTTATGTAATAGCAAAGTAAACAATAGAAGTTCATTCAAAATAACAATAAAATAAAATGTCATTACAATTATCAAGATTCACAATAGTAGCACAATCATCGTGCGCACAGTAGCCATCAAGTTTTAATTCTTACTTTGTTACACTTACTGTGATCAAAAGTAAGGTAATTCAAAAGAAAAAACAAATGCAGGTTTTCCTTCTGCTTGATTTTGTACTAAAAATACCATTCTGTTTCGTTTTGTTCTATTTCGTTTCGTTCCGTTCTCGTTTTGTTTCGTTCCGTTGTGCTTCGTTCCGTTTCGATGCGTTTCGTTCCGTTGCATTTCGTTTCGTTTCAGTTCTGTTTCTTACTTTATAGGGACCCTGGTTTATCAACCATGATTGTGAGTTATGAGGCAAAATGAATAATCCACTCAGGCTATGAACCTCATGATTTATTTTGTCTCAAAACTCACAACCGTAGTTTATTGAACGATAAACCATGATAGAAAGAAGATTATTTCTTAAATGCTAAAAACAAGTTACCTTATTTAACTTTTTACCAGACGACAAACATGTAGACTTCTCCAAGTTGAAAGCATTTGCAGACAACAAGTTGAAATAAATGTGTCTCAAATGACGAAATTTGTCTTTGATAGGATAGAAAACATTGTAGGAAAAGGAGAAAATGCTGGTTGCCAGTATTTTCTCCTTTTTCCACAATGTTTACACAAACCATCTTTCTCAGGGTCCTCCTGTGGACTGTGTAGGAAAGGAATAACTCTTTACAAAGCGATCCTGAGTTTTAACAGCCCTGACAGAGGGTTTTGATAAAACATTGTGGGGAAAGGAGAAAATGCTGGTAAGCAGCATTTTCTCATTTTCCTACAATGTTTTCTACCCTATTAAAGACAGAAATCATCATTTGCAGTACATTTGATTTTTAGCCTGCAAATGCTTTTGATTTGGTTGAGTCCTAAATTTTGTCATTCGGTAAAGAATTAATTGTTTACCACACAATCCCGAGTTTTAACAACCCTGAGGAAACAGCCCTTTGATTGTTTGTTTGTTTAAATGGTGTTTTACGCCGCTTTCAATATTATTTCAGTCATATCACAGTGACAACTCACATATTCATGTTTTCCTGGGTTTCACCAGTACTAGGCTAGGGCTCTGAATTGTGTCTTGCCCAAGGACACTACTGTGAAAAATCCAGTGGAGCCAGTGAGACTCGAACCCTGGGGCCCCAAGGTCACAAGTCCAACAATTTACCGCTGAGCCACACAAGACCCTGAAACAGCCTTTTGAAAACCCTGTGGTAACCAGCATTTTCTCTTTTTCCCACAAGGTTTTCTACACTTTCATAGACAATCACCGTTATTTTAGCTAAATCTAATATGTCATCTGCAAATACTTTTAATAGTTAAACTGTGCATAAAAAGGCCTTTTCTCCAGCATGCTAGATGATAAACAATAAACCAAATTTTCATACTTACTTCCCTTGCAACTATATCATCCCTCATGTCAATAAAGTTTAGTTTCTTCTCCTCATGCGAGTCAATACCTGAAATTGAAAAGCACGATTTCTGAAATAAATATATACAAGGTGAAATTTTGGGTGTTAAAATAAGGGAATGAGTTGTTTTGCAATCGGTGTCTATTTCTATCACATCAGCTATTGCAACACCACACGTGGGATGTGTGCAATTGATCATGTGACATTCCAACAAGTCTCCACAAAACTCTGTCACAAAATCTAAAAATACCTTAAAGGCCCAGTAAAGGCCAAAAAATCAAAGCAGGTGTCATAATACATTTAAATCATACCATTTAAAAGTATGGAAAATATTGTGGAGATGACAGTCTCTTATCTTGTGGTCGGGCCACATGTTAGTCGCTGGCAGAAAAAAAAAAAGAATTTTAAAATCAGGCAAAAAGTAAACAAAAGATACAGCTACCTGGCAGGTTTTAACCTACTTTTAAAATTAATTTCTCTGTCAGCAACAAACACTTCGACTGACCGTACAATGACAGACTGTCATCTTCACAATAATTTTCATACTTTTAAATGGTATGATATAAATTCAAATGCATTTAAACGCCCGCTTTGTTGATGTTTGGCCTTTATTGTTACTTTAAGAGGCTATGTAGTTCTCTAAGGAAATACATACACTACTGAAAAATATGTACCTTTTTTTTTATTTTTGTCTTTCTTCTTTACTGATGATTTGCCATTAATTGGCTTACTTCAGTGATAAATCATTTTTTAATTCTGGAAAGATTATAAAAATCTGTGTAGCTTTCCTTTAAGTGCCTTGTTAATAAAAGCAGTACTATGACTTAAATGGCATTGATATTAAAGCAATTGTGAGGGTATTCAGAAAGAAGGCGCTATCTTAACATGTGACCTCCAAACATGACATCATTCTATGAGATCTTGACCTTTAACCCATTACCCCCTGCATAAAGAGTCATTTGCTCTTCATCTTTTCAGCAGATTTGCTTCTCTGTATCAAGTTGAAAGAAACTAAAAACCTAGTCTTTATTGTTTGGACATGGGGTAAGTTAGCTCAAGGTCAATATGACTTCTGACCTGTTTTGCCTCAAAAATGCCATGGGTCATGATTGTATACTTCATGAAATAATTATACCAAGCTTGATGGTTCCAGGTATAAACCAATGTTGTTCAGACAAGGTTTGGAATATAGACAAATCAAATCACATACTGTGATGAGAAAAGTATTATCTCCCATTGTTTTTGAAGGATGGGTTTAAAACTGTATCAAAATCTTCGTTATTTGTATATTTGATAATCAAAGTATAATTGCTTTATTAGTATTGGCTGAAAAAAGCATGCCTTTTGAAAACAAATCATGTCATGGTATTTAAGTAGAAAAATACAGAAAATACATTTGCAAGTCTAAAGCCTTCATCAAACCAGCCCTTGTTTAACCCTTTACCAAATGACAAAAATTTTTAATTGCCCAAATTGAAAACATTTGCAGACGACATGTTAAATGTGGTTCAAAGGACGAATTTCTTCTCTAAGAAAGTAGAAAACATTGACGGAAAAGGAGAAATGCTGGTTATCAGCATTTTCTCCTTTTCCTTCATTGTTTTTGAAAGGCTTCATCCTAGGGGTAGTTAAAACTCAGGACTGTTTGGGAAAGGGCTTAAGGCCATCAGGAGGAAGGCTTTTTTTTAACTTTTTGAAGACGACTTCAACAAGCATTCTGATAGTATTGCATAGCAATACCCAGTCCCCTACCGGTCATGTATATCACTGGCATGTATAGTTTGTAAATTTCTGGAGAGGAGAAAGAACATATTTGACCCACTTTCAGAATTATAAGCATTGTGTGTGTCTTTGTATGCTATGCTTTAATAAAAGCCAGATATATAAACATTTTTCCTTGTTAATGTAAGTTCACTGAAGAAGTTTTTTCAGTGAAATTTTTTAAGTCTAAGGCCCATAATTTCGTCAAAAATCAGTGGACCGGAACGAAACTCAAACCTGATCTGTAACGCATGGTGGTTGACTTGCACACCAAAAATCTGCTCAATATCTGCCAGCGTTTAGAAAAAAGGTCTGGAAAACTGTTTTTTCAGTGAAAATTTCTAAATCCAAGGCCCGTAATTTCGTCAAAAATCGGTGGACCGGAACGAAACTCAAACTTGATCTGTAACTCATGGTAGTTGACTTGCACACCAAAAATCAGCTCAATATCTGCCAGTTTTTAGAAAAAAAGTCCGGAATACTGTTTTTTGATGAAATTTTCTAAGTCCAAGGCCCGTAATTTTGTAAAAAATCAGTGGACCGGAACGAAACTCGGACTTGATCTGTAACTCATGGTGGTTGACTTACACACCAAAAATCAGCTCAATATCTTCCAGCGTTTAGAAAAAAGTCTGGAAAACCTGCGGACTGACGGACAGATGGACGGAGTGCAAACCTAAAGTCCTCTTCGGCTTCGCCGGTAGGGGACTAATAAAATGTGGCTCAAATGATGAGATATGCTTTTTAAAAGGAAGAAAAAATTCTAGGAAAAGGAGAAAAAGACAACTACCATCATTTTCTACTCTTCCAACAATAATAAGAATTATTTTCCCAGAGTTTTTTCATTAGGTTGTTAACCCTATGTGTGGTATTTGTGGTTGTGAGGTAGAGAGTCAGCCTCATTGACATAAGGTCCCGAGTTTGGTACCCAGCAGCAGATGTCAACTTTGGGATTTTTCACTGGCCCACACATTTGGCCCACACGTTTGGCCCAAGTACTGGTGTAGTTCCAAAGAAGCGGAATCGAGAGAAATTAGTACAGTTTAAGTTGTAAGAACTTGTTTCTGAAGCGATGTAAAATAAATACATGTATGTTTAAAGTAAACTAACCCTATGCCACACAATCCATACTTCTAATGACACTAAGGTAGTAGGCTTCTGAAAACATTGTATGAAAAGAAGAAAATGCTGGTAACCAGCATTTTCTTCTTTTCAAACAATGTTTCCTACCCTTTGGAAGACAAATTTCATGTTCAGAGTAACATTAACTTTGTCCTCTGCAAATACTTACAATTTGGAAAATGCTGAAACCTTGTTCTTAGGTAAAATGTTAAAACATGGGATTGCATAGTAAAGGATTCACAGGTTCCATACCTAAAGCCTGCTCTATTTTCAGCCTATCTTCTTTAATTTCTGGGGCATCCCCTCCATGAATTATAGCTGAATGATTGACCTGTCGTAACACTGGACAAAATGAGGTTCGGGGTATAAGCTGATCAGTTCTCGCATTTCCTACGTGTATTATGGGAGGTTCTGAAAGACAGATAGTTAAAATAGTTAAAGTAGTTTTAACCCTCTCAGGGTAAAGCAAGCTTTTGGGGATGGAGCAGATCAAGATCAGACTGCACAGAATGTGCAGTCTGATCTTAGATATATTGTTCAATCAAGCCTAGAGCAGTTTAACTCTTTACCAGACAGCAAAATTTTTAAACTGGTTGCACAAATTATGAAACTTGTCTTTGAATGGGTAGAAAACATTCCATGCAAAGGAGCAAACACTGGTTTTCATTTTCTCACAATGTTTTTAAAAGTCTTTTTCCTTGGAAACTTGGAATTGTGTGATAAATGGTTAAGATAAAAATCTTTCTGAGTTTCAGTAGATCATATTTTCAGTTGTAGACAGAGTGCAAGTTTATATACATGTATATTTTATGCTGGGAGAGTCAACCCATTTAAATGAAAAATCGTATAGAAAACGTCCTGGTTTTGCAGCAGACCATGTTTGTTAACATTGTAGAAAAATGACAGATTGCTTGTAACAAACCAATTCTCCTTTTGCTACAATTTTATCAACAGAATTCAAGTATCACACACACAGATTGACCCTTATCACACAATGCCAACTTTTAACAACCTAGACACAGTAACCTTTTCAAAACATTGTGGGAAAAAGACATAATGCTGATAATCAGCATTTTCTCTTTTTCCCACTATGTTTCCTACCGCACCAAAGACAAATTCTGTCATTTGGGCCACCTTCAATCTGTAGTCTGCATATGCTTTTGACCAGTCTGAAATTTAGTCATATGGTACACAGTTAACTGTCAACAACAAACAAGGGTCGTTGACAAAAATGTCTGTTGTGGTTTGTTTTATTTGAAGCAATGCTTTTTTGCCGTTCTGTCATTGATAAGCTAATCCACTTTCTAACAAATTTGATGCCTCTTCTGTAGAAAGATTTTGGCAACATTGTGGAAAAAGGAAGTCCTAGTTCCTATAATGTTTTTCGTACCACATGACAAGGGCTGTTTTCCCATCATACATTTCTCCTATATGTAACTTTAACCCTTCAAGCACACAAATGTAGATGCCTTTGTAGCCAGTATCGATCAAGATCAGAATGCACAAAATGTTCTGTCTGATCTTTGTTCTATATAGTCCTGTTTGGCCAGGACATTTTCGACAACAGCAACTTTAAAATTGTGGATACCTGGGTCTTATTTGTAGACTAAAAATTTCTGTTGGCCGTAGTTGGTGCTCCACAGATCAACAAGTTTCAGGTCAAGCTAAAATTAGCCTGTTAAGCCATGGTTTAACTCTTTCCCAAACAACAAAATTTTAGACCAGTCCAAATTCAAAGCATTAGCAGACGACATATTCAATGTAGCTAAAATGATGATTTCTGTCTATGATATGGTAGAAAACATTGTGGAAAAAGGAGAAAATGCTGGTTACCAGCATTTTCTCCTTTTCCCACAATGTTTTGGAAAGGCCTCTTCCTCAGGATCGTTAAATCTTGGGATTGTGTGGTAAAGAGTTAACTCTTTACCACACACAAAAAAAAAAAAAAAAAAAAAAAAAATGGACTGGTCTAAATTGAAAGTAATTTCAGACAACAATATTTGTCATTGATAGAGTAGAAAGCATTGTTGGAAAAGGAGAAAATGCTGGTTATCAGCATTTTCTCGTTTTCCCACAATATTTTCAAAAGCCTTCTTTTTCAGGGTCGTTAAAACTCCAGATTGTGTGGTAAAGGGTTAACTATTTACCATGCAACAAAATTTCAGACTTGAAAAAAATTGAGAGGATTTGAAGACACCAAATTAGATGTGTCTCAAATGTAGATATTTGATTACGAATGGGTACCAACATTTCCCCTTTTTCCCACAATGTTTTCAAAAGCCTTCACCTTGAGGGTCGTTACAACTTGGGATTGTGTGGTAAAGATTTAATTCTTAGGCAGAAAACACTGAGATTTGTCCCTATTGATAAAAACTGTGTAAAGTATATGCTGACAACTTGTTTTGCAAAAAAAAAAGAACTATGCCACCTATATTGCATATAATTGAGCCATGCTCTGACAAAAGGGGGCTTAATGCATCTCTGTGATCCATGGCACGAAACAAGCCATCACATAATTATGGATCCATAATAGCCACTTTTTTTAAAAACCAACTTAATCATGAGAGAGACAAGTCCTTGGGCATACAGAAAATTGACCAATAGCAAAAGGTTTTAAGCCCCCTTTTCACAGAATATGGCTCAATTAATAGTTTGACATGGTAACATCCTGTTCTCTGAAATATGTCTGTGAAATAATCTTGATACTGCAAAAACAAACACTCCATTCACCACATACCTGATAATTTACTCAAGTTTTCTTTCCCAAACATCCCTGCCATGATACATCGAGCTGTTGCCACAGTTCTGTTCACATTTGTTGATCGTATACTACAATTGAATTTTAAACATGATTCTTTCAAACCTGCATAAATGCATGTGAAAACAATTGTAACCATACATTAAGTACAGCTTCTTTTGCCACAGTGTTTTTGACAGTTGTCTCTTGCTAGATGAACAAAGACATCTACTGAGTCTAACGTGTGAAATTATCGTACGAAACAACAACAAAAAGTTTCCACAGGCTGCCTTTAATCAACCCCTTACCAAGTATTATGCAGTTGACAATGACAGCTTTTCAAAACATTTCCCACAATGTTTACCACCCTTTTAAAGACAAATCTTTCTCCATTTCCCAGAATGTTTACTACCATTTCAAAGACAAATTTTATCATTTGAGCTACATTTTCTTTGTTTTTCTCTGCAAGTGAATTTTAGTAAAACTGTGTAGACTATACAATTTAAACCATCACAAAAGATTATACATTTTAACTCTTTACCAGATAATAAAATTATAGACTCATCTAAATTTCATGAGTTTGCAGACAACAATTCAAATGTTGGAATACATTTTTGGAAAGGATAGAAAAGACTGCAGGAAAAGGAGAAACCGCTGGATACCACATTTCCCATGATGCTTTTCAGTAGGCTTCTTCTTCAGAGTCATTGAATTTCAGGATTGTGAGCTAAAGTTTAAAATGGTTTTACCTCTCTGCAGCATAAAGCTTTTTAAAATCCCTGCAGCTCAGTGGTGACTGCCTAACATTTGCAACAAGGAAATCTGAACTCCTGCGTCAAACCCCAGTGGCACTGCTGGTCAAGTAGGAGTTTCCTTGGGTATGGTACTACAGAGCTTCAGCCAAGTACTCCAGAAGCTCAACAAGGACATGAACAATTAAGCTGTTGCTGTGACTGAAAGTCTTCTTGAATTCTTCATAAAACCAAAACTCGAACTTACAGCTAAACTCTTTACCACACAAACCCAACTTTTAACAACCCAGTAGTAGGAGGTCTTTGAAAATATTGCGGGAAAAGGAGAAAATGCTGGTAACCAGCTTTTTCTCATTTTCCAAGAATGTTTTCTACACTTTCAAAAACAAATCTCACCATTTAGGCCATGTTTAGCTTCTCTTCTTCGAATGCTTTTATTATGGATGAGTCAAAAATTTTATCCTGTAGTAGAGGGTTAAATAATTTTCTTTTGTGTAATTTGTTTTAGTTCTTGGTATAGCTTAACCTTAACCCTTGAAGTACCTTATCTTTCACAACTATAGTTACTTTTGTGGTCAGTGTGGATCAAGATCAGACTGCACAAAACTTACAGTCTGATCTTTGATCTACACTGTCCGCTTTGCTGAGACATTCTAGTCAAAAAGTCTGCCTGGATGTTGTATTTATTTGGGTCTCATTTCTAAGTTTAAAAAGGTCTGCAGGATTGGTGCTTTAACCCTTGACCACACAATGCCGACTTTTAACGACCCTGGGAGAGAAGCCTTTTGAAAAAATTGTGGAAAAAGGAGAAAATGCTGGTAGGCAGCATTTTCTCCTTTTCCCACCCTATCTAAGAAAAGTTAACCCTTTACCAAACAATCCCTGGTTTTTACGACCCAGAGGAAGAAGGCTTCTGAAAACATTGTGGGAAAAGGAGAAAATGCTGGTAACCAGCATTTTCTCCTTTTCCCAAAAAATATTTTCTACTCTTCTAAAGTCAAGTTTCAATTTTTGAGTCACATTTATTTTGTCGTCTGCAAATGCTTTCAATTTGTTAAAGTCTAAAATTTTGTTGTTTGGTAAAGAGTTAAACTGTTTGAGCTACATTGAAATTGTCGCCTGCAAATGCTTTCAATTTGGACAAGGCTACAATATTTTTGTCTGGTAAAGGGATAAAGGCTCATGGTTACTTACTGAACTTCTTCAGGATCATAGGTGCCGCTTATCAGCCCTGCTTCAGTAACATACTGGTGTCGTAATTTCTTTCCAACCAGATACATCTGATCTTGTCCTAATGCTGATAATGCTCCAACTTTTGACCCACCCTGTAAATAATACATATCTGGTAAGACCAATTTCCACCCATATGCTATTTTCATATGTACCAGTTTTGAAAACATTCTGGCAAAAGGAGAATTTTCTAATGGAATGATCCTGTCTTTTTACCACCCTAAGGAAGATAACTGGTGGGTTAATGAAAAAATGCTGGTTCACCATTGTTTTGAAAAAAAAAAAAAAAAAATCAAAAGTATATACATGTAATTTGAATTTTCCAGAATAGTTTCTAAAATTCATAACAAAACATTAAAAAGAAACATATGCACCATGTAACATAAAACTATGATGTAAACAAGTTTGCCAAAAGTTTACATCAAATCCATATTCAAATATCTTTGTTTCAAATTTAGTGATGAAAGATTCTGGTAGCAGCCAGTGGTTTGGAATAGTATCATGCACAGCACTAGTGAAGACACTCCAGGAACGCATGAATATGTGCACAGTCCTCTCAGACATAAATGAAATATTGTTGAAAATTCCATTAACTCATTAACCCTTTACCACATGATCCCGACTTTTTATGGCCCTACAGAAGAAGGTTTTTGAAAACGTTGTGGGGAAAGGAGAAAATGCTGGTAACTAGCATTTTCTCCTTTCCCCACAATGTTTTCTACCCTATCGAAGACAGAAATCATCATTGGAGCTACATGTATTTTGTTGTCTGCTAAAGCTTTCAATTTGGTTGAGTCCAAAATTTTGCCATCCGGTAAAGAGTTAATAAATAAAACCATGATTTTATGGCCCTAGTAAAGAAGGTCTTTGAAAAAACATTGTGGAAATAAGAAAAAAACACCAGCATTTTCTCCTTTTTACCGCAGTCTTTTCCACTCTTTCGGGGACAAATCTAACCCTTTGAGACATGTGGATATTTAATGTCTGAAATAGTACAATCTAAAATTTTGTTGTCTGGCACAAATCACAAGCAGTTGCAGATATCATATTCAATTATTAACTGTGGCTCATATGATGGGATTTGGGTTTGAAAGGTCAGAAAATATTGTGGGAAAATGCAATTGTCCAAAAGCCTTCTGCCTGGAGGTCATCAGAAGCATGGGATTATCTGGTAAACACACACACAAAATACCAAACAGACCTTTAAGTATCTGTTCAGATAGTGCAGTTCATAGTTTGAAGGTGACCTTGGTCCTCCATTGAGATCTTGCTCCACGTATCTTATTGTAGTATGGGGAACCTGATGTAGAATAATCTTCTCTGGATAACTGGCCTGAAATACATTCAAATACGACAGATTAATATCACTTGAAATGTTATTTAGTGTTCCCACTCGCGCATATTCCTTTGTAAATCATGTTATGAAATTAAAATACATGTGACAAATATTGGTTGCTCGCATTACCAGTCCTCATGTACGAAAAAACACCACTCAGGGATTTTCATCACTGACTGTCTGACTTTTCTTTCTTAATTCTGAATTCCTGTTGCCTGTCCTTCTAAACTCTACACCTATTGTCTGCCGTACACCCAGTATTGCCATGTAAACATTCGCAACACATGTCACAACAGTTGTAGGTAAAAAAAACTTGAAACATTCTATGCTACATCCGGGCATCCAATGATGAAATATGTTTTTGTCAGTCACTGAAAGATATCATTAGCGTGTTTTGGCTCGCTGCAAATCATCAATATGGATCGCTAAACCACTAGTTAGTAACCATTATTGTCATACCCTCCAATATGAAATCTTACCCCCATATTTTCAGCCCAGGGGGTAAGTGTACCCTTGAAATAAAAAGCGGGAACACTGCCTTTGGTTTAGACTGAAAGTATCAGATCATGAAACCTTACCAGTTGAAAGGAATTTGGAATCAAAGTACTTAGTAAGCCAAAAGAAAGTCTATATTTGCAGCGCTTACCTCTTCAATATTTTTTATCAAATGTAACGGTGTCCTTGCGCCATGCCTGATAAATATCTGAACCATTTTTAGGTCATAACCGTCTATCAAAATTTTACGTTTACGGTCTACGTTTGTTGAATGAGAATCTTGATTCTCAGCGCAGTAAACCTTCATAATGGGTGAAACTGCAAAATATCCAACACAGGCTGCAGACAAGTTCAAAATCTTTGTTGTAAACGCCATTCTCTAACTGTTTTCAGGTGATTTACCAACTTTCACTTGTGATTTCGTCACCATCGCAATGTTTACCCTAACACCGCTTCGCCGGGCGGTTATCGTGAGAGTTACAAAACTTAGAAAAGTATTAAGACAGTTCCCCGACAAGATAGTTTAGTTCCCCCGACACATGTAAGTTTTCGAGACACTTTTGTTCCATGTCAAGTATTTGTTACTGTTAATACTGATTGATGATCATGAGAATTAGAAATATTTGTAGATAATAGCCTGTGTAATTGGATTATTTGTATCTTGTGATGAAGAATTCTAAATTATGTAGATTGACGGACCCATACATATAGGGAAGAAAGACTCAGGAGACTTTTTTGTAAAAAATAATGATGGGAAAATCTCGAAGATTGAAAAAATAACAAATCAAAAAGATTTGGGAGTTATATTTGACCAAGAACTCAGTTTCTAACAACATATAAGCACAAAGGTCAACTCGGCAAACAGAAACTTAGGGATCATAAGAAAAACCTTTAGTTACATGAATAAAATGATGTTTCTTCAACTTTACAAATCATTAGTGAGACCACATCTGGAATATGCATCTGTAATTTGGACACCAAAGTTTAAAAAAGATGCAGTTGCTATTGAAAATGTCCAGAGAAGGGCAACAAAAATTATACAACCTATATCTCATCTGACGTAACCTGAAAGGCTAAAGAAACTTGGTCTACCAAGCTTAGAGTATAGAAGAGAAAGATCTGATCTCATACAGACTTATAAACTACTACAGGGAATTGATATAACTTCAAAGCCCGTTCTGAAAAAAATGGAAGATAGAGGAACAAGGGGACATTTTCATAAACTCTTTAAAACAAGGTTCAAAACCAATGTCAAAAAAAACTGTTACAGCAACCGTGTTGTTGACATCTGGAATAAACTCCCTAATGATATAGTCATCTCTCCTACTGTTAATACTTTTAAAAGTAGATTAAATAAACAATGGAAAGTTGAAAATAAGTTTTCTCCGAAATGTTATCAACAGATAAGAAGCAGTTTTTTTTTTTTTTTTTCACTATGTGTAGCATTTAATTAAGAAAAATTATATGTTAAGTAAATTAAGATAGTAAAAAAAAATAAAATTATATATACAGCGCAAGCATATATAATTCTTGAGTTTAAATAGAAACAGCCTGATCTGAGTGATGGACTGCCATACTATAGACAGGTTAACCGAACTTAATTACAAATTTAACTACAATATAACCAATAATCAGAGTTATTATATATACCAAGTAGAACTACATGTAAAGTTTACTCTGCCTACTTGCACCTGTTGAAAAAAAAAAGGTAACATGAAAGAAGAATTATGAGGATCATTAAAACATGATATTTTACCATTCAACCCCATTATAACTAAAATGTTATTGATTCCAAACTTACACGAAGGTCTTCAAAATATGTATTCAATAACCTGGTCTGAGTGATGGACTGCCATACTACAGACAGGTCTATAAATTAATCATCAAATATAAAATGTCAAACTGCCACAACAACATAACAAATTTTTTTAAATTATCAGATTGAATTAAGACCAGGAAACCGTCCATAAAAAGTAATACCCTCGTTAGTATGCAATCAAATAAAGCATGGCATCTATTTACAAATATACCGATTTCTTTTATTTTTTTCTTAAATTGTACAGTAAGAATTAAATTGTTGAATTGACGTGGATATATGATTCAAGTGTACATACAGTGGAAGAAGATTGTTTTAATAGTGATCATTAGTTTGTGTATATTGTGTTAAATGTTAAATAGTGGATAGTGAAAAAGTCAGTGGGAGTAGGACTCCATAACAAGAAAAATGATGGAAACGTGAAGTCCAAATCAAATGACTAACAATTAAACTGGGAAAACAACTCATAAATGGGCCAACTAGAAGCTTTAATTAGGTTATGCACAGAATTGTGCATTAGGCCTCGACAAACTTTATGAACTTTAAACCATTATACTTATTATCTCATGGGTGAATTTACGATGAAGTACCGAAAATATGTTATTACATTCTGTTACTAATAATAGTAACATTTTCCACTGAAAATGGTGTAATATCAGTGTCATGCGAGGGCAGATATGGTGGGGCAATGGGCTGATATCTGATATCCTGCCCGTTGACAAGATATTTGTTCTAAATCTATGGCAACAGAACACTCGCTTGTAAACTAACGTTCTCAAAACATCCAGTTCGAAAAAAAAGATGGCTGAATCAAACCGTCAATCACTAGTGGACGAATCTTCAGAACTACAGGCAATGATTGAATCGCAAAACCAGCAAAGACATGATAGAGAATAAATTGCTGTTATCTTGGATTGATGAAAATTTATCGAGCAAGGCGTAGTGTCCATAAGCTAGTAGATCTACGAATTTTATTCTTTGAGCCGGGGGAACCGAGCCTGTTAAAGTTTTCCAATCCAAAGCACCAACATCTATTCTACTTGTCCTGTTTCTCATTTATAATCCGTATCATACTAAATTGAATAGTTGGCTCGGAAAACACACATACCGACATATTTTTATCTATGAATAAAAATGAAGAAACGTTTATTTAAAACGACCTTATACTGTATTTGCAGCTGCGATAGTCATGATGAATGATGCATTATTACGTCATGAACGTGACGTTTACCCGCGGAAAAAAGTTGTGTCGAATGAAGACAAGAATTTCTATGTTTTAAGTGTTTAAACATGTTAGGAAACAAGGGGAAAAAAAATCGAGTGAAGGATCAGTGAATGTAATAAACAGGTAATTACATGGCTGATGAGGGCCAGAGAGTGATATCAGCCCGCCACCTTGAAATCTGCCCTCGGGCGAAAGCCCTCGGGGCAGATATCAAGATGGCGGGCCGATATCACTGTCCGGCCCACATCAGCTGTGTAATAACCTCTATATACTTTTAAACAGACTGAATGTCAAAATGAAATTTAGTAAAGCAATATGTTTTGGGTGCATTTGGAGTTTATCCTTTAAATTCTTTTGATAATATGTATTTTATTGGTGTGTTTTTTCTTTATGTGTTTTAGAATTACATCAGAGAGGGGGGGGGGGGGGGAGGAAAGATTGACCTGAGTGAAATTTTTTTTTTTCTGTTTACCTTGTATACTCTGTCAATAATCCTCCTGTTTTTACACATACCATTGGAGAAAGTACAGGGTATTTCAATATTGTTACATAAATTTGACAACAAAGTACATATATCATCAAACTGTCCCGTCAAAGCTGATTATAGACAGGTAACACAGCAATCATAGAAAATTACAGATAATCTCACGGTGACCAAATATACTCATCAATCACAGGTACAATGTTTCAGTTAATTACAAATATCCACAAAACTGTCTTGTCTGGGAACTGTCTTGTTCCCCATAGAAAAATCACTGAAAAATGAAAAAAATCCTCACTGCGTGGATCCTGACCACTTTCTCAACAATCCTGTGTTCAAACGACCAGAGAAAAAAGGCTTATGAAAAAAAATTGGGAAAAGAAGAAACTGCTGGTAACAAGCATTTTCTCCTATTACCCCATGTGTTCTCCTCTTTTGAGACAAATCTACTCCTTTTATAAGTCACAAATAATGTGTCGTCTGCAGCTGCATCCAATATTTGGACAAGTCTGAAAATGTTTGGTCTGGTAAAAATTTAATCATGGACCTTCCCAGAAGAAAAACTCAAACCACAGAGAACACGCAGGCTGATATCTTGTCTTCACTGTCCAATATATTTGCTAATCTACTACCAAGGAGACAGTTCAAAAGTTGAAAGTTGAAAACACTGAGAGAATTTTAATATACTTGTAACTAGATCTGGCATTTTCTCCTTTTCACACGTTTTCTACCCGTTTAAAGGTTGCCAAGATGGGCACTCTAAGACGGGCACTGAGAATGTAAGAAGCATGGGATCTAATCATTACTCTGCCCGATGGCACAGTTGGTAGTGTACAGGACTTGAAACTGAGGCATAGCTAGTTTGAATCTTCAGCTCGGCCAATGTCATTCCCTGGATTGATAAAAGTCGTCACAACAGAATTTACTACTCTGTCACTGATGACTGATGTTTCGATGATGCTTATGTTGGAAACAGGCAGACTTTTGAAGAAAATTGTGTGAAAAACTGGTAAAGGAAACTCTGGGAAAGCATGGATAGATGCACTAGCCACTGCAATATAACTGAAACAATGTTGAAAATGGCATTAAAAATTATACATACAAACTAACAAATCAATAATTTCTGAGAATTGTTCACCAAGGTTTAACGAGGCTTTCAACAGTATTTCTGTCGTATATATCACTTATTCTTATCTTTCAAGCTATAACCCTTTACCACATAATCCCAACTTTTAATGACCCTGAGAAAAAAAAAAAACCTTTGATAACATTGTGGGAAAAGGAGAAAATGCATAACCAGAATTTTCTCCTTATCCCACAGTGTTTTCTACCCTATGAAGGACAACTTTTATATTTTGAGCAACACTTAATTTGTCACCAGCAAATGCTGTCAGTTTGGTCAAGGCTAAATTTCATTGTTTGTAAAAGAGATATATGCAGATGATACATGACAGACACTCAGACTGCATAGAACATCTAGTGTGACAATGGGTCCACAGTGTCGAATATTTGTGTGGGCATTTACACAAATTTCAACAGTACTGAGCAAGCAGTCCAATAATTGGTCTTTGCTGTCCAATGTTCTATGCAACTCTCAACAGAACTGAACTTGGTTTTTGCTATCTAAACTTTGTGAGATTTGTTTGAGCAGGGTTTTTACTCCTCTTACAACACTATTTCATTCATATTAAGGAGACGGCTTACTTAAGAATAATTCCGATCTCTCTGGTGTTTCACTAGTAACTGGCTGGGACACTGAATAATTTCAACTCTTTAACAAACAAATTCAAATCGTTTTTATATGACAAAGGTGGCCCACATGATGAGATTAGTTCTTGAAAGGGTTGAAAATATTGTTGGAAAAGGAGAAAGCGCTGGTTACCAGCATTTTTTCGTTTTCCCACAATGTTTTCAAAAGCCTCCTTTCCTCAGGGTCGTTATAAGTCAGGATTGTGTGGTAAAGGGTTAACGAAGGACACTCCTGGACACAGTCAGACTGTGGTCCACAGGTGGTCCACAATGTCAAATATCTTGTGACACTGGTTTGCTTTTGACTGAGTATCAAGCTCACTTATTCATATCTTTCCAATTTTTCACCAGTGTCTGGCTGGTAAACTGCATATTTTTTAATCAAATAACTTCTAGAGGAGCACTCAAGCTGCACATAAGGCACAGTCTGGTAATTGGTCCATGCTCATGTGAAAAGGGGTTTTAATGCATCTGCAGTCAGAGTAGGCTGACCTGGGTCGAATATTTTTGCCATTGGTTATTTAATGAATATCAAAGGACTAGTGTACCTCCTCATTCAGTTGTTATACAAAATGGATTTTTATGGATCAATAATTATATGAGGGATTGCTTGATATAATGCATCACGGAGACACATGGATCCCCTTTAGCGAGAGCAGGGCTCATAAATTATGTGATCTGGTTGACTGGTGTTTTATGTTGCTTTTAACAATTTTCTGTCATATAAAGGTGACAGCTCACTCTTTCCAAGTCTTCACCAGTACTTTGCAGGTAATCTGCAAGCCCACAACTACTTACCAAACAATCCTGTGTTTTTTATAATTCTGACAAAGAAGGCCTCTGAAAACATTTTGGGAAAAGGAGAAAATGCTGTAACCATAATTTTCTCTTTTTACTACCATGTTTGCTATCCTATCAAAGACAAAACCATGGATATGAGACACATCTAGTATGTCGTCTGCAAAGGCTTTCAATTTCTACAAGTCTAGAACTTTGTCATATAGTGATGGTTTAACTCGTTACCACAGAATCCCGAGTTATAAGGACCCTGAGGAAACAGCCTTTTGAAAACCTAGCGGGAAAAGGAGAAAATGCTGGTAACCAGCATTTTCTCCTTTTCCCACAAGGTTTTCTACACTTTCACAGATAATAACCATCATTTCAGCTAAATTTAATATGTCCTCTGCAAATGCTTTCAGTTTTGACAAGCCTGGAACTTCATCATTAGGTGAAGGTTTAACCCTTTACCGCACGGCGAAATTTTAGACCTATCAAATTGAAAGCATTTGCAGATGACAATGTTATAGTGGCTCAAATGACAAATTTTTTAATTAATAGGCTAGAAAACTTTGTGGGAAAAGGAGAAAATGCTGGTTACCAGCATTTTCTCCTTTTCCCACAATGTTTTCAAAAGGCTTCTTCCTCAGGGTCGTTAAAAAGCGTAATTGTGTGGTAAAGGGTTAAGAAAACAACAACAGCTTTTTTGGAATTACTCACATTTTATTCAATTTTAGACATGTAGTACACCAAAGTCATTCATAAATAATAATAATCATAATAATGATATAATATATTCATCTCATATACCTTGTATCAACTTTTTGTCAGGTCAAAATTACCTCTTATTTCTTTTTTTTTTTTTTTAACCCTGAAAGCACTAAAAACCAGTTTAAGTTACTTTTGCAGATAGTGTAGATCAAGATAAGACTGCAAAGAATAGGCAGTCTGATCTTGGATGTACACTTTCAACTTCTTTGTTACATTATTATTTTGGCCCAAAACTACCTTAAAATAGCAATAGTTTGCTTTTTTTTTTTTTCATAGTGACAAAGTCAATTTCATTAATTCAGCACTGAAAGGGTTAATATTTAAATGTATATACATGTAGAAAGAAATAAGTTTCTGTTTGAAACAGGTTCAAGACCAAATACATGTAGTTTGAGGTACTTACCACTGATTGAGTCCTCAGTATGAAATAAACGAAACACTGCCAAAGAGTTACATTTCGTTTTTCAAAATAAGATTTCCACATTATAACCTGCATGTCAAATTCCTGTCTTCGGACTGGCTAATAAATTCAGTTATTCCAAGGACCACACATAGTCCATATCATCTAAACCCATCAAAAGACTGACTGAAAATTATTCCAAGCTGAATGACTTGTAACTGAATTTCGGAACAGTCACCTGCCTGCAAAAATAATTGTTGCTACAAGAGTATAAATTATCATCACCTTCGATCTCATTCTGTGACTTTTTTTCTTACTTTATGCACAAATGTTTCATATTTTTCAAGGACTTAAAAGTACATTAACACTAACGTCTTCATCCAGTCACAAATATTATATGGCCTTAACAGAAGTATGAGGACCCATTTGTGAGTAAGTAGCCCAAAATGTTTGTTAAAGTAAGTGTTCTAATGGGAATATGTATCACTACAATCTCTATCTTATTGCCATATTGAAAAAAATATTGCATAATTAATTGTTCATACAAAAGAAAGAATTGAGTCATAAGTATTAAATACAACAAGTAAAACATACTCGCACAATTATTTTATTTTTTGATATTTTACCAGCCTTGAGCAAATCAAGTTACAACATGACTAAAAAAAGACTTTACAATGAAAGAACAAAATGACAACTTCAGGGAGATAATAAGCCTTTATGAAAACTCTCTACAAATACAGAAAATTCTATTGTTGGAAAATCAATTTGAGCCACAGATGACAATTTTGCTCCTGAATTTACAACCAACCCAGTACTTATAACAACTCTCTCTCTCTCTTTGTAATAAAAAGTTCTTATTACCTCCCATAGTCTTCATAAAACTATACAGTAACATTGATAGAATATATTTTCTTCTGCTTTATTTTTGCAATGTACACAATAGATTAATGACTAATTTCACTTTCAGGTTACGGTTGAAATCAAGTGTGAACTGAAAATTGTCGAACAAAGAAGGAGGAACTAAAACTGGAAATTTTGAGAGTTTCATAAATGTTATACTCCAGACAATTTTTCTAAAACCTGAATGTGCTTTAATGTCTGTTTCTGTCATTTTACAAACTGATACCTGTTTTTTTTCTCCATATTGTTGATTTACCTACTAATATTTGATAAAACAAACATGGTAAAATAATTCAAATGGAATTATTAGATTTACAAGGGAAAAAAAAAAAGAAATTCATTGAAATATAATGCATGTGTAAGAACTGGAATGTTTTATTGTCACAAAATGAAGGATGGAGAAGAACCATGGTCAGTGAAAAATATACTCTATTCAAGTAGTAGTGGTAGGTTTTTTTTTTAACCCTTGCCCTTCGGTATTGAGCGATGCAGCCAGCAGCCAGTAAACTTTACATTACATTACATTACGCATTCAATTTGGACAAGCCTTAAGTTTTGTAGTGTGGTAAAGAGTTAACTCTTTACCACACTAAAAAATGTTAGACCGGTCCAAATTGAAAGCATCTGCAGACGACAAATTAAAAGTGTCTCCATTTATAAAATTTGTCTCTGAAAGGGTAGAAAACCTTGTGGGAAAAGGAGAAAATGCTGGTTACCAGCATTTTCTCCTTTTCCCACAAGGTTTTCAAAACCTTTCCTACCCAGGGACGTGAAAACCAGGGCTTGTTTGGTAAAGAGTTAAATTGTAAACTTAAAGCTTTGTGGAGAGCACTCATTGGAGTTGTCGTAAGACACTTTTTATGAGTACCAACAACCTTGGTTTAATGAAGAATTAAATAAATGGTTAAAAACATTGTGGCAAAAGAAGAAAGATTTTTTTAAAAGCATCTCCTTTTCCTTCGATATTTTGAAAAGCTTTCTACTCCTGGTTTGTTAAACCATGGGACTGTTTGGTATAAGGTCAACTTGACTTCTGACGATTGTACTGCGTGGCAAGATGATGGAAATACATCCAGTCCCAGTAAAAAAAATATGACAGTGCTTCTTCTCCATCCCAGGCGTGTATTTCATATTTATAAACAATCGTTGCATAACGAAACCACAATAAGTATAAAAAATGCTAGCTACGATAACAACATTGAAACAAGGTGACTTTCACTCCGTACAAAATTGCTTCGTTGAATCTATATCAGCATTGGCCGATGTTTCAAATGTATACCCCTTCAGGCCTTGAACCCAACTCTGGTTTCAGACAGTGTAGACTAATTCAGGCTGCACAAAATGTGAAGTCTGACCTCAGACCAACCTGTCCCCCAATATCTCTTGTAAAATATTAAACAGGGCTAATGTAAGACAAGATTTGCCTGTTGTATGCAGTCTGATCTTGAATCGATTTTACTTGAGCAAGCCTTCAAAGTTTCCTTTGTATCTTATGAATTAAACACTAAAAATACCTATTTGATATCATTATTACTTGTCATATGAAGTATTGTTACTATCATAATGTAGTTGAATTCCTCAGTTGTAAAAAGTCGTTGTTTATTGTTTCGTGATGTATGAATGGAAATTCGAGTAAGCTTTTTAACTCTTTAACACACAATCCTGAGTTTTAACGACCTTGAGGAAGAGGCCTTTTGAAAACATGGTGAGAAAAGGAGAAAATGCTGGTAACCAGCATTTTCTCCTTTTCCCACCATGTTTTCTACACTATCAAAGACAAAAATCATCATTTTAGCTACCGGTACATTTACTTTGCCGTCTGCAAATGCTTTCAATTTGGTTTAGTGCAAAATTTTGCTGTTTGGTAAAGGGTTAAGTCAACTCTTAATAATCATTTAAACCTTTATCACATCATCCAGAGCTTTTACGATCCTGAGCATGAAGGCTCTTGAAAATAATGTAAGAAAAGGAGAAAATGCTGGCAACCAGTATTTTCTCCTTTTTCTACAATGTTTTCTAGCCTTTCAAAGACAACTTTTCCTATCTGAACCACATTTGATATGTTGTCTGCAAATGCCTTGAGTATGGAAAAGTCTAAAATTTTGCCATTTGATAAAGGATTAAACCTAGTCTATATAACTATTTAAACCTTTACCACACAAAACCAAGTTTCTACGACCCTGAGCAACATTGCTAGAAAAGGAGAAAACACTGGTAAGCAGCATCTTCTCCTTTTTCCACAATGTTTTCTACCCTCTCACAGTAAAATCCCATAATTTGAGCAATACTTTATTTCATCTTCATCTGTCATCTGCAAGAGCTTTCAATTAAGAGGAGTATGAAATTCTGTTGTCTAGTAAAGGGTAAAAAATACTAACTTGATCCTAAAAACATTGTGGAAAGAGAGGCAGCTATTGTTTAGAGACAATATTCTTACGTTACATTATTGTTGCATACTTGTTACCCTGAAACAGTTCATTATATTCCGTTGTATGAGTATCTGATAATTTTAATTCTTAGCTATTTTCCTGAAAAAAAAAGTAAAATTCATACCATGTACAATGAAAAAAAGAAATTAGCTGTTTTGACTTCAACACAAAACATTGAGACTCATTGAAGTTCAGACTCACTGAGAATTATTAACTCTTTACCAAACGACAAGATTCTGGACATGTCCAAATTGAAAACATTTGCAGAAGACAAATTAAAGGTGGCTCAAATGACGAAAGTAGTCTTTGAAAGGGTAGAAAACATTGTGGTAAAAGGAGAAAATGCTGGTTACCAGCATTTTCTCCTTTTCCAAAATGTTTTCAAAAGCCTTCTTCCTCAGGGTCGTTAAAAGTCGCAGATGTTTAGTAAGGTATTAAAGTTAGCCTTCTGTTTGCCAGATTATTTCAATCATTTTATCTTTTATCTTTGTAAATAAGAGAAAAAGTAAATTTATAAATTACTATGATCAAAATATCTTTTTCTTATGCCCCTGCAGTTAAAAGAATTTTTATTTTTGAAGATGACAAACTGAATGTCTTTTGAACAAAAGGATTAAAAACATTTTGGGAAAAGGAGAGAAATTAATGCAGGTTACAAAAATTCCCATCATATCTTCAAGAGCCACCTATAACACTGGTTCATTGATAAACGGTAAGAAGAAATTAGTCAAAAAACACAGCGAATAGAAATATTTTAAACAGAATACAATTTGAAAGATACCAATAAATCTGAGTACAATGTCAACTTTGTTGACGAAGAAGAAAAACATACATTTAACACACAAGGTAACCGTAACCACAAAACAAAAGCACTTCTAAATATTGAATTTTCACCTCAAAATACACTTCACCCAAATCAAAATGGCTCATCGACTTATTTTCTTATTTCTATGTCACTGCGCTTTATTTAGCAGACAATTAAATTTGGCTGAAATGATAGGATTTGTTCCTGAAGAAGTATAAAACGTTGTGGGGAAAAAAGGAAAGTGGTGGTTACCAGCATTTTCTCCTTTTTCTGACAATGACAAGTTCCACCATTAGAGCCTCCTTTAATTTTTCTTGATGAAAATACTTTCAAACTGATTGACTGACTGATTGATTGAATGGTGTTTTACGCTGCTTCAACTCTATTTCAGTCATAGCATGGCGACAGCCTTTCAAATTGAACAAAATCTTTGTCATCCAGTAAAGAGTTTATTCTTTACCAAATGACTAAGTTCTGGCCTTATCTAAATCCAAAACATAGGCAGACGACAAATTAGATTAGTCTCAAGTGATAACATTTGTCTTTGACAGGCCAGAAAACATTCAAGGAAAAGAAGAAATGCTTGTCACCAGCATTTTCTCCTTTTCTCATAACGTTTTAAAATGCTTTCTTTTTAAAAAGAAAAATTAAAACCCACGGGTTGCATGGTAAGGATGAACCCTTTACCACTATCTCAAGTTTTAAAGACCCAGAAGAAGAAAACCTTTTGAAAACATGGTGGGAAAAGGAGAAAATGCTGGTAAGCAGCATTTTCTCCTCTTTTCACAATGTTTTCAGAAGCCTTCTTAATCAGGATCATTTAAATTCGGCCCTAATTGGTAAAGGGTTAAAAAAAAGTCTTTGCCTCACATGTACATATTACTGTATGGAGAAAAATTTCAGGTCAACTACTATATTCTGAAAGATTTTCGTGGGACAAATACAATTATTCAGGCATCGAAGTGCAAGACAAACTGATGTACAACAGCAGTTGAGCACTTCCTAACTGATTATTTCCAGTCTATCAAAAAGAAAAGTGTTGCGGGAAATGTTTGTGGTTTAACATATTTGAAAAGTATTATGGTCAAACTTTTGTGTAACAATGACTGACAAGCAGTTTAGGAAAAGATTTTGTTTACCATATAATTATGAAAACTTTAGTAGAAAAGACCTGCTCACCATTTTTGAAAAGCATTGCAGGAAATGTTTTTGTTTACATTTTTGAAAAGCATTGTGGGAAAAGCTTTTTCCTACCATATTTTCTTTTTTGGAAAAGCCTTGATGGAAAAGCAATGCTTCTGTTTACCACCTTTTTAAAGCATCTTGGAAAATGTTTCTTAAATTTAACTCTACAACTAGACCCAGTTTTTAGATGTAGGTATTCCTACAAAACATCAAAATCTTTGACTTGTCCAAATTGAAAGCAATGGCAGATGATAAATATGACTTAAACAATGCTATTTGTCTTTGAATGCGTAGAAAACACAGTGGAAAAAAGAAAAAATGCTGGTTACCATCCTTTTCAAATTTTCCCACAATGTTTATGAAAGCCTTTCACCACAGGGTCGTGACAATTCAAGATTGTTTGTTATGGTCTTTATTTAACTTGTTATGGTCTTTATTTAACTCATTACCAAATGACAAAATTTTAGGTTTGTCCAAATCGAAAGCATTTGCAGACGACAAAATGAAAGTGACTGAAAATTTGAAATTTGTTTTGTGATGGGTAGAAAACATTGTGGGAAAAGGAGAAAATGCTGGTTACCAGCATTTTCTCCTTTTCCCACAATGTTTTCTAAAGGCTTCTTTCTCAGGGTCGTCAAAAGTAGGGATTGTGTGGTAATGGGTTATGTAATCCATGATACAACTGAGAATACATTCATCCGACTTCTTATGCTCTTTGTGCTCAATTCTCTTACACAATGGAGTATTATAAAATCCTTTCGCTGCACTGCATAATTTACCAATTCAAACACAAATGAGCCGTGCTCTGTGAAAAGGGGGCTTAATGCATTTGCGAAAAGTATCGACCCAGGTCAGCCTGCACAGTCCGCGCAGGCTGACCTGGGCCAACACTTTTCGCTATTGATCAATTTCTGCATGTCTTAGGACCAGTCTACCTCATGATTTAATCAATTATTGTGTGATGGATTACGGAGATGCATTAAGCCCCCTTTTGCCAGAGCATGGCTCAAATAGATGTGCCATGTTCTGAAAGAAGGGGGGGTTACTGCATCTGCAAAACATCTTGATCCAGATCAGCCTGTGCAGACTGACCTGGGTCAAAACTTTTTGCTATCAGTCAACTTTCTGCATGTCAAAGGACATACCTCCCTCATGATTAGGTCAGTTGCTGGACAAGATTTTATGCATTCGTGCATTCATAATTATGAGATGACTTCCTTCGAATAATGCATCATGGAAATGCATTAAACCCCCTTTTGCCAGAGCAGTGCTCAGATATATTGCATATTTTCATGAAATATTATGCTTTTTACCTTATCTCCTTGAATACCCTACACCTTGTACTTTATGTAAATCTTTACCAAACAACTCTGTGTTTTAACGACCCAGAGGAAAACCCTTTTGCAACCAACATTTTCTCCTTGGCCCACAATGTTTTCTACCCTTTAAGCAGAAATCATTATTTGGTTAATTCTAATTTGTTGTCTGCAAATGCCTTTGATTTGGACAACTTTAGGATTCTGAGGCTTGGTAAAGAGTTAAATCTAATTTCTAGCATTGCAATACAAACTAGCAATTACTGAGAAAAGTTACTGTCTTCGATATTGGTGTATAAGCTTCTACCAAACATTCTCTTGCAGCCCTGAGAAAGAAGGCTTTTAAAACAAATGTAAGAAGAAGAAAATCCTGGCAACCAGCATTGTCACTTTTTCTACTCTTTTGGATACAAATCCCATTTTTTGAGTCATATTTCCTTAGCCTGCAAATGCTTTCAATTTGGACCAGTCTAAAATGTTGTCATTTGTAAAGAGTTAACTCTTTACAAGACGACACATTTTTAATCTGTTCCAAATTTGAAACATTTCCGAACAAAAAATAAATTCTACGCAAAACATAAAATTGTCTTTCATAGAATAGAAAACATTGTGGGAAAAGGAGAAAATGCTAGTTAGCAGCATTTTCTCCTTTTCCTACTCTGTTTTAAAAGCTTTCTTTTTCAGGTTCATTAAAAGTCGGGATTGTGTGGTAAAGGGTAAATCTTCATTGTGACACTAATCATGAGTCAAAACAAAATTCCATACATTCTTAAAACTCAGGTATGTAAACCCAGATCAACCCCAAACCTCAATGGCAAGATGGCTTCAGTTAGTTTGCAAAAGTGCAATAACTGTAAACACCTAAGACAAAATTTTAGACTTGTTCATACTGAAAATGTTTGCACACCACAAATTAAATATTGCTAAGGGTCGTAAAATTACAGGACCATATGGTATGGATCAAAGTTCTGATGTTGGATTTCACACACAAAAAAATCTGTACAACCAAAATAAATATTCCTTTTCAGTTTGAGACTGGTACGTCCTTACAAGATGTGACCTTGTAACTAGTGAATATTCTAGACTGTGACACCATTTGTAAATAGTGAGGATGACTGTGCCACAGTTTAACTAGTGAACCAGTATAAGTAATTCTTAACATGATGAGAACCATTCTCAAATTATGACGTCATTGTAGTTTCGCACTCAAGATATGTCTCATACATGATTGGACGGATTAATAAAATCCTATGACTGATAATCATTCACCTAGAACCATAAACTAAGTAAGTAACAACCTTAAATATTTCATAATTCTGAATATAAATAATGATCACTGACAATCATAAACTATACTAAATTGAGACAAGAAAAAAAAAAAAGATTATTTTCGATGACAAAGGAGAAACAAAACAAAAAAATCATTTTACATAAACAGACCCCAAACAAGCGTCAAAATATGTATCTTCAAAATCACAATACACTCTATATACACATATGAACATTGTAACGCACACTAAATATGATTGATATGAAAACGTAAATAACAAAGTTTTAGCCCCTAGTGCACCAAATAAACACAATGAACATCTTCAGTCAGGAAAAAGCAAGTAAAGCCCCTACTGCTCCTATCACATCTTTGCTTTTTCAACCTATGCAGATTAAGATCAGACTGCACAAAACATGCACTCTGATCTTGGATCTACACAGACTGCTCTGCTGAGATAGTCTATCCAATTACGACCTTAAAAGGACATACAAAATTGCATCCTGAATAGGACATGTAATTTTTTTGCCTTTTCCTGCATGAAAATTTCAGTATTGTTTATTTGGGGCTCTGATGGGTTAAAATGATTACAACTTTGATATAAAGTTTTAACAACCTTTCAAGTATATCCGTTCAAAAACTGAATAGTGTGATGGATCAGAGCTTTAGATGGAACATTGTAGCAAAAGGAGAAACTGCAGGAAACAAGCCATTTCTCCATTTGCAACAGCTTTTTCACATTTTATTAAGATACTAAACCTTAACTCTTTACCAGAATGACAAAATTTTAGACCTAGTAAATATTGCAGAAATTTGCAGATGACAAATTATTTGTCGTTTAGAGGTAGACAATATTTGGGGAATGTGAAAAAATGATGGCTTCCATTATTTTCTCCTGTTCCCACAGTCTCTACAGAAGTTTACCATGACAGTTGTAAAACAAGAGCATGGGATGCTTGATTCTGATTTTGTGCTTGATTTTCAGTGAAAATTCTAAGTCAAGAAAGGGGCATAACTGTCAAAAATATTTTGATTTTTACCTGCCCTTGTTGTAAAGGTTCCCCTTGTGATAGTTGACAACTTCTCCAAGTTTGAAGTAAATATCTTCAGTAGTAACATAGATATTATAAAATGTCAAAGTTTTTGCACCATGACAAGGATGACACAGATGAAAACAGTGCTATGACAATACATCAAAGTTTTCTTCGAAAACAGCTGAGCTAACAAAGTCAATTGGATCAGTGTAGCACAAACTGATATGTTCCTTCAGAACTTTTATGGCATAAAAGCACTGTTTCTTATTTCTGCATGTACAAGTTGTCTCATCTAAAGCTCTGTCACACACAAACAATGTATATGGAATTACATGTACCAATAATATCATAAAATATAAAAATGCATAATTATATCCAGAGGTCAATGCAAAAAGACAACAAGTGCCTTTTTTTTTAAACATGCACTTGATTTCTTCATGTATTAACCCCGCCATATCCATCATTATTGACCTCTTAAATAACACAATATTGTAACAACTTCATGATTGTTCAAATAAATAATTGTTTTTCTGCACTTTAAATTCTAGTATTCCATGGCAGCTATGCTCATCATGTGACCTCAACTAACCAATAGATTTCCTTCAATCTAGGCACATGTTGAAGATTGGTCAAGCAAGTTATAGGCATGGGGTTGGTGACGAGGTTGTCATTTCTTCTCTCTTTGCCTGTGAAAATAAATCATTTTGAAAATATACAATTTTGTAACCAACGCATAGCCTATAGAACACTTTGATTACTCTTTAACCTTTGCAACATAATTCTGGGTTCTAACATTCCCGGAAAAAATAATCCTTCAAAAACAGTTAGAAAAGGAGAAAATCCTGGACACCAGCATTTTCCCCTTTTCCCACAGTGTTTTTCAAATCTTTCTTCCGCCAGATCCTTGAAACTTCAGATTGTATGGTAAAGGGTTAACATCGGAATGTATCATATCTTAATTCCCTCTGATTGGCCATGTTTACAAGGATGTTTACAAAGTCAAAGGTCCCTGTTTCTCCTGAGTTACATCAGTATTAGCTCTGTAATGATATGCCTTGCCCAAGGACACTGCCACATTTCTCTATCTTCAACGCAACAGGGACAAGCTACCAAGTTCTATCTCTTTAACGACAAAATTGCAGAGGTGTCGAAATGAAAATTAAATGCACCTCAAGTAATGATAGCTATCTTTGAAATTTCGATTACCAGCATTTCCTCCTTTTCCCACAATGTTTTCAAATGATGTCTTCATCAGGTCATTATTGTTTGATAAATCATTAAAAGTTTGAACAAAAAGTTAAGTAACTCTAAAAAAATTTAGGGTTTTTGTATGGAAAATCATAATAGGTAAAAAAAATTTTTTAAAGAAGCAGATAAAAAATGTTTAAAAAAAGAACTTGATGTCAGGGAATTTCATGTACCATAAGTATCTTTTATGATAAAATGTAAGTAATTGTCACCAGATTTGTGTATTCCTGGTTTATATACAAATAGAAATGACTACAAGATGTTCCATATCAATGACATTTTTATTACCAAACTGATTTTAACATCTTTAAACAGTTTTCTAGTTAGCTTGTGTGATTTATGTATCTCAAAATATTTCAAATATCTCAAAAAATTATTGATAGCAGTGATTTTGCATTTAATTATTGTTTAAAACTTTGAGCATAAGTAGTTTTAACACTTTTTAGTTACCGTAACACTTGATCTTATGATGTGCAATTTTGAACAGTTGTAACATTCAAGTAAAAAATGTATGGTATCATTAAAATTACTTTAAAGTCATGTTAAACTAGTCAGTATAGCACTACTCTTAACCCTGTACCAAACAACAAAACTTTGGACTTGTTAAGTCCAAAGCATTTGCACATGACAAATTAAATGTTGTTCAAACTGTGGCATTTCTCTTTGAAAGGGTCTCCTCTCCCCAGAATGTTTTCAAAAGCCTTCTTCCTCAAGTTGGTTTAAACTCCGGATCCTTTGGTAGAGGATTGACTGAGTTACATTTAAAATCATAGCATAGCATGTTTTTGATACACTGATTCCATACCATATTCAAAATTATAGTATGTTATCCTACATAATTTCTTTCATGCTTTGTCTTTTCAACATACATTTAAAATTATAGTACACTATTCTGCATAACTAAATTCTCATTTTTTCAGCTTTTATCTAACATTTGAAATTATAGCAAATTATTCTCCATAATTGCTTTTTTTTATCTAAAATAAATATCATAGTATGCTGTTCTCAATAATTGCATCTATGCTTTGTTTTCAATCAATTTTGCCTTGTTATTCTGCATAATAAATTAACTATTTACTTATCTAACGTCTAAAATTATGGGAACTTATTCTGTATAATTGGTTTTATGCTTTGTTTCATTTAACATTTAAAATCATAGAATACTATTTTGCAAAACTGTTTTTATGCTTTCTGTTCATTTATCATTCAAAAATATAGTATGCTATACTCCATCATTTATTTTACTACAGAAGACCTAATGCCAGAAATATTTCACATTGTAGTAGAGTATTCACAGCCATGAATAATGTTTCACATTTCAAGAGAGTAGCTGTAAATATTTCACATTGCATTATAGGACCCACAGCAATGATTAGTGTTTTACATTGAAGAAAAGGATTTTAGCCATGACCAATGTATCACATTGGAAGAGAGTACTTGTAGCCATAAATAATGTTTCACATTACAAGAAAGAACATAGCCATAAACTTTCAGATGCAGCATAGGACCTACATCCATGGGCAATTTTTCAGACTGCTGTTGAGGACCTGTAGACATGAAAAATGTCTAACATGACAAGAGCATACCTGTAGCCATGAACATTACAAATTGCAGAAGAGGAATTGTAGCCATGAGCATTTCACATTGCAATATAGGACCTATAAGCATGTGCAATGTTTCACATGGCAGTGGAGCATCTGTTGCAATGAAAAGTATCTAAAATTACAAGAGATTACCTGTAGCTATGAACATTTCACAATGAAAGAAAGAATCTACAACCATAGATATTTCACACTGCAGTATAGGATTTACAAGCTTGACCAATGTTTTCCATTGCAAGAGACTAACTGCAGCCATAAACGTTTCACATTGTTCTTTAGGACCCACAGCCATGACCAGCATTGCACATTGCAGCATAGAACCTGCAGCCATGACCAACATTTCACTTTGCAGCATAGGACCTGCAGCCATGACCAACATTACACATTGCAGCATAAGACCTGCAATCATGACCAACATTTCACATTGCAGCATAGAACCTGCAGCCATGACTAACATTTCACATTGCAGCATAGGACCTGCAGCCATGACTAACATTTCACATTGCAGCATAGAACCTGCAGCCATGACTAACATTTTACATTGCAGCATTGGACCTGCAGCCATGACTAATAACATTTCACATTGCAGCATAGGACCTGCAGTCATGACCAACATTTCACATTGCAGCAGAGGACCTGCTGCCATGACTAACATTTCACATTGCAGCGTAGGACCTGCAGCCATGACCACAATTTCACATTGCAGCAGAGGACCTGCAGCCATGACCAACATTTCACATTGCAGCAAAGGACCTGCAGCCATGACCAATCTTTTACATTACAGAATAGGACCTACAGTCATGACCAACTTTTCATAATGCAGTCTGGGATCTGTAACCATGAACAATGCCTAACATTACAAAAGACCTCCTATAGCTGAGAGCATTCAACATTTTAGTTAAAGGCCAACAGCCATGACCTATATTTCACACTGCAGAAGAGGACCTGTAGGCATGAACTAGATCTATCATTACTAGAAAAGACAAGTAGTGACAAGCATTTTACATTACAAAAAGAGCACCGTGTATAGCCATAAACATTTCACAAAAATAATGTTTCACATTGCAAGTAAGGACATATAGCAATGAACATCACGCATTACAGAATTAGAACCTGTAACTATGGATAATGTCATAAATTGAAGTATAGGACCTGTAGCCATGACCAATGATTTCACGTTACAAGAGGATACCTGTAGCTATAAACGTTTCACATTGCAGTATAGAACATCCAAGACCAATGCTTCACACTGCAGTTGAGGACCTGTAGCCATGAACAATTGCTTAATTTACACAATAGCACCCATAGCCATGAAAATTTCACATTTTTCTTTATAGGCAATGGCCATGATCAATGTTTTGCATCACAACAGAGCTGATACTTTTGCACTGTGGTTTGGTAATGACTAATGTTTCACATTGCAGTATGGGACCTGTAACCAATAGTGAAATAGAGAACATGCAGTTATGAACAGTGTTTCATATTACAAGAGAGTTGTCACCATGAAAATTTCACACTGCAGTTAAGGATCTACAGCCATGACTGATGTTTCACATTGCAGTAGGGGGCCTGTAATAAACAATATTTCAAAGTACAATAGAGGACCTGCAGCCATGAAAATTGTTCATATTAAAATGGATGAACTGCATCATTTAGCTATGTTAACTCTTTCCATACCATTAGACAACACCAGAAGCTTTTGTGGACAGTGTAGATCAAGATCAGACTGCACAGAATGTGCAGTCTGATAGTTGATCTACACTGTTCACTGCTTAACAGTAGAAGATTTGTAGCCATGGATGTTTCATATCAAAATAGATGACCTGCAGTCACAGACTATGTTTTACAATAAAATAGAGGACATGTAGCCATGAACAATCTTTAACATAAGAAAACTGTATCTTAACCATAATCATTTCACATTATATAAAGAAGTTATGAAAGTTTCATCAGGTATCAACTGATCATTGAGTAGCAATGAATTTTATGAATTCAGAAACCAGTAACCATCAACATTTCACATGAAAATAGCAGAACTGCTGCCATGAACAATATTTCACAGTGCAACATAAACTTGTATAAATGAAAATTGTTCAAATTAAAACAGATGGCAATGACTTATGTTTTACATTTCAAATGCTCTAATGTAGCTTTGGACAATCTTTCACATAAATATAGAGGAATGTGGCCATGAACATTTCATATTACAGTAGACAACCTGTGTAGTCCTAGATGATGTTTCATATAACTATGGAGAACTTGTAGCAGTGCACATTCCACATTACAAAAGACAAGCTGTGTAGTCATTAACATTGTTTCACATAGCAATAGAAGACCTTTAGCCATGAACATTTTACATCAGAATTTAGGACCAGAAGTCATGAACATTGTTTCACATAACAACAGAGGATCTGGATCCATATACATTTTCACATTACAGCAGATTAATGTGGCCATAAACAAGTTGCAATTGAACAGAGCTCCTATAACCTGAACAATTTGTCTCATTTCACTAGCAAAAGTGTACCTTTAAATAACATATCACACCGCAATATAATACCTATAGCCATGAACAATGTTTCACATTGCAATAGAGGACCTGTAGCCATGAACAATATTTCACAATGAAATAGAGGACCTGTGTAGCCATTAAAAATGTTTCGCATGACAGCATTGGACCTACTGCAATTAAAAAATGCTTTACGCTGCAAAATAGGACCCATGGCAATGAACATATTTAAAATTCCAGAATGAGACCCCTTGTAGCTAGGAACATTGTTTCACATTGCAGGACAGAAACTTTCAGCCACGAACATTGTTTCACATTGCAGAATAGGACCTGCAGTCATGAACGTTGAAATGAGGGATCTGAAGCTATGAATCTGATTTAAAACCAGCAGCCTATCATATAGTATACATGTTTACCATTCATTTAAAAAAAAGACTCATATTTGTCAAACTATTTGGACATATTACATGATATTAATAGATATATAATAAATTTACATTAAGAACTGCATTCTAGTGTGTTCATCAAAGATTTTACATGTGCTTTATAACATCTTAAATGACAAAACAGTACATTACGTATTTTGTGATGGTTTTTCAAGAAAATAGATCTAGTAGTATATTTGGCAAATTACATGTACTTTGAATAATGGGGATAAATCAATGATATCAGAGATAAACCACTACATTAATTTATGTCAGCTGTTACTTCATTGAAACCTAGAACTGTAATACTATATACGATCCCTGATAAAACTTAGCAATTATAGCAGTGCAAAAATTTTCTTTGCATTTCTCATTCTCATGGGTACCTGCAAATATCATCAAACATTGAGCAATATCATGGATACATGAAATATAAATGTGAATTGCACAATTAATATGAACATTTTTTTTTGTTTACAAGGAAGGGTTGGTTAAGAGAATAGGTTATTACACAGACAGCCAGAATACTGGACAGTCTGCTCTTTGCATAGGTCTAAAAATAGAGAAATACAGTATTAAAAGTCTTTGCAAAGTACACTGGTTAAAATGCTATGCTCTAGTAAAAGGTTTTGATGAACGTATAGTAGTGAAGAGTGCAGGCGAGAGTTTGTGGCTGTCAAAGACCAACTAAATATCTACAATGTCACATACTGATTATACACGTATGTATAAAACAGAAATAAATTAAAAAAGCACATAATGTAGTCATAATGCTATCTGTGTAAAAAGAGATACACAATCAGGTGACACTGTTACTAAAAATATATATCAGTGAGTGCGGACCATCCACCATTTTGTAAGAACAGATATCAAGAGAAAGAAAAATGTCGGGAATTACATGCAGTGAAGTGGTGAAAAGCAGAAATAAACACACCCAGGGGATTTGGAGAAAAAAATAAGAAAACAGCTTTGAAAAATAAGGAAAAGAATTTATACAGAAAGTTTTCATAACTGTACAACCTTCTTGATTCTTAGTCAGAACTCGAGGTAAAACCTTTTGTGAGATAGTATAGATACCCAAGAAGACCCCATTTTTTCAACCATCCCATTTACATTTATACCACACTAAGCGAATTTTGTATGATCCAGGACAGATCTTGAAGTGCACAGACACCCTAAATACTTTAACTCTTTACCAGACAACAAAATTTTACGATTGTCTAAATGGAAAGTATTTGTAGATGACAAACAGAATTCATAGCTCAAATGACGGGATTTGTTATAGAAAAGGTACAAGACATAGTTAAGCCTTAAAGCCCCTTTCACAACTATAGTTGCTTTTGCGGCTATTGCAGATCAAGATCAAACTGCATAATACATGCTGTCTGATCTTTGATCTACACAGTCTGCTTTGCTGACACATTCTCAACAAAATCAACCTTTGTAATGCATTTATTTGGGTCTTATTCCTAGAATTAAAACGTCTGTTGGATTTATTATGTGTCCATTCTCAGGCTTTTTAAAACAATGTTTGGTAAAGAGCTAAATTTCACAGAGTACCTAGGTCAGAAGTAATCTCAGTCCTTGCAAGAGTTCTTTATATTAACATTTTTGTAGGTGGACAAGAAATGGTGAAACCGCACATGAGATTTGATTATCATTAAACCTTTTTGCCAGAAATGGACATAGTTGTCAACAGAAAATTCCCTCACTCAAGTTGCACATCAAATTTTTATTCACTAGTCACCTTCGATATGTCAAAAGCACAATGCATTCTGAGCTATCACACTTTACACGGTAACAACTTCCCCCATTTTATGTTTAGCGTATTCTATTCGAATTCCTCCTCTGTCGGATGAAAGTAGCACAAAACCCTGTAGTCTATTTAGAGCATCTTGAGCTTGTTTGACGTCCTGGAGAATTTATAACATTCTATTACCATGACAATGTTTAAATCATACTTTTATAGTGCCTTTGACACCATATCACTATTTTCCCATTGTCAAAAAATGCTATATAAGCCTAAAGTACCTAAAAGTGAAATGTTTTGTTATAGTCACACTATCGTACTTTCAATCATGAAAATTTCATCAGGTATCAACTTTAACTGGAGCAAAATGTATTCATTGAAACACTATAAAAGATAGAGATTATTATAAACTGTTTGGATTCACATGAAATAATTATTATCTCTGACAAGCTCCTTCCTTTTCATAACAGACAAAATGTTTGTGACTTTTAAAAGCAAATTATTGGAAATAAAACAAGCATTTTCTTTCAAATACTATCATTATTATAATTCAAAACAATTGAGATAATTCAGTTTAACAATTTATCAACTTTGTTTGTCTAAACTGTTTACCTGATATTCTACAAAAGCCACAGGTGACCCTCCTTTATTGTACATTTTTAATCGGCTGAAACCTTGAAAACTGTAAAAAATAATTGGTTTTGTTATCATCTGTGTGGAAAAGTTTCTTTCATACAAAGCCTGGACTAAATGTCTGCCAACAGCCAAATACAGTTCAACTTGTGTTCAAGAAGTACCCAAGGGTCATTCAAAATGGGCTTGCTTAGTACAGATAGATTTTATCATATTTGCCTCTTCTGGGAATGCAATAATGTGCTTGCTTAACCCTTAAGGTGCCTTTCACAACTGTACTTGCCTTTGCAGCCACTGTAGATCAAGATCATACTGCACAACATGGATCAGACTGCACAAAACTTGCAGTCTTATCTTTGATCTATACTGTCCGCTTTGCCGAGACATACTTTAATAGAGTAACCATGCAATTTCTGGTCTGAAAATGTTTGTTTGGTTTAGTCAGCACTCTAAGGGTTAACTCTTTACCACATGATCCCAAATTTTAAGGACCCCCAGGGAGAAAAAGGCTTTGGAAAACATTGTGGGAAAAGAAGAAAATACTGGTAACCAGCATTACCTTCTTTTCCCACTACATTTTCTATCTTATCTGATACAATTTTTTTTTTACACATTTGTCATCTGCAAATACTTTCAATTTGGGCCAGTCAAAAGTTTTGTCTGTCATGTGGTAAAGAGGTGATACAGTAGCTTGGTTGATTGACATGGCCATTAGGACAGGTTTTACTGTACTACCATTATCATGTCCTTTATGTCCCTTGAAAATAAGGCCATCTTTGAAATGTTTTTCTGCCCAAATTCTCAGAATCAAATTGGTACATATCCTAGTCAATATATTTAAATTATTATGACAGTATAAAAACCTTTTGGTTAATATTCTTGTAAACTGATACCCTACTTCTAAAATACACCCAGGAAAGTTATCAGAAAAAGCATATGAGAAATCGAAAGGGGGAGAAAACTAATATGTAATTCAAGTGAAATCTACAGGGGGTTAGCATTCCATGTGCCGTGATTTAGCATAAAAAAAGAGGAATTGTGAAATCATTCAATGCTTGAAGTGAATCTTTTATTACAGCCGGATAATGATGAAAACATACTCGCTCTCCAGTTGGAGGTACATTTTTGTGTCATTTGCTTTGTGCAGTGACATACAACAAGTACAGCGAGACATCTAAAGCATTCTATATCAACTGCGTAATGTAATGGTTTATGCTTAAACTTAAAAACAAAACAGATTTTTCCCAAGATCATTAACCGTTTACCAAAAAATCTCAAGTAAAGGCTGTTGAAAATATTGTGAGAAAAGGATGTTTTCTACCGGTTCAAAGATAAATCTCACCATTTGCATTACATTAAATTTGTCGTCAGCATTGTGGTTTAAATATGGACAAGGCTAAAATTTTGCACTGTGTTAAAGAGTTAAAACAATGTGGTCATTTTATCCCAGTCCTTCATGGGATATTTGGACTCAACCAAATTGATGATTTGATGATTTCCAAAGAAAATAACTGATAAGAAGGTATCTTCTTGAAAAAATTTTGTTGCATCTTTATAAGGAAAAGGATAAAAAGCACCCACAATGCATAAGAAAGCAGAAAAAAAATGTCAGTCATAGTTACAATTTCGTATACCTTGTTCAGAAAGCAGAATTATCAAAAAATACCCTATTCAGCTTCATTCACCTTTTATCAAAAAATCCCATATCTTAACAACCCCAAAGAAGAGGGTTTTTGAAAGAATTGTGGAAAAAGAAGAAAATGCTGGTATTTTCTTCTGTTACCACAATATTTTCTACCATCCCAAACACACACCATCATTTATGCCACATTTTATTAGTTGTCTGCAAACGTTCAGACTGGTATAAAATTTTGTCTTTTGGTAACAAGTTAATTCTTAACAATAAATACTTTCCTTCTACAAATTGATTATGGACACCATGTAAAAAAAAACAACTAAACACAAGAATTCATTCACTTTTTTCAAATTTCACAAAAAAGTACAAATGTACAAAAGGCAGCGAGCATGACCTTTGAAGGTCACTGTTCTTGCTTAACCAACCTACCTGCTAAACAAATCCTTTAGCTCTTGCTCTGAGGAAAATTGCCCTAAGTTAGCAACAAACAACGTTGAACAAGGTGAGTTTTGGGATACGCCAGGGATACCCGGTGAGCCGGCAGCTCCGTTCACCGCCTGTTGGGAAACAGATAGATCAAAATCCACATCAAGTGTTGTATTGTATAATGACTGGACAAGAAAATATTTGATTTGCGTGTGATTTTTTTAAATACAAGTTTTTATTAATAGCTAGGTGCAGATTATCATGATTCCATGGACTTAAAAGTTCCCTACAAACATTTTTTGTTAACTGTTAACCAAACAACAGTATTTTAGACTTGTCCAAACTGAGATGAGATCTTCCAACAACATATTAAGTGTAACTCATGTGATTAGATTTATCTGTAACAGGTTAGAAATCATTGTGGGAAAAGAAGAAAAAGTTGGCGTGGTAAAGGGCTTAAACTTATGAAATATTCCTAAATAAAACTGCAGTTTATCGCTTTGAGAAAGTCATGATATAGTTTTGACAATCAGCATGAATTAGGCAAAAGAAGTCAATGCTTGTTATGAGCAACATCTTTTGTCACATTTTTTGTAAACTGGCCTGCTGTAAGCCAAAAAGTGCAAGTGGATTTATGTTGATATACAACGATAACATTTAATATGCTTATTAAATATAAAAAACATTTTTGCACAATAAAGCAATGTCAAGAATGTGCTGGTCAAAACAATTAACAAGATATTTTGAATACTGAAGATCATAACCTGGAGGCATTTTCTGATCTTACATCTAAATAATTTAGTAAACATATTTTGAAAAAAAAAAACTCTGAAAATAAACAACTTTAATTTCTTTCTTTTCTTTTTCATTCAGAAGTCACATGTTAAGCAATTTCAGTCAGTCAGACCCAAATCTGTCTTTTCTGAATATTATAATTATATACATGTAAGTGTAAAAACATCTGCTTTCAAAGAAAATTATTTATTTTCACATTAAAGATGTATTAAGTTCACGGAACATGATATCAAACTGTGCAAATTGAGGCGAATACTTGGGTTGAAAAATAAACTTATTTGATGGACATAATATGGCATCACAAGCTTCCATTATTTGTATTTTAGATATCATAACAGTGACTAAGTATTTCCATTAAAATCTTATGACTTCCTAGCCAAATAACTTACTTGAAGCACAGAATAAACCAAAATTTACACTTTTGACCTTAAAATAAGACCCAAATAATTGCAATATCAAGGCTGCTCTTGTCCAGCATGGCTCATCAAAGACCAGACTGCATGTTTTGTGCAGTCTGAACTTGATCAAAACTGGCCACAAATGCAAATGATTATTGTGAAGGCGCTTTAACTCTTTACCACACAACACAAGTTTGGGCTAGCCCAAATTGAAAGCATTTGCAGATAACAAATAAATTGTGGCCCAAATGATTGGGTTTGTTTTCTGAAAGGTTAGGAAACATTGTGGGAAAAGGAGAAAATGCTGGTTACCAGCATTTTCTCCTTTTCCCAAAATATTTTTAAAATGTTTTTAAAAGCCTTCATCCATTGGGTAGTTAAACTCGTGACTGTGTGGTAAAGGGTTTAGGGATAATCCTTTAACAGTCAACAAAATTTCAGACATGTTCATCTCGAACACATTTGCAGAGGACAAATCAAATGTGGCTCAAAAGATTGAATTTGTCTTTGATTGGGGTAAAAAACATTATTTTGAAGGGAAAAAATGCTGCTTTCCAGCATTTTCTTGTTTTTTAACAATTGTTTCCAAGGCCTTCTTCCTAAGGTTTGTGAAAACTTCTGGAAGTGTTTAGGAAAGGGATAATCATACCAAAAGTGATTAGCCCACCCCCTTCCACGAGATTTTTCCTCATCCAAGCAAAATAAATGCTTTTTTTCCTTTCTTTTTTCATACTAATTGAAAAACAATATACAAATGATAAAGGCTTGTGTAAAATATATACCTTTGAGTGCAGAAATACAAACAAGACATAAAATTCTAAACATATAGGAGGAATTCAATCAAGGCTGTATTTCTTTGCAGAGCTTGTTTTGCATACAGGAGTATTGTGTGCACACATATTAAATATGGTCTTTTTCCCACAGAAGCAGAGATATTTTTTTCTTCTAACCCTTAAAGAGCCTATGAGCCCAATGGACATTTTCATTCTAGAGTAAGACTGAGATAATTGCAAATTCATTGCTTTCTTTTGTCTGCAGTGTTCCAGCAAACCGGACAGTGTAGATCAAAGATCAGACTGCACAATTATCGCAGTCTGATCTTGATCTACTCTGGCCGGAAAGGCAACTATACTTGTAAAAGGCACTTTAAGGGTTAACTAACAAAGGACAAACAAACAAAGAAAAAAACAAATTCAAGTATTACAGGTCTGTAACAGAAATATCGTTAAGTATGGAAGAATGAAATATTTCAAAGCATACAACACAGAATTTTCATTTATCAGTTTTACTTACTCCTTTAGAAAATTATCCTGTTTTAATGATCCTGAGAAAGAAGGCTTTTACAAGATAATTGTTGTAAAAGATATAAAAAAATGGTAACCAGCATTTTCTTCTTTTCCTTCAATGTTTTCTGACCTTTCAAACACAAACCTTATCATTTTAACCTCACATGTAAAAGCTTTCATTATGCATGAAGCAAAAATTTTGACAATTTGCAAAGTGTTAAACCACCTTATTGCTTTACAACACAATCCCTAGTTTAACTGTTTACCAAACGACAAAATTTTAGACTGGTCCAAATTGAAAGCATTTGCAGACGACAAAATAAAAGTGACTGAAAATTTAAAATTTGTATTGGGGAGGGTTGAAAACATTGTGGGAAAAGGAGAAAATGCTGGTTACCAGCATTTTCTTCTTTTTCCACAATGTTTTCAAAAGGCCTCTTTCTCAGGGTCGTTAAAAGTCGGGATTGTGTGGTAAAGGGTTAAACAATATGTTGGTAAAAGGAGAAAATGCTGGACACGCCAGTAATTTATCTTAATCATCTCCTTTTTCGCGAACGTTTTCTTCTCCAGAATCATTTAACTCTTTACCAAACAATCCCTGGTTTTCAAAACCTTTGAAAACATTGTGGGAAAAGGAGAAAATGCTGGTAACCATCATTTTTTTTCCTTTTCCCACAATGTTTTCTATCCTTCCCGAAACAAACCTCAATTTTTGATTCACATTAATTTTGTTGTCTGCAAATGCTTTCAATTTGGACGAGTCTAAAATTTTGTCGTTTGGTAGAGTTAAAAATGGAGTAAGTGTATACAATCCATAATTTCATGCAAAGCCTATAAACATTAATAGCAAGAGTTTTATCTCTTTTTCTCCTTTTTCCACATTGTTTTTGAAGGCCTCCTTCCTCAGGGTGGTATAAACACAGGACCATTTAAAAATGTGGGAAAGTGTATAGAATCTATTTTTTCATACAATTTCTAAAACTTTATGGCTAACTTCATCTAAGTTCAGGTACCCACAAAAGTACATGGCATTAATGATAGCATCATTTTCTCCTTTTTACAATGTTTCTAAAGCCTTCCTCAGGGCTGTATAAACAAAGTTTTAACGCTCAGAGCACCCAGTATACCCATGAAACATTTTCAGTCTGGAAAAACAACCAAAATCTCTGCATCATGTTGGTTGTTTTTGTCTATTGTGTTTCAATAGAGCGGACAGTATATATCAAAGATTAGACTGCACTTTTTGTGCAGTCTGATCTTGATCTATGCTGGCTGCAAAGGCAACTTTTGTCATGAAAGGTGCTTTCAGGGTTACATCAGTAGAATCTAACATTTTAAATGGTTATAAATATATCTTTTTTCGGCTACATCATCTAAATTTTGGTGCCCACATAAGTAACTGACATAAGTTAACCGAATTGCTTGTACAGTAAATTGGTTTAAAAGGTGTTAGAGCTCCGGATAATGAAACACTCCCGGGAAATAGTCTGCCAATCCCGGGCTTCATTCATCACGTTTGCGAAGCTAAGATGAAATAAAACACCAAGCCAAATTAAATCAGGGTTTCTTGATGTATGGCAGTCAGTACCATGAGATGTTTAGAAAGAAAGATGTTTACCAAAGATCAGGAATTTTTCATTATAAAATTATTTTAGATGTGTAAATAATGAAAATGATTGTGCCATGCTCTGTGAAAAGGGGGTTTAACTCATCTGCAATAAGTATCGACTCACGCACCCTGCACAGTCTATGCAGGCTGACCTGGGTTGAAAACTTTGGCTTTTGGTAAATTTTTCTAATGTCCAAGAACATTTCTACCTCATGATTTAATCGGTTGTTAAACAAAATGAATTTTCATGGATCCATAATTATGTGATGACTTGCTTGGCTTAATGCATCATGGAGATGAACAAGTTGTTGCCTGAACCTGCTTTCAGAAAGTATGAGTCTAACATTTTTGTGCAATGATAAGTGTTTGGTTTTATTTTACATTATATTTCCTCCTGTTTGCAATTTTTCTAGTCTTCAAGCCAACCACTTTTAAAAACATGTGGCCAGCAGGTCAATATAAGACTTGACAACATTGGAAGTATTTGCAGGTGACAAATTGATTAACACTAAGTCTTAAATAAATTATTTGGACATTTGGAAAACATGGTGGAAAACAGAGAAAACGCTGATAACCAGCATTTTCTCCTTTTTCCACAATATTTTCGTAAGCCTTCACCCTCCCTTTCATTAAAAAAGGAATTCTTTTGTAAAGGTTTATAATTATGACAATTTCATATCGACATATAATTCTACCAGAGTGAACGTAAAACAAGAACAGGATTGAGTGAACTTGCTATGGCTAAGCAAACAAAAACACCTGCATTGGTATTGCGCAACTAAAAAGATCCCTGACAGTGCACCATTACAAGCAATGGTTAATATGCTTCAGTGCAGAATTTCTGCAGGTCTTACCTGTGGTATAGCCCCTAGGGGGCTAGTGAAAATAGGGGTAGCCCCCATAGATGGGTGGGGTAAAGTGGCTGAGACCGAGGCAGGGTGCATCATGGTAGGGTGAATCTATAAATAGAAATTGAAATGTTAAATATCAATGCTCAAGTAGTGTAGCCATAAAAGAAGTAAAGGCAGAAAGTGCTTGATCAAAACAGTCATGGAAGGGACTTATCCAATAAAAAAAATTCTGCTGATTTTTTTGGTACAGGTCAAATACTGTTCCTATGAGAATTTCTGGTTGCTTGTTTCAGGATACCGTATAATGACATTTGTAATTTCTTTTACAGTTATGATAAGGCAACCATTCTATATAATTTTCGAAATTTCAAAGTAACACAATTTCGCATTGGGTGTGTACCTGTCTATGAATTCTATGATTTTTCTTTCCAGCACTACGCAGTACATTCTTTCTAAGCCACTCCCAGCTATTCTACAAAAGCATAGTTATCTAACTGTTCAGCAATGGGAGACCAATGATTCTTTTTTCAGTGACTGTTATCAAACCTTGAAATGATTTTGGCCTGCCATAGATTTAAACTTGCAACCCTTTTATTGCAAGCCCAATGCATTTCAGACACAGCCAACAGGGCTTTGCATCTTTCAATCATGCAATAGAAGTAAGCATATCATATGAAACATTGATTCCTTTTTTTTTACTTCAAATTTCTCCAATTATCAAAATCAAAAAAACTGTTTTGGCAAAAGAAAATCTATTAGACCAATTCTTGATGAAAAATATGAGGAGCTGTAAGATTTAACAAGTTGAAATATAGTTAAAATAGTGCTATTTCAAGGTTGATTTGGGCAAAATATGTAACAATGAAGTGGACAGCATAGATCTAAGATTAGACTGCATGTTCTGTACAGTCTGATCTTGATCTACATTGTTAGCAATACCACTTAAGCTGGGTCTTATATATTGAAGTTTGCAGTCTGTGTAAAGAACACAACTATTGTAATATCAAGTGATTTTTGTCAGAATACTTAACACAATTTCAGATATTGTTATTTCAAGATCAGACTGCCTAAGATCACATACTGATCTTCGTCTATATTGCCCACAAATTTTCAATTTGTTCTTCAGTCTTTAGCAATTACCAGTAGCTGACTGACATTAAACTCCTACATTAAGTTACTGGCTCATTTAAATATTCAATTGATTAATACACTAAAAACTAATTAACTCATAAGAATAAACTGAACTGTATTTCCCTTATGTCTGGAAGATGTATTTACATATCTCATTTAAAATAATAGGAAGTGACTGATGTAAATATTGTGAGAAATGGGGATGTTGCTAACAAACCAGCAATTTCACCATTTGTTGCAATATTTTTGTTTATATTTAAATCCAAACATTGTATTTTCTGTTATCTTTTCAACATGTACAAAATAGAACAGACTTTGCTAACAAAGATGTTTTACATCTGAACAAACATACTTGTAACACAGTGACATAGAGGCTGTGCAACCCTGACCTTTATGTTGTTACACAAACAATGTGACAGAAAACAAAGTGCTCACGTTACTTCGTGTAAGGCTGGTGAGCTATACTGGTAGGAAACTGTGAATATATGCAGATTCTGCACAACAATTTATAACAGTTGAATACATTTTACACAATGTGTAACTTGCAGCGTTTCTCACATAAGTGGCATAATTATGGTGATATTTTATTTCCAAGTTGTGTTGTATCTAATGTGATCAAGATAAACACCTAAGAAAAAAATCAGCTTACATTTAAATTAAATCTGAACATGAAATCAAGGATATGCTTTTTTCCCAATCTTTTTGTAACAGTTGCCTTCCCTGATTGATAAAAATTAAAGCTATTTCCCTTACCTCGTAGCCCAATGGACTACCCGCCTGCAGGGCTAATGTGTTCACGTCCACTGCCTACAAGAACAACGGGTGGTTCGTTATGAAAAGCATACGATTTTTACTGATTTGACATAATAAAAGTTCATAACTAGGAATAAGAACAAGGTATGGTATCAATTTTTATGCAATATATACATACACGTATGTGTTTCTTATAAACAAATAATAAAACATGCAAGTTACATCAGAAGTAAGTTTTTGTATTGCAAGGGCAAAAAGGGTAAGTTGATAATATTAAGGAGAATGGATATTACTGGGCAAGGGAGAGACGGATATGGTTGTTTAAAATTATTACCGTGTTAGTGTTGGTATTTATTGTTTATTGAAAAAGGAGTAAAAAGATGCAGGCTTGTTTTTTACAAAAATAGGCATATATAAGAGTGCCTGGTTTAAGCCTGAAGTGATAAACATATAAAACAGACATTTTCAATGCGAAAAAAAAAAGACTCAAATCTTACTCTAATCCTTTTTAACCACAGCTAGTCAACAAACACCTTCTGACGGATAAGATTCATGACCAGATTTCACATTTTGTACAGTCTGATCTTAATCAAAGTTGTCTACAAAATTCTGTAATCTTGCCAAGCTTCACCACTTCAGAAAATAATAGAACAAATTTTCACAAAAGGCAAGCAAGCTTTTGTCAAAGCAGGGCTGTATTTAAGCATTTCTAAATCTTTAATCCTAAATTTATTTTAAACGAAAAAAGAACAAAACAGCATGTCACCATAAATCCATCACCACGGAAACAAAGGCTAATAGTAATAAACATACATGATGCAGCAGCTTTTCCAGTCCTAAATGTGGGCATGATCTTGCATTTAATTTTGGCTTTTATCGTCAAGCAGCAGACAATTTTTGAAAACATTATGACAAACTGCTTATGATGAACAATTTCTCCTTTTGCCACAGTGTTTTCACATGCATTTAACCCTTAAAGCACTGAATAAAGCAGATAGACATTTAAAATCTAGAAATAAGACACAAATAAATAAAATATCAAGGTCAATTTGTTTACAATATCTCAGCGGACAGTATCGATCAAAGATCAGGCTGCATGTTTTATACAGTTTGATCCTGATCTACACTGCCCACATAAGCAACGATACTTGTGAAATGCACTTTATGGGTTAATCTAAACTAACAGCAATTAATCCATATTGAAAAATGGTGTTTTAATGTTGTCTGCTGTGAATTTATGTCCGAAAGCAAACTTAAGTTGAAAGATGAATTAAAATTTCAAGACAACCTTACACTCATCTATATGATGCCGAACTAAATATTTGTCAGTTTGAATGATGTTTGACGACGTTTTTAAAATTATTTCAGTCATATTGCAGTGGCTATTCCATCTGTCCATTATGTTTTCCTGGAGCTTCTTTTACCACTTCTTTGAACAATATTCTTCCCATGTCTGTGGCTGCATAGGCCACTTTGCCTCATAACCAACATGGAAAACAATGATTAGAGTGAGAGAGAAATGATTCATGTTGCGAAGACTATCATCAATTCATGGAAAGAAATTAGCAAAGCTGGGGATTCAAAGAAGCAACTCCCTGATTTCAAGCCCTGTACCCCACCCACTGAGTTACTGAGCTTGGCCCCAAATCAGATACGTATTAAGTGTCTTGAATGATAGTATGTTTTTTGACAGTGGTATACCCAACACTTTACTAAATAATCCTGTATTACAATGACCTCTAGGAAGAACATTTTTGAAAACATTGTGGGAAAAGGAGAAAATGCTGGTCACCAGCATTTTCTCCTTTACCCACAAAGTTTTCAATCCTCTCAACAAAATACACCATTTGAACCAATATTTTCGTCTGCAAGTGCTTTTAATTTGGAAAAGTGTTGGAATCTGGTAAGAGTCACTTTTTTGTGTAATTGAATTTCCTAGACAAATGATAATGGTGCTACCATTTTAGTTGAAAAATCTCACAGAAACGTGTCCTTAATAATGGAGGTGCCGCAGATAAATGAAGAATTTGATTTTCTTTTCTGTATATGATGTTTCATCCATGTACTTAATTTGTTTTTTCTATTTTCTATTTTTTCCCTTTAACTCTTATTTTTTCTACAATTGAAAATTTGCACATTAATACATATTATCTTTTATAACTGAAAACTTCACCATAAATACTCTCTGTACTTTGACTATTAGTTGTCTCCCTTGCATTATATTCTGCCATTTACCATATGAAAATACAAATTCCTGCATGCATGTAATTTCTATCTTATTATTAAATGATTAAATCTCTACTGGTGCATGTCAGTGGTGATTTTTTTTATTTTCTATAACTTAAATCACAGTTAAAAGGTACATAATTATTTTTTGTGTTATTGACAAAATATTCAATTAAACCCTTATGATAAAACCTTCAGACACTAAATATCTGCAAATTTAGCTGTTGATTGTGTTTTACGATGTTCTCAATAACATTTCTGTCAAATAACTGTGACAGCTAACATTTTCATGTACATGTATGTCCTGGGTTTCACCAGTACAAGGGTAGGGCTACGAAATGTTTCACCCAAGGACACTCCCAAAATAATTTTTCAGGCTGTACCAGGCTATTAAATACAAGAGGCTCCTAAGACAGGTTAGATTGTGGTCTCAAAAACTATTTCTTCCGTAAGTTCTAATACTGTCACAACCATCTTTAACATTTATTTAAAAGTTGTGCATAATATGGACCAGAGATTAAACATGCGTGTAAGAACATATAGTATGGTTACAGGATGTAAATAAGATTGTTCATCTCAAGTATGTTATCTTGCATGGGCATAGAGAGAAGCATTCATTATTTACCAATCAACCCCGTGTTTAAACGACGTTCAAGAAGAAAGAAATAAATTTTCTGTCTTTGACAGGGTAGAACACAGTTTGGAAAAAGGAGAAAATGATGGTTTTCTCCTTTTTCCACAATGTTTTCATAGTGTCGTTAAAATACCAGATTGTTTGCTTAAGGGTTAGGGAGAGATGTGCCATAATTATGGTGTGGGAAATATCTGGCGCCCATATTTCACCAATCCGTATTAATATTGTTCTAATTCTAAATTTCCAAGACCAGTCATTTCATTGGTAGGAAGAGAACTTCCCATCCAATCAAAAACTACCCTTGAAATTTAACTAGAGTTCAATTTAGACTGGTGAAAAGGGCCCCTGTTGTTTTTATAAACATACACTAGCAAAGGATATTTTAGGTAATGGTGGCAATAAAACATGGTGGGTGGGGTAAGACATAGGTGAAAACAATTTGGTGATCAAAATATGGTACATGTAAGAAAGAGGGCTTTCAACAAATGTGAAACAGAAAAGCTTATGGAGTCCTTATCGATGGAAAAGGGTGACAAAAAGATCATCAAAGGGAGCAAAATACTGACGTCAGCAACTATTTTGCCAACAAAAATAACATTATATACCCAGAAAAGTTTGTGTTAAAAATAACAGTGTATTGGTGTCACTGCGTGTTGAGTGAAAAAAGGTGGGTGGGCTTTTGTTTATTTGTGATAATCGGTGGTCTAATAGAGTTTACACAGGTATAGCAAGTCATAGTGAGGATTGCGAGCAATTGCTTCTTTGTATTTTAACTCTTTACCAGACAAAATTATAGACTGGTCCGTATTGGAAGCACTTGCAGAAAACAAATCAAACGTGGTTCAAATTATTTAATTGTTCTTTTCACACAGTCAAAAACATGGCATGAAAATGCTGGCCAGATGCCATTAGAATGATGTTCTGTCTCAGCCTACCACTGGACCTCAATCAGATTCTAAATTTTAGAGGTTGGTGAATACAGTCTGTGAAAGTATGTTTTGGTGACCTGACATTGACTTACATGGTCCAAAAAAGTGCCCACTGGTTGTCCTTGCTATGCAAAAGAGTTCGCTTTCTTTAACCCTTTACCACACAACAAATTTTAGACCTGTCCGAATTGAAAGCATTTGCAGATGACAGTTTCAATGTGGATCATATGAAATGATTTTTCTTTGATAGGGTAGAAAACACTGTGGGAAAAGGAGAAAATGCTGGTAACCAGCATTTTCTCCTTTTCCCACAATGTTTTTAAAAGCCTTCTCTATCAGGGGTGTTAAAAGTCGTCATTGTGTGGTAAAGGGTTAAAGCTTTCAAATCTATATCAAGTTCTCGCAATCCTCACATAACTGTTTAACAACCTGCGAAACTGCACAGTGATTGTGGCTTTAAAACAATGCCCCTACTTCATTGAATACAGAATATAAGTACCAATGTATAATAAAAAAAGTGCCCTTTGAAGTTGAAGTTTGCTAGGTGCTACTTTATGAAGAAAAGTGGCTGCCATACTTGCATTATTGCACAGACCTTTCAAACTGTGAAAAATCAGTGAAAGAAAAGGAACTTAAAAACTCAACTTAATAAAATATTCAAGTCTTTTAAACAATTATAAAAAATTATGGCGACCAAAATTAAAATAAATAAATGAAAACTGTGAAATTTTAGGAATAGAAAGAGAGCAATCAAATATGAAACTGGTTTCAATGTTAAATTTATTTTCTTTGTGAAAAAAAAAATACAAATGAGCATGCTCTGTGAAAAGGGAGCTTAATGCATTTGCAAAAAGTATTGACCCATGTCAGCCTGCGCCGACCAAAAAGTATTGACCCATGTCAGCCTGCGCCGACCACTGAAATGAGTCGAAACTTTTTGCTCTTTGTGAATTTTCTTCATGTCCGAGGACCATACTACCTCTGATTCCCATTGGTTATAAATCCATAATTATATGATGACTTGCTTGGTATACTCCATCTTGCAGATGCATTAAGCCCCCTTTTGCTAGAGCATGGCTCAAATTTATTGTACCCACAAATCAGCACATAGTCTTAATTCTGTAACAGTGAACAAAATTTTAGACTCATCCATATTGCAAGCATTTGTAGACGAAAAATTCAGTTCGTCCAAATGATAAAAGTTGTCTTTGAAAGACAAGAAAACAATGAAAAACCAAATGTAGCCATGTTGATAGGACTTGACTTTGAAAGGGTTGAAAACATTGGTGTAAAAGGAGAAAATATTGGGTACCAGCATTTTCTGCTTTTCCTAAAATGTTTTCAGAGGTTTTCTTCCTCCGGATCATAAAAATGGGACTGATGACGAGTTAATTTAAAATTTGCAGCATAGACCACCTGAAGACGCCATATTGTTCTTGCAGCTAACTTCTATCCGAAACAAAGTGGTAAAATCCTGCTCTTAACTAGTTATTTTGCCTTTTTCGCAATGTTTTTGCATTTATTCCTTCATACATATTCAAGATTTTACAAGGAAGTTTTCAAAGTCAACCACAAGTTTGTTTTTTGAAGGATTAAAATGAGAGAGTTATACAGTTCTAAAATGTTCATGTAAATTTAGAGTTACCCTTTACCAAACAACCCTGTGGTTTTGGGATCTTGAAGAAGCAGCCTTTTAAAAACATTGAGGGAAGAGAAAAAATTTTCTGTTCACCCCCCCCCCCCCCCCCCCCACGTTTTTCTACCCCTTCAATGACAGACCCCATCATTTGAGCTTCATATGATTTGTCCTCAGAAATTCATCCTCAGAAAATGATTTCAGTTTGAACCTAAAATGTCATCTGGTAAACAATGATGAAATGAATACCCATCTGCTATTACCACAATTTAACCCTTTACTACACAACAAGAATTCAAGACTTGTCCCAATTAAATGTATTTGCAGATGAAAACTTTAAATGTGGCTCAAGTGATGAGAGTAGTCTTGAAAAAGAAACCATCATGGGACAAGGAGAATTTGCTGGTTACCAGTTTTTTCTCCATTTCCCAAAATTTTTCAAAAGGTTTTTTTTTTCTCAGGGTCGTTAAAACTTGGGATTGTCTGGTAGAGGGTCAATTAGGTCTGGCTTATTGAAGTTAAATGTGCAATTCAATCTAGATTTGTGTTTTTACCTCCTGAAACAAATTAGCCACTGAAAACTCTGACAAATGTCCTAGTTGAATGCAAATCATCAACATGAATTAAAGACCTACACAATCCTGCTTGTGAAAGCAAAGTGGCAGGAAAAGAAATTCGCCTTAACGAAACAATTACACTTTTAACAACTCTGAGAAAGAAGCCCATGGAAAACATAGTGGGAAAAGGAGAAAATGCTGGTAACCAGTATTTTCTCCTTTTCCCACACTGTTTTCTACCAGTTCAAAGACATAGGCTATCATTTCAAAAACATTTGATTTGACTTGACTTCTGTAATTTCCTTTGATACCGGCGAGTCTAAAATTTTGCCATGTGGTAAAGAGATAATTAGCAATTTCTTGTTTTGCCACAATTTTTTCAAAAGTGGTCTGCTGCACAACATACAAAAGCACCCTAAGCAGGTGCTAATGCTTTGCCGCAACTGCTTTTTCTGAGTGAAAATTCTACGTCCAAAAAAGGGCATTACTAGGTTTTTTAGAGTTACCTACCATTCTGGTATGGGTATTGATTTTGATAGTTAACAGCTAGCCCAACTTTGAAGTACCGATATCTTTTGCAATGAGAGAAATATGAAAACAATGTCGAAGATTTTTTATCGGAAAAGTGACTCTCTTCAGATTCTTTAAACCTGGCAGACGGTTTAGATTTTAGATCAAACTGCATGTTCTGTACAGTCTGATCTTGATCTACACAAACTGCAAAAGCCACCTAAGTCACTCATGGCAGTAAAAAGTTTCTTACCCAAAAAGTGACGAGCGTCAAATTCCGTAAATCTGACATATATACCACACAACACACACAGTGTTGTCAGAACATTGTAACACCATTAACCCTTTACCAGACAATGTCTTTGGGACTCTGAGTAAGAAAACTTTTGAAAACATTGCAGAAAAAGGAGAAAATCCTGGCAAAAGCCAGCATTTTCTCCTTTTCCAAAAATGTTTTCTACTCTTTCAAAACAAATCGAAATCACCTGAACCACAATGGTTTTGTTGTCTGCACTTACTTTTCAATGTGGATAAATCTTAAGATTTTGTCGGCTGGTAAAGAGTACACACCAAACTGACACACATTCATCACAAAGTGACTTGTCGAATATAAAAAATACAAACGAAAAATAATACATTGTGACAAATCACCTTGCTCTGTGCTATTTATAGTAACAACGTAAAAGATAACTAACCCGAACAGGGAGCTGTGCTAGGGCTGGATGTTGCATGAGTGCTGTGTGATGAAGGGCAGTTGCAGGGGCCAACTCGGGGTATGCCAAGGCGTGTTGTGGAACCAAGGCCTCTGGCCCAGCCGCCGGAAAAAACGCGGCGCCCAGGTCCTCTGTGAAAATGAAGAAAAAAGAGAACACGCACACGTGAGAGACATATGTACATACAGCTGACAGGGTGTGGCTATTTGTAAATCAGTATTAGAATGCATGTGTACCATTGATTTGATTGGTCAGAAGGTAAGAAAAGAGTGACAGCATTTCCTTTTTTTTTTATTTTTTTTACCCTATACCACACAATCTGGAGTTGTAATGACACCGAGAAAAAGGCTTTTGAAAACATTGTGGAAAAAGAAAATGCTAGTAAGTAGCATTTTCCTCTCTTCCCAAGATGCTTTCTACCCATTAAAAAGAAACATCAAATTTTGAGTCACATTTACTTGTTGTCTGCACATGCTTTCAATTTGGCCAAATCTAAAATTTTGATGTGTGCTAAAGGGTTAACAACATGTGGAGAAGATTCCATTTTAATGTGAGAGGTGTTAAAGGTACATGCTGGAAGTGACTGTGTCCTAATTTTAATCAGATTATTTTCATATTGTGTACCAAACCACTTTAGAAAAATTTTGTGGCAAAGGGAGAAACTACTCATGTTGATCAGTTTCCCCCTTTTTCCACAATGCGTTCATTGTAATGTATTTATGTATTAAATCTGAATTATGTTTTGTATTCATATTTCACAAGGTTGTTTTCAAAGTTGTGTTTAAAGGGGATAATCTTACATGCGCTTTCTAGACTCATTTAAAGAGAAAAGATGCTACAGGCATGAGAACAAAGTGAGCAAAATGCATTTTGGGTGTGCAAAATCTACTCATTGTCAGTCTTACACAGATAGCTTTTGCAAACATTTTTGGCCAGTGAAGACTTAGTTGAGGTAAGCAAATTGAAAAATTGCCAGATTTTTGAAAAATCAAAACCAGCAACTTTATTAACTTCCAGCAAATACCTTGTTTCCATCACAGTCTGGCAAAATTAATATGTCTGAGTTTAACTCTGTACCAGATGACAAGATTTTGACCTGTCCATATTGAAATGGCTTTTTTTGTAGAAGACATACCAAGTGTGGTTCAAATGATCAAATTTTTAATTTGAAAGAGTAGAAAACATTTTGAAAAAGGAGGAAATGCTGATTACCAGCATTTCTCCTTTTCACACAATGTTTACAGAAGTACATTTGGTCAGGGTCGCAAAAATATGGAACTGTCTGGTACAGGGTTGATATTGTGAAAATCAGTGGTACAAAAAATTTGATTGAGAAGATCAATTATCAGATGTTATATATTCTTTCAAAACAAGCTTGAAATTACCATATCAGGGTCTTTCTATAGAATCAATATTTGGAATGTCAAGTGTAAAAGAAAATTTTTCTGACAATAAATGCTACAAAGCAATTTTTCTAGGTGTGAAGTTTATGTAATCATACTACATAAGGCAAAAGTATGAAAAGATTACTTTGAAAGCACACCAGGAGAAAAGTGATTTATATGATAAAAAAAAAAACAGCTTGAAAAATACAAAATGTTCATTTAGAGAGGTTCTGTTTTCATATTAACTGTTATATCTCCCGTAACCAACTGATTGACAACTGGCAACATCAAACTTGTCAATAGCAGGTACATGTATTTGTTGTAAAATGCACCCGTCAAAAAGCTTACGACAGAATGCCATAAAGTCTGATTTAGAATGACACAAATTCTGTAATAATATTGTGACGATGTTAATTTCTTACGGTCTTACAATGTCTTGTATTGTATTGTACCAGACAGAATTCTGCCCGGTAGAAGTTTGGTGTTACCTGCTGATGGAACGGAGATCGATAACAGGCTGCCAGTTTAGTTTTCATGTACAGGAAACTAATTTATAGTTATCCAGGTCTTCAAGAGCTTTGTGATCAAAGTAAAAAAAGTAACATGCAAGCATTTCAAAGATAAAGATATGGTGCTATTTATGGAAGGAATACTACACAAGAAGGTTACGTTTGTGCATAACATTCCACAAAGTAATATGACCCAAATTGGAAGGAGCAGGTTTGATTTGAGACATTTACAATCATACCGTAATAGGAACAATATTATAAATCACCTTTTACCAAACAATCACCTGTTTTAACACAGAAAATAGCTTTTGAAAACATTAAGGCAAAAAGGAGAAAATGCTAGTAACAAGATTTTTCTCCAATTCCCACAATCTTGTCCATCCTTTCAAAAAACAAATCTCACTATTTGAGCCACAGCTAATGTCATCTGCAAAGCTTTCAATTTGGACAAGTCTAAAATTTTGTAGTGTTAAAGAGGACAAAATAAATTGATTTACAAAATAATCAGCTGTGAAACTAAGTACAAATACATTATAATGGAGAAAAACTGAATTCCGTACAAAATAACGTAAAATTGAACAGCTTCCATGGAAATCACTTCATTTTCCTGTAAACCAAGTTAACGTTATCAATTAATTAAGCTAATGAAAATATATAACCTTTGCTTCTTCCTTTGTATTGTCAATAATTTCTGAGGATAAAAGAAATCGGGTAACATACCTACAAATAGTGCATCAACTTTCATAACTCTTTTAACCCTTTATCACACAATCCAGAGTTTTAACGACCCTAAGGAAGCAGCCTTTTGAAAACATTGTAGGTAAATGAGAAAATGCTGGTAACCAGCATTTTCTCCTTTTCCTACAATGTTTTCTACCCTGTTCGATACAATTTTCATCAATTATGCCACATCTATTTTCTCGTCTGCAAGTGCTTTAAATTTAATTCAGTCTAAAATGTTGTCGTTTGGTAAAGAGTTAATGACAACATTTTTTGACTAGTCCAAATTCAAAGCATTTGCAGATAACAAGTTTGATGTGCTCAAATGACTGAACTTGTCTTTGAAAGTGTAGAAAACATTGTGGGAAAAGGATAAAGTGATGGTTCCAAGCTTTTTCTCCTTTTCACACGTGTTTCAAAAAGGCTGCGGCTTTTGGATCATGAAATTCAGGATAGTAAGTAACAAGAACCGGATACCCACTTTTTGCAGATGTATTAAGCCTCTTTTTTAAAGATCGTGACTCATGTCATTCTAAAATATTACTCGGGAAAAGCAGGTCAGATAATCTACTGTATAATTGTTCCAAAAGATTTTGAATTATGTTTATTATAGTATGTAGAAAGATAATTTCATTAGTTTCACACCGTATCTTTACAATTCTTTCTGATTCAGTTGGATTTGATTCCGAGAGAAGAAAAGGTTGAAATAGAAATTCTGTGTATTGTGTTGGTTTTCACTTTCTCCATCCAGAAACATTTAGTTTCCTGCTCAAGATGCAATAAGGAATAAACACAACATCACAACATATAACCTATCCCTGGACAGGACAGGAATATCAGCTGTCCCCAGTATGTCTTAACCTGGTTATCATCATTTCTTTTTTTAAACCAACCGTAGGCCACTTGGCATTTGGATAGCTGTTACCATCAGTGATATGATGCTGGTTTCATCTGTTTTGTTCATAAGTGGAATGAAGAAACCATAACTTTATACAAATTGTGCCTTTTTGCAAATATTACCAAAATACTGTATGCACGTGCAACTTGGGGTAAGCGAAAAATATATAATCAGACACAAAAAAAAAATTTAAGAAAAATAATTGGTAATGCAAAATAAGTGAAAAGACAGATAATTGAAGTTCAGGAAAACTAAGTTGAATAAAAATCAATGCACAGTGCCTGTAATGGGTTGCTACAAAAACCAATGCTTTAACATTCAGACATTCATTCCAAAAAGTGCTTAATACGCTAAATATAGAGCAAAAACTAGAACTTGTTTTTCTACAAAAAAACAGATGTTTCTCCCCTTTTTGGTGTCAGAAGGATTGATATGTCACCAAGGTAATTTCTAACTGAAATAATGGTCATTTTTCTCTAAAGATTTTCGAGTTATAGAGCGGACACGAAATTGTACGTAAAATGAGTAAGGAAAATAATCAAAGGGAAATAACTCGAAAAATATACAAGCCAGAGTTATGGTTCTTGTGCATGAAACTTTGTCTCATGGTGCTTTACAAATGTGTGAAGTTTTATCAAAATATCTTAAAAAATTTTCGAGTTATAGAGCGGGCATGATTTGTGACGGACAGACAGACAGACAGACAGATGGACGGACACACGGGGGAAAAACAATTTGTCTCCAGACCCTGACGGGGGGAGACAAAAAAATGCAATAAGAAATCCTTGCAAAAAATTGTAACTTCATACTGTACAAGTGGAAAATTTTGCGATGTGGAAAATTTTGCGATTTCACAAATTCGAAAGATTCGCAAACTTTTGTAGTATTTTACGACAAGTATACTAACAAATAACGAGTGTCTTGAATTCGCAAACATTTCTGTACGCAAAGTGTCTGCAATTGGCAATTCGCAAATTTTTCGACATGCGTATATATCCACGTATACAGTACTTTATATTCAGCTTAGCTTAACCCTTTATTACACAATGCCGACCTATAACAACCCTGGAAAAGATGCCTTCCAAAAACATTGTGGGAAAAGGAGAAAATGCTGGTAACCATTTACCATTTATGTTTTCTACCCTATCAAAGAGAAACTGCACCATTTGAGCCACACTGATTGTCGTCTGCAAATGTTTTCAATTCTGACAAGGCTAAAACTTTGTTGTCCGGTAAAGGGTTAAACCTTTAACTCATTACCAAACGACAAAATTTTAGGTTTGTCCAAATCAAAAGCATTTGCAGACGACAAAATAAAAGTGACTGTAAATTTGAAATTTGTTTTGTGAAGGGTAGAAAACATTTGGGAAAAGGAGAAAATGCTGGTTACCAGCATTTTCTCCTTTTCCCACAATGTTTTCTAAAGGCTTCTTTCTCAGGGTCGTCAAAAGTAGGGATTGTGTGGTAATGGGTTAAGTGCTGGAACCGAGTAAAGTTGAATCTGCAGATAGTGTACATCCAAGATCAGACTGCACAGAAGATCTACTTCTGCAAATTTTGATTTTGGTGTTTGGTAAAAAGTGGAGGACAGTGTGGAATGGCATCAGTTCAGATTTTTGGTGCAGTCTCATCTTGGATTTACACAGTTCCTCTCTTCCCTTAACTACTGGCCAATGAAGCTTTAACTTCACAATATTAAATTTTGTGTGTGTTTCACACACTGCAACTGTCTGCATTTTGAGGCTAAAGAAGATAAAAAACTTCCTGAGTTTAACTCTTTACTGCACAATGCCGACTTTTAATGACCCTGGGAAAGAGGCCTTTTGAAAACATTGTGGAAAAAGGAGAAAATGCATTTTCTCCTTTTCCCACAATGTTTTCTACCCTATCAAAGAAAATTTGCATCATTTGAACAACACTGAAATCGTTGTCTGCAAATGCTTTAAATTTGGACAAGGCTAAAATTTTGTCATCTGGTAAAGAGTTAAGCTGATTTCATTTTCAGCCATCCAAAGAGACTGAGTATTAAATTTACTTTTCCAAAGCTGCGGAAAACCTTTTTGGAAAGGGCACAACTTAAACAGAATGATAGTGAAATGTGAGTATGAGTATTGTGATAAACATTTATTGTGATAAACAGAAACTGTAGTAAATGTACAAAATGTTGTATTGGATGTACACAGAAGTTAATGAAATGATTCTTAAGCTAAAATTTGTATACTTACGTCCTGTGATGGGATGTATAAGTGTTGGATGTGTTGCCGGTTGAGGCGATTGTTGTTTCGGTTTTGTGACTTTAGTGTTGCTTTTAGCAAACTCTAGACGTAACGTCTGTGGTAAATCTGGGTCAAATCGAACACCCTGTAAAAATGTGAGGAAAAAATCAAAGCAAACCCACATAAAAATATTCAACTGAACCAATCACAAGATCTTTGACTAGAGTTTTTTCTGACCTAAATTAATAAGAGGACAATGACAGCCCTATATCACTCACCTGAGTCAATAAAAACTGACTTGAAAATACTGTAACATCTTTGATTTATATTTTTTCTGATCTAAAATATCATTACATTAATAAGAGGATAATGACAGCCCTGTATCACTCACCTGACACAATAAAAACTGACTTGAAATACTGTATGGCCAATTTTTGAAAATTGTGGCAAAATTTGAACAACTTCCTTTAACCCTTTAGCACATAATCCAAAATTTAAATGACCCGTAGGAAGAAGACTTTTAAAAACTTGTGGAAAAAGGAGAAAATGCTAGTAACCAGGACCTTCTCATTTTCCCGCAACATTTTCAAACCTTTCAAAAATGGATTTTCTCAACTTTGTGAAAAAGTAGCCACTGACTTGGAAAAAAAGTTGATCAAAGAAGGCTTATAGACGCTCTGGAAATTCATGGAGAGGTGCACTGGCTACCATGATATAACTGACATACTGTTGAAGATAACTGTTGCAAATAGATTTAAGCACCAATCAAACGAAGAGGCAATTTACCAACCTGGAGATCTTGTTTCGCTGCCTCTGCTGCAACTCTAGAACTAAAGGTGACAAATCCTACAGGCTGTAATGTAGTTAAAAATAGACATAACTTTGGTAAGAAGACAATATGAAGATGGCAAGAGTAGCACTTATCACTTATACCAAACAATCATGTATTTAAATGAATGACCTTATAGAAGAAAACTTTTGAAAAGATTGTGGGAAAAGAAGAAAATGCTGGTAACCAGCATTTTCTCCTTTTGTCACAATCTTTTGTACCCTTTCAAAGATTTTCATTTGTAGAAGACTGTAAATTTCATTTCTTAAATAATGTATTTAATTAGTTAACATTATTAGACGTATTACATGTATACATGTCCTAAATTTAATTACCAATACACTTACATTATAAAAAATTATATCTTAATTATTTTTTGCTCATATCTTATTTGCTAGATGCATAAGCAACAAACTGAGTTACCTATCGCAATACGAAATGTTAAGGTCTTTTAAGTCAAACTGACCAAAAACTTAAGTATATTCACTGAACACAACTAATTTCTCTATTTTTTTCGTTCTGCAATGGAATCAAATTGTCAATCAAAAAGGAAAAAAGGGGGAGGGTATCCCTTGTAAAGATATAAAGATACCAAGTTAGGAAAAAAGGATCTAACCAAAAAAAGGACATGAGGTACCACCATTGACAAGACTATCATGCTTTATCATAGCAGCAGAATTTCAAAATTAGCCCTTTACCGAAGAATCATATGTTTTTAAAACCAAGAGGAAGAAAGCCTTTGAAAACCTTGTGGGAAAAGGAGAAAATGATGATGACCACAATCTCCTTCTCTTTTCATGTTTCCTACCCTTTCTAAAACAAAACTTGTCATTTTAGCAACATCTAATTCCTTGTCTGCGTATGCTTTCAATATAGACAAGTGCAAAGAATTTTTCATTAGAGTTACACATATATGGGTTGCAACATGCGATAAGGGGCATTTGGACATTTGCGTAAAGTGCCGTCTCGGATCAGCCTGCGCAGTTCGCGCAGGCTAATCCGAGATGGCACTTTACGACTACATTAGATTTTTTCCTACAGTAGACCTGCGTGAAACAGAGAATTACATAAACACGGAAAGTGTCGTTTCGGATTAGCCTGCGCGGACTGCGCAGGCTGATCCGAGACGACACTTTACGCAAATGTCCGAATGCCCCTTTTCACGTGTTGCAGGCCATATCATAGAATACAACGGAAGATCAGAGTATTGTGTGAAAGGAAAGATTAAAAAAAAAAAAGGATTTTGATCATATCCAGTAATAAAATGCAATTCATTCTGCAGCCATAGACTGTTAACTATGTGTATACAAGTATGACTTTTTTGTGTTTCTACAGTGGAAAGCTTCGGACTCTAAATAGGAATGGGAAGCTATCAGTAGCAATATTTGTATGTTGTCTCATATGACTCAACCAGATCTTGAATCCATGATTTTCTGTTCTCAATGCAGTCTAAAGGCCACAAGAAGATCGAGTCTCAGTACAGTAAAACTTTAAAAACAGTCACATGCTTTATAAGTTGAGAGCTGGGTAGAAAGAATGGAAATCAACAACAAGAACCTAACCATTCACTAATGATTTCGCAGACTTTTCACAGACTTCTTCACAAGACAACAATCAATTTAACTTGGCATTAATAAATTCATACTTTCAAGTGAGTAATCATATTTTCTTTTTAAGCACATAATCAATGTTTTTGAAAAATCCAAACACTGTATGAAAGGTTATCTGCTAATCTAAGAGGTATGCTTGAACTTGAAACTTGAAGAAGTATTACATTTAAACAAACTTATAAAAAAAAAAAGAGGCTTAAAACTTTTTAAAAAACTTTTGAATAAAAACCAACAGAGCTCGACTGGCACTTAGATTAGTAGACTAATGAATACTTATCTCTAACCCAGATCTACTATTGGTGATGGACAAATGCAGGAAAAGGAAATTTGGACAATTTTTTTAATCGAATAGCTTTTTTGGAAAATATGCATGAGGGGAATGAATACTACAAAAGTGTCAAATTTTAAAACTAAATTTTCCAAAAGATCAATAAAACATACAAAAATTTTGAATTCATCATAAAATTGAATATGAATTTTAATATGATATATATTGAAATTAATGGAAATCTATAATCTTTTAAACTAAGATGAAATAAAATATTCTACTAAATACATTTTTCTAATCCAAGTTCATTAAGGTCTGGTGAAAATAAAATTATAATCAAGACTAAATTAGAGACACAAATAAAAAAAAATCTCACTAATTTCCTATAAATTTATGCAAGTAAATAAAATCTAAAACTTTAATTTTGATAAAGGAGAATTTCTTGTATCATTCCCTACAGTAATAGAATTAAACTATCTTGTTATTCAATTTGGAAGAATAATATCTTACCACAAATTCAATCATGAAACTAATTGTTGAAAAAGCAGTTTAAATACTTCCAGAAACATTTCTTTAATATGGTTATGAAATTTAATTCAATGTAACATGCCTATTAAATATTTTCAGACCCTTCAAATGACAACTCTAACCCTTTACCAAACAATCCCTGGTTTTCACAACTCTGAGAAAGAAGCCTTTTGAAAACATTGTGGGAAAAGGAGAAAATGCTGGTAACCAGCATTTTCTCCTTTTCCTACAATGCTTTCTACCCTTTCCAACACAAAATTCCATTTTTGAGTCACAATAACCTTGTTGTCTGCAAATGCTTTGAATTTAGATGAGTCTAAAATTTTGTTGTTTGGTAAAGAGTTAAAAAGACCTTAGTTTTAACTAGGAAAACAATGACTTTGAACTTGAATTTCAAACTCCAAAGAAAATTTGGGAAAAAATCTTTTGATACTAGATAAAAGGCATTTCAAAGATAAATGTAAAAGATATAAAACTTATTATACTAAAATATACAAATTTGACGATGTAACTTATTTGATTTTTTCACCAATGCAATTAGGGAGAGAAAAAAATAATAATGATAATAGTAATAAATTAATCAATTATGAAGACAGTCAAAATATAATATTTTAATGCTGGTTAAAATGGATACCAAGAGGAAGAAAATAATGGAAACTTCAAGAAACAACGAAAATATATTGTAGTTGTACATTGAGGGAAAGAACTTTTAATACTTTATAGCATCACTGAATCATATTATGCAATAATTCTCTTGTATACATTCATAGCTGTAAATATGGTCAAAATGAAATGAAAGCAGACTGCAGTTATCTAGCAGACAAGAAAGATACGGACTCTATTTCAATTTTTAGTGTACAATCCCTGGTTTTTCTGACCCTGAAGAAAAAGCTTTTGAAAATATTGCTGGAATAGGAGAAAATACTGGTGACCAGCATTTTCACCTTTTCCAACAATATTTTCTACCCTTCCAAAGACAAACTTTGTCATTTGACCCCTATTTGATTTGTCTTCTGCAAAATGCTTTGATTTAGTTATGTCTAGATCTAGCATTTTATCCTGTATTACAGAACTGAAGTAATCCACAAAATCAGATGAAAAAAAATATCATGTATATCAACAGCAAAAAAAAAAATTTTTTTTTCCCCCACTGATATTGTGATATTGAAAACATTGCATGTACTGCAGAAACTACATGTCACAATCAACTGTTCTCCTTCCCAATATGTTTTCAAGAGTTGTCTTTCACAGGGATGTAAAAAGTTTGTGTGATATTTTGTTAAGAACTAAAATGTCCGCTATGCAGCAATAGGTCTCAAATGTAATTCTGCAATATTTACATTACTACTGCAAGTTACCCTGCATTTCAATGTGATTTTTACTATCAATATTTCCTTCTATTTCAAAGAGTCCATATCTTTCCTGCTAAAAATCATGGCACCACATGTTTGAAAATGACCATGTAAATTATAAATGACCATGGCAGTTGTTAAACTTGTCGCAATTTGGACATTAAGCCTCATAGCACCAAACAGACTAAGCAGAAATTAATAATCTGCCCCCAATTTTCAATTTCAGATCTTATATCTTAGCTAGAACATCCTAACAGTGCTCTTATTGCAGATCTAGGATAAGACTACTTGTTTTGTGCAATCTGCTTTTGATCTACATTGCAAATGTAACTAAAGTTGTGAAAGGCTCTAATTAAGTCACGAGCTTCTATCATTCTTAATCAACAAGGTCCCATTTTTCAATGTCCTGATTTACTTGTGACGACATCTTGCAACTAATCTTTCACACAAACAACAGGCACCTTCACCAGCCTATTTTGTCTAAGTTTACCTTCACCTTTGAAACACCTAGTTTTTATCAAATTTTAGAAATATCTTGCAAACACTCTATCCACCTTTTTTCTTTTAACACAATGTCCCATCACCAAAGCATATTTTAAGTTCAAACGGTTTCTAAGACTGTTTCAAAAATTTTTTCTTAACCCTTTACCACACAATCCCAAGTTTTAACAACCCCCAGGTAGAGGCCTTTTCAAAACATTTGGGGAAAGTAGAAAATTCTGGTTACCAGCATTTTTCACTCAATTTCCCACAATGTTTTCTAAAAATCTTCCATCATAATTGTGATGTAAGAAGAAAGCACATGGCATGATGACAATGACACAGGCATCAACAAGGCTATGTGAATACCTCTTCAAAAACAGCCTAGATAAAAATGCTTATTTTCCCACATAAATTGCCTTTCATGTTCAAGGTCATTTTCAAACGATGCTGTATACCATGGGTTAATAAGGCAGTACTATACATTGTCGTGCATTTGTATACTTACTGATGTATTTTTCCCATTTTTATTGGTCACTTTTAATAGTGACCCTTCGTAACCCTGTAAACATAGCATTATAATAGTGAACTATAAGAAACACAAAACAGTGAGCGTGAATGGTGATCATGCTTGGTTACTATGACGACTGTTATTTGGAGAGATTTGGCTTGTTGTCATGTAAATAGTAACTGAACACATAGATAGACATAATTACATAGTAAATATAGCGACAGAATCTCGTCATCACTGCAATTAACTTTGCACAATGAAAAAACACATTTAAATCTTTTATTAATATGTTTTTATTTTTCAACCAAATTCCCTTACCATGCTGTGAAATCCAATTAAAATCCTTAAAATGCTTGTCTCTCATTCATTTCCTTGGAATTTTTGTTCATAATTTCTGAGGTTAATGTTATTATACCCGAGTCAGTAACTTTTGGAATAATTATTGTTTTATATCAATGGCCAACTAAGACTCTCCACTTCAGTATCTAAATAAAGACAAAAAGGTCATGACTGTGACATAGCTGACCAATCAGATTTTGTACCAGATTTTTCACTTGTTGTTGTGGCTTTGTTATTTCATTGGTCAATTTACCCTTTTTCACACAATCCCAAGTTGTAACAATGCTGATGAAAAGGGCTTTTGAAAACATGGGAAAAGATGAAAATGCTGGTAACCAGCATTTACTCCTTTTCTCACAATATTTCCTACCCTATCAAAGGCAGGAATCATCATTTGAGCTACATTTATTTCATCTTCTGCAAAGCTCTGAGATTGGTCAAGACAAAATCTTGTTGTTTGGTAAAGGGTTAATTGATACAACAGGTTATCTACCTTACACCAAACAATCCGTACTTTTTAGCCATCATGTGGTTAAAGGATTTAGAAAACACTGTGGTAAAGAAGAAAATGCTGACAGCCAGCATCTATTCCTTTTCCCATAATGTTTTTTCTACCATTTTAAAGCCAAATTCCTTCATTTTTGCCACATTTTATTTATGGTCTGCAAATATTTTCAGTTTGGATAAGCCTTAAATTTTGTCATCTGGTGAAGGGTAAGCCCACAGTTACAAATATTTCTTTCCTCTATTTAGACATTGAGTACCTGCATACTCTTTCACAAACCTTGTTCAACATCATTGTGCAAAGTTAACTTAGCGAGAATGGAGACTTGTTCAGCCTTAATAAATATACAACGGTCACACTTTGCTGTAAACACAGCACACTTCTACAATTTCTTTTTTTTTAATCACTTTTCTGAAATTACCACGTTCGAGAGCTATCACATGTTCTTTTCATTAATGTAACCAGGTGAGAAAATTTATGCAGCCAGACCGGGGCTCGAACCCGGGACCCCTGGCATACAGGGCAAGTGCTCTACCGACCGAGCTACCGAGCCGCCTCCACAAATCACTCAACGATATGGGTTCTTAAACCGTTACATTATAGGCCGTTACATACTCCCCTGCCAATTTGGAATTCGTCCCCGAATTCACAGGACAAAGAACAAATTGCTATGTTCTTGACAAACCCAAGGGCTGTTATACATGGGAGAACTAATTAATTGACCAAGCAATCATCGCAACGGCCCCACGTTGGGCGCCAAATGTAACCAGGTGAGAAAATTTATGCAGCCAGACCGGGGCTCGAACCCAGGACCCCTCGCATACAGGGCGAGTGCTCTACCGACCGAGCTACCGAGCCGCCTACACAAATCACTCACCGATATGGGTTCTTAAACCGTTACATTATAGGCCGTTACATAAAACAATACAGTAATAAAAGCTTGATGCATCAATAATTTTAGTATGAAAGAGCAGTGCATTTGGCAGTGACAAAAAATAACTCTTTAGGGAGGTAACTCAACTGAGAAACACCAAACTGAAAACTTTTTAAGTGGCCTAAGTTGCCTCCCTTGTTTAGGATTTTTTTTTCCCCCTTGGTGAGTGGTAAAATATTATGGTACTCTCATACCCTTTTGTTTGTTTTAGGAAATAACAACATCAGAAAGTAAAAAAAGAAAAATTCTTGGGGGAAAAAAAGAGACAATTACTAAGTGAGTTTTACCAATTACTGTACAGGCTTATTTAAAAGCAATCAGAAGCTATCAACTTACTTAAAAAGGATAAACAAGAGATAGAAAAGAAATTGCTTTACTTGAATTGCTCCCAAAAACACTTATGGAAAAGGAGCTGCTGTAAATGCTTGCTGTAAATAGCATCTGCTTCTTTTTCCTCACCTTTTTCAAAAATTTTTGACTGCACAAACATTAAAATGTAGTAATTTTGGGGGTAATTGATTAATGTTATTCCCCTTTGCCAAGATATAAAATATCCTCTGTCCTTTTCTTCATTTCCTTCTCGTTTTATTCTTTTTCTTTTCATCCATTTTCTTTCCATCAGTCAGTGGTAATTTCAGAGAGTAAAAGAAAGGAAATATTTTGTTAATATAAAGTGAAAGACATATTTCATAATTAATTTGTGACTATGCTTTATTCCTTAGCAACAAAAGTGACGTCACAAGAGGAAGTGGTTGTTACTATAGAAACAGCATTACTATGGAAACTGGGACTTCAATGACATCTATGGTCTATATATAATACAAACATTTTTCTACAAACTAGATCGTTTTGGTCATTATTGGTACAAAAGTTAAAAGAGAAAAAATACTCAATGTAGAAAAATGTTTTATATATAGATATTAAAGAATTTGGAGACAGTCCCGTCAATTGTTGTTTACTTACGTTGTTAGTTTTGCCTAGTGGTGTTTTGCCCATCATCTTAAGAAGGGCATTTTCATATCCCTAGACATAACAATGCAATCAAAATGTTATATTAATAAAGCAAATCAGAGATCAATCTATCAAACCTTAGGCTGCTAAGCGTGACTCTAGGACCTTTTGTGGCTGGTACAGATCAAAATCCAACTGAACAGAATGTGCAGTCTGATCTTGGATCTACACTGCCTATAAGGAGATTTTTTTTTTCACAAAAATACCTTGGAAATGGCATTTCTTTGGTTCTACTATCAGCCTGAAAGTTCAATTTCACTTATTTAAAAGGTTAAGGATTAAAATAAGAAATCAAGAAAAAAAGTTAAAAAATAATCATCTATCAAAGTCCAAAAAATCACTAGGCACTAGAATAATGTCAAAATGCAATTCAGAAATGCTTTCAATATGAACAAGCCTCAAATTTTATCATGTGCCTAAGAATTCAAACATAGATAAATTTGTAAATATTGTGGCAAAGGAAAAATTGTATCAATGTTGTTTGTCTTCCTTTTGCTGTCAGGAGCGGTCTACAGGTGGAAATATGTTTGACATAGAAAATATGTGCTTTTTTTAGAAAAAAACCTATATTGTGGGTTTTCAAATAAACTGTTGTAGTAGGATATTTCTTACAAGTACCAACAGCATTGGTTTTGAAAAAGAAACAATTTTTTTTAATGAAAATGCCTTCATTTATGGAAACCTCTAATACTTAAGAACATATTCATTTAAACCCTTTACTATACAACATTGTTTTGGACTCATCCATATTCAAATCATTTAAAGATGCATCTTTACTCGTTTTCATCCAGTTTTGTAACCAATTTCATCTTTATTTTATGAAATTATAATCATTCTTGTACCTTCGTGCCAAATGTTGCCCCCGACGGTTGCAAAGTTGCACATATTACAACAGATAGAAAATGCATTTCATTATCTGGAGGCTATCCCTAGACATTACAACCACAGTTTCTGGTTTAAATCGAAGACAAACCCCTGGCGTCTCTATTTCCCATAAACCTTATATCGATTTTTATCTACGTTTACACGACTATCTAGATTCTACAAACTGTAAAGTTTTAACTGCGTTTGTTTACTCTCTGGCTGTAAGGGTGCATCTTTAAGGCAATTATTGTGGATCACTTATTGGAGTTTATCTTTGCGAAAAAATTGGGGGATATGGAGAAAATGTTGCTTATCAGCATTTCCTGCATTTCCCTGCAATGTTTTCAAAAGCCTCCTTCGTCATGGTAGAAAAAATACAGGATTATTTAGGAAAAGGTTAACTCCTTACCACAAAATCCCGAGTTTGAATGACCCTGAGGAAGAAGGCTTTTGAAAACATTGTGGGAAAAGCAGAAAATGCTGGTAACCAGCAATTTCTCCTCTTCCCACAATTTTTCTACTTTTCCATAACATAAATGTTAATTTGAGTCTTATTTTATTTGTCATCTACAAGCACTTTGAATTTGGACAAATATGATATTTTTGTCCTGTATTAAGATTTGAGTTCCCTTTCAAGTTCTTAGCAAATGTGATTTGTTGAGAGCCAGAAGTTTTTAAAATTACAATAACTATATTATTAGTTTCAGAATTTTGAACTCTTATGTCCTCTGTTCTTTTGAGTAGTTCATGTATTTTGCACAAAAGCCGAGAAAAAGTTGCATTTTTACAGTTGACCTCAGGCTTAGTACATTAACAAAAAAGGGTTATGCAATCAAAGCCAATCTTCATTAAAACTATCTCAAATACCTGCAACCATTTTCCTTTATTAAAAATCTGAAAAAAAGATCCAGGCTAAATTTTTTCCATGGGAATCCTTTCTTTTTGTTATCATCTACAGTAATGATATAGTTTACAAGCAACTACATGTATCTCTTTTAATTTAACTCTTTACCAAACGGCAAAAAATTTCAATAAGTCGAAATTGAAAGCATTTGCAGACAACAAACGTGACTCAAAAATTGAAATTCATTTTAGAAAGTGTAGAAAATTTCGTGGGAAAAAGAGAAAATGCTGGTTACCAGCATTTTCTCTTTTTCCCTCTGTATTTTCAGACAGGTTCTTTCTCAGGATCGTTAAAAGTTGGGATTGTGTGGTAAAGAGTTAAACCTAGCTTTTTACATCAATTTTGAATCAAGTTCTATATTAAGGATTACGACCCCTAATTCATCAGTAAATATCATGTAAAATCAATGTTTACATAAAGGCTATTTGGCCAATCTCAGCAGCTTCCGTCATTTAATATGAGGGTATGGGTCTGTAGACTCACTAACTCATTGGTAAATATCTTGTAACATTGACGTTTTCGTAAAGGTTATTCGGCCAATCTCGGCAGCTTTCGTCTTTTAATATGAGAGTTTGGGGCTGTAGACCTCGATAGCTTACTTATAATTGCTTCCTGGAAACCTTAACCAGTAAAACTGCACCATGACATGGGTACTCATGGATTAGACCTTGACTTGATTTGGAATTAGTCATTGCAAGGGGACTTTTTCCTCTATCACTATAAATATTTTGTCCCTGGTTTCATGAGAAAGCAGCTAGTGGCTAGGAAAATGTACCATGAGAAGCATTAGTAAAAAAATCAATAGGTACACTTGCTCCCATCTTAATACTCCAACCAAAATACTATAGTAAACGACCTGAACGACCATACAAACAACTCCAAGTTTAACTCTGCAGGACCTCAAATCCATTCTGTATGAAAACTTTGAAAATATTGGGGTAGGGGGTAGTCTCAAACTAAGCACTGTTAACCTAGTTTTTTTTCCCACAAACTTGGGAGCAGTAAAATGTCTATCAGTGGAGTAAATGGTCTAAAGAAAAGACATCTAGAAATTTAATATCCACACCTTAACAAATAATTAAGTTTCAGTTCCACTGAGTGACAGGATGTTTAATAATTCATAGTTGCATGCTCAGTTTCAAATTAATCAATCAATAATCACATTACAAAGGATATAATTTGAAGCAGCCAATGGGAATGCCTCATTCATTCGCGATTGGAAATCAACCAATCCAATGAGGCCTTTTATTTTCTGCGAGTATAAATAATTGAAATAGTAGCAGACAGATACATGTCAGGGAGCACAAAAACATCAAGCCTCGCTGGGAATATATAGATCATGGAACAAGCTTTTGATCGACAAAGATTAATAATAAAATACCACTGGGATGTAGAACACTCTGTGCTATCACTTATCAAGAATTACACAAAAAACTAATTAACTTTTCCCAGCCTGAGAACAAAAAGTTCACTTGAGATACTGAATTAGTTTAATACCAGTTTTGTGATCAGATTATCCATTTAGGACTAAAAATTCCAAATATTTACCAATTTTGTATGTATTTCTACAACATATTTTTACTCTATAACTCTTTACCAAACAACAAAATTGTAGACTTGTCCAAACTGAGAGTATTTGCAGAAGACAAAACAAACAAGGCTCAAAAATGAAATTTGTTTTTGAAAAGATGGAAAACTCCTTTTCCTGCAATTTTACCCTTCCAAAACAAGTTTAAAGTTTTTAATCATGTTTATTCTAGCGTCTGCAAATGCTGTAAATTTGGAAAAGTATAAAATTTTGTCATTTGTTAAAAAGTACAAGCAGCTTGTATGGTAAGTTGTTAACTCTTAACTCTTCACCAAACGACAAAATTTAAGACTGGTCCAAATTCAAAGCATTTGCAGACGACAAAATAAATGCGGTTCAAAAAATGAAATTTGTTTTGGGAAGGGTAGAAAACATTATGGGGAAAAGGAGAAAATGCTGGTTACCAGCATTTTCTCCTTTTCCCACAATGTTTTCAAAAGGCTTTTTCTTCATGGTCGTTAAAACTCAGGATTGTGTGGTAAAGAGTTAAAGCGTGGACCACAAAGCTTATGTACATGTATAATGTAAGAAAGAAGTTTCAATATTGCTATTGTCAAGAATGTCTCAACAAGGTGGACAGCATAGATTAAAAATTAGACTGCATATATTGTGCAGTCTGATCTTGATCTAAACTGGCTGAAAATGCAACTACAGTAGTGAAAGGCATTTTGAGGTATAAGTTAGCATAAATATAAATGTCATAACAAAGTAACAGGGAAAGAGCAACAACATCTCTTTGCAAACTCTACCAGTTACAGAAAACAAGATATGACTGTAGAGAGATAAAGTATAATTTTTCATATATAATTATATGCTATGAAAAAAATCTTCTTGTCCATCGAAATAATCTTTTACAATGAAAAAATTGCATTGACGTTTTCAGGTACCTGCAATGTTTTCTCAAGGTCAAGTCTATGACCTTGAATGACCTTAAGGACTACGGAACTTACCTTATATGACCTGAATAATAAATAAAGTTCCCTTGGTTTTGCATCCATTGGCAAGCCACTCACAAATAAAGTTCGGACCTGAAAAGAGAGAGCAGAAAGAAATTCTTGTAGGAAAGATGGCTTGTGCAGTAACTATTAATCTTTTACCAAACAGTCCAAAGTGTTAATGACCCTGACAAAGAAAGCTTTAGAAAACTTTGTGGAAAAGAAGAAAATACTGATTCTTCTTTTCCTAAAGTATTTTCTATCCTTTCAAAGATAAATCACTTTAGTCAAGCAAGCTTAATTTCATTGTCTATAAGTGCTTTCAAGTCAACTGTAGAAGTCAAAACTATTGTTGTTTGGTATAGAGTTAAGGTTCTTAAGTTTTGTAACAAATATTGTCATGAAAACTGAACTAAACTTATACAAGTAACCCCTAACCAAGACCATTTAGACAGAATTTCAAATTTATTTTGCATAACATAAGCAACTCAGTTCATGGAGAGATCATTCTTAAATGCCTAAAAGCAGAGATATGGAATTTGCATATTGCATAATAGACATTTTGGTTAATAACTGTACCCATCTTTAATTCAGTAAAACTGAAGGATGAGTTTGAGACACAGAAACACCAACATCCATCTGCAGGCAAAAACAGACTACAGACAAGCGAGAAAATAGTTCCAAAAGTATTGCCAAGAAGCCAGCTGTGACCCAATTCTAGAAGTACCAGTCATGGCAAATAAGCAGCGAACAGTCCCTCAACTACACCAAGAAATAAACAAGGAAAAATTTCTACCAAGAAACAAGCAGGGAAACCCTTCAAAAAGTAATGCCAATAAATAAGCCAGGAACCAACAATAAAAGTAATGCCAATGACTGAGACATTAGGAGAAACTAAAGCATGAAATTGGTACCAGACCAAATTTGGGACAAAATGAGGAAACAATACAGAAGAACCTGCTACATTCAATTAGTTTACTATTGAATTACAAAGAGTGAAAGAAATTAACTCTATACCAGATGACCAAATTTTAGGCTCATGCAAATTGTAAGGTCTTGCGGACAACAAGTGAAAATCTGTCTCTAACGGTAGCACGTGTCCTTTAAAGAATAGAAAACATTTCAGGACAAGACAAAATGCTTTTGCCCTTATTTTTTTTTGAAAGCCTTTTTTCTCATGGTTGTTAAAACATGCAATATTTTGGTAAAGGATTGACTCTTAACCAGACAACCAAATTTAGACTTGACCAAAATCAAGCATATGGAAATAAGAAATCAAATGAACAAACACAAAGACATTCTTTTCAAAATGGCAGAACACAATGTACAAATAAAGGAAAATGTTATTACAAACATTTTCTTCCTTTTACATGTTGTTTTCTTAAGCCTATCAAAACAGGGAACCATTCTGTCAAGGGTAAACTGAAAACTGGTATTGACCAATTTCAGATGCAGGGGACTGATACTTTTATATAGCACAGAACAATGTCTTCCCTTTGTTTTATGTGCCAGCTCAGAGCATCTTGCGTGGGAAAGGAACGAAATAATGGGCATTGGGGTTTTCTTTATTTTACATGAACATTTGCACATGTCTTCATCTGCTATATTTAACTCTTTACAAATAACACAATTTTGGACATTAGTCTAGATTGAAGGCATTTAGATCTACAGATGACAAATTCAGTGTGGCTGAAATAAATTCAACTCCAAGTTAGGTTTTGTCCAAAATGTCTGCTCATGTTAAGTGCAGTCTGATCTTGATCTAGATTGATTGCAAAACCAATTATAGTTTTGCAAGGCTCCGCTTGGGTTCAAATTTCATTTTTTCTGGGTTATTTTAGCAAGAAAATCTCACTAATTATGCAGTATGATCATGATCCACACTATCTGGCAATAGCAACTATAGTTCAGCTCAGTCTGCTACAAGGCTTAAATCTTTTTAAGATGAAAATATCTCATCAATATTGTCAGTTTTTAACTGAAAGCTTTTACAGAGCATAAATTAAGTATGACTCAAATGATGGTATTTGTCTTTAGAATGGTAGAAAACATTTCTGAAAATTGGACAAAATGCTGGTAGCCAGCATTAAATTTTACTCCTGTTCCCTCAGTATTCTCAAAAGCTTTCCACCTCAGGAAAAAGTAGAAATGCTTGAAAGCAACATTTTCTCCTTTTTCCTACAATGTTTTCTCAACCTTAGAAGACTAATTCCATCATCTGAGCCACATTTTGTCATATGCATTATGCTCTCAATATGGGCAATGCATTAAAGATTTGTTGTTGTGGTAAAGAGTTCAGTAAATTTCCAAGGCAGTGAGGTAATTCAACTCTTAATCTAATAGAACTTACAAGGAATTGTGTTTACTGAAACTAAAGACAATTATTTCTCCTGGAGCAGTAAACTCAATAACTGATGGATCCCTATAAGTAACCATTAAGATAATTACTGCTCTCTTGAACATGATAGTAATCTCATCAACCAATCCTGATCCCCTGTTTTTATTGCCTTGAGGAAGACAGTTTTTTTTCCAGAACATCGAGGGAAAAAGAGAAAATGGTGGTAGCTATCACTCTTTTCTTATCTCACACTGTTTTTTTTTCCTTTTAGAAAAAAAAAATTCAATTTAGCCACATTTAACTCTTAACTCTTTACTGCACATTCCCAAGATTCAATGACCCTAACAAAGTCAGCTTTTGAAAATAAAGTAGCAAAAGGAGAAAGTACATGTAACTAGCATTTTCTCCTTTCGCACTATGTTTTCTACCCCATAGAAAACAAATTTCATCATTTGAGGCACATTTAAATTGTTGTCTGCAACTGTTTGGAATTCTGACTAGTCCAAAACTGTGTCGATTAAATTGCTCTCAGCAAATGCTTCCCATTATGGAAGAGTTTCAAGTATTTTTTGTCCAGTAATGAGGTAAAACTCAAGGACAGGATAATGTTCAGACAGCACCTCCCTAATAGTTTCCCTGTCAACCATGGAGAATCTTTAAGTTTGTGGTTCTTTTTTCAACACTAATTTTTGCCTTCATGATGCCTGTACCACATTATCTGAGAGTTTAAAAAATCCAGAACCTTTTGAAAACTTTGTAGGAAAAGGAGAAAATGCTGGTAACCAGCATTTTCTTCTTTTCCCACTAAGTTTCTACCCTTTCGAAGACAAATTGCATCATTTGAGCCACATTCAATGTGTTGTCTGCCGATTCTTTCATTTTCAGCAAGTCTAAAATTTTGTCATGAGGTAAAGAGTTATAAAAGCAAACAAACTGGGTATGTTAATTAAAGCATAGGAACCAGTTTGTAAGTCAATTATAACATTTATTTTTTCTCTTCTATATTCATTTCTGTATTAATGATAATTTATGGGTGAAATCCAATGCCAATTGTTTCGAGATATAATGCATTATTAAGCTCAAACTGTTATCAAAGGCTTAGAATAGACTTTGTTCCAAGTCCCTATATTTCTCCTATTTCTTTGCTATCAACGGATATTGAAGTTATTGACTAACTGATTGATTGGTTGATTGGCTGATTGATTGCTTGATCAGTTGATTGACTGATTGATTGGCACTTTACACCGATTTCACATATCAATGCCAGAGCCTATCTATTCACGTTTCACCAGTGCTAAGCTACGGCTGGGACTGAAGTGTTTTACCCAATGGCATGCTCACAAAACAAAAAAAGTGCCTTGATTGGGGATCAAAGCCATGGCTTCCAGAGTACTGCACATTCACCACTGAGCACTGCCCCAGCAGTGTAGTGAATTTCACAACTATGTATCATATTTTTAATTTATGTTGATTATCCAAGAATGTTTTCAGAACTGTCTGCAGCAAATTAATTTCAGATCATGGGTCATATTATAATCTACAGAAATTTGGCATGATGGATGAAAATCCTAAATATCTCATACTTAAATTTTTTCTATTCAATTTCTCATTCACCCAGATTCTAGATACAGCTATTTTTTACCAAAGAATATCAATATGTGACCAAAAGGCATCTTCTTCAGTAAACCCAACTCACTTGAGACTACTTTACTCAAACTGCGCCATATACTCTTCAGGCATGACAGCCAAGAAGGTAGAAAGAGTTGAAAGGAAGTCAATAAAAACCTTCATCCTTATTGGCAAGATTTTACCCCCCCTCCAAACTTTCTACCAAACAGTGGCAATTTAAACTTTTTTAAATTGAACATATTTTCAGACGACAATTTGAATGTGGCTCAAATGATGAGATCTGTCTTTGTTAGGATTAAATACATAATGGAAAACGGAGAAAATGCAGGTTACCAGCATTTTCTCCTTTTCCCATGTTTTCAAAAGTCTTCTTCCTCAATGTAATTAAGATAGGACTATGTGGTAATGGATTTTAAGAAAAAAATAATGTTTTTATGTTGCCTACTTGTTATAATTGTTAACATTTTTTCTACCATATTTCAATCATATTTAAATTTTGTGCGGCCAGGGCACCATCCATGAATTCCTGAACTATTACAACACAATGTGCACCATTCCTACCAAGCCATTGGCTTAATTTTCTCTAATACTGGTAACTCTTCACCACATGATCCTGTGTTTTAATGACCTTCTGAAAGACAGCTTTTGAAAACTGCGGGAACTCTTTTTCCCAAAATGTTTTTTCTTACTCAAAAACAAATCTCATCATTTGAGTTGTATTTAGCTTGCTGTCTGCAACTGCTTTGAATTTGGAAAAGTCTAAAACTTTGCTATATGTGAATGAGATAAGTTGTAAGTAAAGAATCATCTTTAACTCTTTACCAAACAACAAAATTTTGGACTCTACCAAACTGAAAGCATGTGCAGACGACATAATAAATGTAGCTCAAATAATAATTTCTGTCTTTGATAGGGTAAAAAACATTGCGGGAAAAGGAGTAAAATGCTGGTTACCAGCATTTTCTCCTTTTCCCACTATGTTTTCAAAAGCCCTCTTTCTTCAGGGTCGTTAAAACTCGGGACTGTGTAGTAAAGAGTTGATTAACCCTTTCTAGCACAATCCCAAGTATACTATCCCGAGTAAGAAAGCTTTTAAAAACATAATGGGAAATGGGAAATGCATGTGACCAGCACTTTCTCCTTTTTCCATAATGTTTTATACCCCCTCAAAAACAAATTCTAACGTTTGAGCAACTGTATCTTACACAGAACATCGACTTTTGATGACCTTGAGAAAGAAGACTTTTGAAAACATTGTGGTAAAATGAGAAAATGCTGGTAATCAGCATTTTCTCCTTTTCCCACAAATGTTTTCTACTCTATCAAAGCCTGGAACTTCCAATATTTGAGCATTATTTAATTTGTCGTCTACAAATGCTTTGGGGTTGGACAATATTTTGTCTTATGGACTGGTAATGGCTTAACTTTTCATCTGCAAGTCCTTTAAATTCGGGCAAGTCTAACATATTGTCGTCTGGTAAAGGGTTAAGCCTCTGTGTGCGTGTGTGTGTGTGGGGGGTTTATTTTGACCAAGTAGAAGATTCAAACTGGCAACTCCAAGATCACCAGCCCTGCATGTATTCCAAGTGACAAATTGAATTATGGGAAAAAAAAATTAATCTTTCATTTTCAGTCTACAATTCTAAGTATTATTTACAACATAATCATAATAGATCTCACTTTGCTGAAAATTGTGACCCTTTATGGTGTTTTGAAATTGCAAAATTCATAAAATTACAATATTTTCAGTAAAATTACAGTCATATAATTGACGTTCACTCAAGTGGAAGTTACAGGGTTTATTTATTTTATGTGCAATATTACGCTCCAGTGAATTTTTTGAAGTCAATGAAGCAGATAAAAGGAGGTTGTTCATGTATCAACTAGGATTTGTCACCTCAAATAGGTCGTTGACTGATTGTATGCTGTTTAACAGTTTTTAACATAATTTAAGTTGTACTGAGGTAGCATTGCAGCTATACATGCTTTCTTGGAGTTGTTACCAGTACCTTAGACAATATTCTTTCTCTTGCTACAGTCTGCTTCCCCAGATAAACAGCATTGAAACAATGATCAGCGGTGAGAGATTGATTAGCTCAAAGGTAGGCTATGCTACAGGCTGCTTCCCCAGATAAACAGCATTGAAACAATGATCAGCGGTGAGAGATTGATTAACTCAAAGGTCGGCTATGAGACTTGTAAGTGTCAAATCTTTGGACACCTAAGGGTAGGCATTCGAGTTCTATGACTAGCTAACTAACTCACAGTCTTTGGGATAAGAAGTTAACCCTATACCACACAATCCCGACTTTTAACGACCCTAAGGAAGAAGGCCTTTGAAAACATTGTGGGAAAAGGAGAAAATGCTAGTAACCAGCATTTTCTCCTTTTCCCACAATGTTTTTTACCCTATCAAAGACAAAAGTCATCTTTTTAGCAATAATTAATTTGTCGTCTGCAAATGTTTTCAAATTGGATATGTCTAAAATTTTGTCATCTGGTAAAGAGTTAAACCCTGGTCCCTTGTGACAGTGCTATACACCAAGCATGCTAAAGAACCAGGCATAACTTAGAACGACTTTTGTCCTGTACCTTACACTATCCCCAGCAACACAACTAACAGCCTTCTTGGGGCATCATCCACATGGGCAACTGGTTGCAACAATAAACGGAAAATCAATCATGCACAGTGTTTAATTTAGCTTTCCTTGTAAGGGGGTCCAACGGGCCAACAGACATTGAAATAGGGGGCCAATTTTTTTGAAAATTGGGGGCCCACATAAGAAATCATATTTCATTACTGAAATGTTAACCTACTTATTTAACAAGTGTTGCCTCTTTATTTAACTATGCTAATAAAACTGCAACACTGCAGAAATTATTGTTATTGACGCATCCTTGTTTCCACCACTGATTTAATCCTTAAAAAAAATGATGAAATACTAGTATGTCTGTCAATGGTAGACTTTCCAAAATTTTGATATCCCATCACAGAGGAATTTACCTTTCCCATTGATCACTCAAATTACAATTAAATTTTCTCGTCATAAACGAACCAACTTTTTAAACTGATCGCCAGGGAGCCATTTTGATTGAAACTTGCATTTCTGTCTGGGGTTTTTATTGTGGCTTGTACTAGGGGTAGGTACTGGCCCGATTGTGCTTTCAGAAGTAAAATTTGCAACAGGTTTTGCCTTTTTTGCTCCATTCAGACTTTCAAAATGCTTAGAAAATCACTTCATTACCAGGCTGAAAGATCAGCGGAAGCTCAAAGAATCGGAACCTCTGGTACCTGTTGTATCCCCATAAGTGTCCGATATGAAGATGGATAACAGGCTAAGAATTTTTACTTTAACCATAACATCTGTTGGGTTATCAATAAATTCTTACTGGAAAGCTCAGTATCTAAGGTTTATTGCGCTGAAAAAGCAGAAACTGCCGAAACGGACCCTAATTCACAGGACGGCACTTTTACGATCGAGTGTGCCTGACAGGCCCTGGCCCAAGGTTGGTTTAGAATTGCTATCTTGAACTTTAGGGGGGCCTTAGGCGCAATGGTCCGCTTTAGACTGAACACTACAACTTGGGTTTTGAATCTTTTTCGCTCACGGACAGTACATGCATCTTCATTTGATGAATTTAACCCATAGAGTACTAAATCGAAATACAAAGAAAGCTCATTTTGAACAATTTTTCTATTTTCTACAAATAATACCACATTTCCCAATCAAAAACTACATAATTGATTGTTGGGGTCTCTTTCATCACTCTCAACACTATTTTAGTAATATTACAGCAACAGCTCACTTATTCATGTATGCCATGGACCAATATTCACAAACTATTATAAACCCTTTACCACACAAACAAAAGTTTCAGCTGTTTACCAAACGGTAAGATTTTAGACTCATTTAAATTGAAAGCATTTTCAGACAACATATTAAACTTGTCTCAAATGATGGAACTTTTCTCTGAGAGATAAAAAAACATTCTGGGAAAAGGAGAAAATGCTGGTTACCAGCACTTTCTCCTTTTCCCATAGTGTTTTCAAAAGCTGCTTACCTCAATGGTCGTGGATTGATCTGGATTGTGTGGTAAAGGGTTAATGACCCTGAGAAAAGAGCTTTTGAGAACACTGTGGGAAAAGGAGAAAATGTGCAATTTTCTATTTCTAGATTCTAGAATTGGACTAGGAATTCAATTTAGAATGAATGCAGGCCCTGGTTTTCATCATTACATTAGGCTGTGGCTTGGAAGTGTCTTGGCCCCAAGAACTTTTCAATGAAAATCTTAGAATTACTCATTTTCTCATTCACACCTTTTCAAAATGGAAAACTGCGTAATTACAGAGTTACATGATTCAAAAGAACAGCCTGATGAGCAGTTTCCCAAAGAGACTTGTCATGTCCTCCTGCACAAAAAAAGGTTACCATGACAACCAGATTGTCGACGCACATGGCTAAATGCATGTCACAGTATAAATGGATAAAATCACTATGTATACTTCAAGAGCAATGAAATTACATCTCAATTCCTAACTTTTTGACAAACAGTCTAAATAATATGTTAAAATGTAAGGAAAAAGGCATTTAAAAACATTGTGGGAAAATTAGACAATGCTGGTAATCAGCATTTTCCCATTTTCCCACTATGTTTTCTATCTTTTAAATCAGGAATGTCATTATTTGAGACTTGCATATGTGGACAGCACAGATCAAAGCTCCTGCTATTCTTTTAAATACAGACCAATATGTATTAACTCTTGACCAAACAACAAAATGTTTGAAGGTGGCTGATATTAGGAGCTTTGTCCATGAAAGGCATTTTTCCTCAGGGTCATTAAAAGTTTGGATGGTGCGGTAAAGGGTTTAATCTTCAACAACCAACAAAATTGTCCAAATTGATAGCAATAATTATTGCAGAAAACAAACTCAATTTGCCTGAAATGATTGAATTAGTGAGTCAAATTGGGCTGAAAAGACATCGTGGGAAAAGTTGAAATGTGAGTTACCAACATTTTTGCCTTTTCCAACAATGTTTTTAAAAACCCTCTTCTTCAGGGTCTTTCACTCTATACCACACATTAACAACCCTTAGGAAATAGCCTTTTAAATCAAAGCATTGAGAATGCTGATGTGGCATTTGTCAAGGAAGCCACTGTGTAGAATTAATAATTTGAAAACAGGAGGGCCATGATGGCCCTGGATCGCTCACCTGAGTCAATAGGCGAAATTCACTCCACGTGCGTAATTCAATTTCTGACCAATTGTCTGGTCAATTGAGTTTAAAATGTGGCCTCTGGAGCGTCCACAAGGAATTTCCTGAAATTTACCTAGTGACCTAATTTATCACCCGATGTGATCCAATTTAGAACTCGTCAAAACATTTATCAAGACAAACATTCTGAAGAGTTTTCAAGTTAATTCAGCAATAAATGTGGCCTCTAGAGTGCCCACAAGGTGTTTCTTAAATTTGACCAAGTGACCTAGTTCATGACCCCAGGTGACCCAATTCCAAACTCACCCAATATTTCATCAAGACAAACATTCTGACCAATTTTCAAGTCAATTGAGCAAAAAATATGGCCTCTAGAGTGCCCACAAAGTATTAGTTTAATTTAACCTTGAGACCTAGTTTATGACCCCAGGTGACCCAATTTTGAACTGACTGAACACGTTGTGCTCAGGTGGGCTAACAAACTTAGAACAGGTTCACTACATACCAAATAACAAAGCTCTATGCTTTCCAGTTTTAGAAAAGAAGAATTTTAAAGTTTTCCTTCTTTGTTCCTTTGTTCGAACTTGTGACCCCCGGGGCAGGGCCAGTTTTGACCTCAGCGGCATCATTGAACAAACTTGGTAGAGGTCCACTAGGAATTGCTACATACCAAATATCAAAGCTCCACACCTTCCAGTTTTAGGGAAGGAGAATTTTAAAGTTTTCCTTCTTTGTTCCTATGTTCGAAATTGTGACCCCTGGGGCGGGGCCAGTTTTGACCCTAGGGGCATCATATGAACAAAATTGGTAGAGGTCCACTAGGAGATGCTTGATGCCAAATATCACAGCTCCATGCCTTCCAGTTTCAGAGAAGAAGAATTTTAAAGTTTTCTTTCTTTGTTCCTATGTTCGAACTTGTGACCCCCGGGGCGGGGCCAGTTTTAACCCCAGGGGCATCATATGAACAAACTTGGTAGAGGTCCACTAGGAGATGCTACTTACCAAATATCAAAGCTCTACGCCTTCTAATGTCAGAGAAGAAGATTTTTAAAGATTTTGCTATTTTTTTTCCTTTCTGTTGCCATAGCAACCAGAGTTAAGGGTGGAATCCAATCTCTTGAACAACTTTGGTAGAGCTTCACCCAAGGAACATCCCTGCCAAATTTCACCAAGATTGGCCCAGCGGTTTAGGAGGAGAAGATGTTTAAAGGAATTGTGGACAGACGGACAGATGGACGCCGGACAATGACCGATCACAATACCTCACCTTAGCACTTCGTGCTCAGGTGAGCTAAAAAAAAAAAAGAGAAATATTATTTAAATATTAACTTGAAAATCAACCTCCTAAGCAAATTAATACGTCTCTTTGGTTAAAGGGAGATTACTGGTGCCTAAGTTTGCGTTATTTGTGTATTGGTGGTCTCCCTTTGATCTTTCAAGAGGAGTCAGGAGTAACGTCCCTTGACGGAAGGATGCACGATGGGTAGAGAGAGAAGCCATGTAAATATATTGAATTCAATTAAGTTTATACCTGAATACTATGATTTTGAGATATCTTTGGCCGTCAGAACCTAATTTCCAACATTACAATAAAGTTTTCTTCCTGTAAATATTCATGCACAATCAAATGAGTAGCGTGCAATCATGGGACGAACAAGCCCAGAGACGAACTGGTTTTGGAACGAACAACCCCGAAAGCAAAGCGGTCAGAAGACAAATTTTGTGCATATCATTGCGCCAATAAAAGGCTACGAAGAGGTGAAGCTATTTTTACTCAAAAAGAAGTATTTCCACGATCGACAGCCTTTTGCAGTTTATTTCAATACGCCATTTCCAATTATATATCTGAGTGCTATTGAAAAACTCATTTGTCTTGAAAAATTGAGTTTAATTGGGTTTACTTCCTTCGGTTTTGGACAAAATACCATACATGGTCTTCAAAATTCAATATTGAACATTTATTATTGATCTCACAGTGGCATTGTCTTCGACAAATGCCACAAAAACCATAAGGGGAAAAGGAGGAAACGTTGGTAACCTGCATTTCCTCCTTTTCTCACAATGTTTTCTACCCATTGAAAGGCAATTTTATATGCTGAATAATATATAATTTGTTGTCTGCAAATGCTTTCAACTTGGACAAGGCTAAAATTTAAAATTATATCAAATTTTTTTCATGTGGTAAAAAAACAGGGTTGTTTGGTGAGGGATTAACTCTTTACCACACAATCCCGACTTTTAACGACCATGTAAGAGAAGCCTTTTGAAAACACTGTGGCAAAAGGAGAAAATGCTGGTAACCAGCATTTTCTCCTTTTCCCACAATGTTTTCTATCCTATCTAAAACAAATTTCAATTTTGAGTCAAATTTATTTTGTCATTTGCAAACGCTTTCAATTTAACCCTTAGGCTGCTAAGCATGACTCACTGACCTTTTGCAGACAGTCTAGATCAAGATCAGACTGCACAGAATGTGCAGTCTGATCTTGGATCTACACTGTCCGATATGGAGATATTTTTCCCTGAAATATATCTTTGAAATGGCAATATTTGAGTTTTTACTATCGAAATAAAAATTTTATTTTAGTTATTTAGCAGGATAAGAGTTAAACCAGTGTAAGATTCTGTCATGTGGTTAAGAGTTAAAGTGTCCAAGCAGGCTTGGTCCAAAGAAATAGTTCCATTCCAGACTAAGGGAGTAATTGATTTTCTATTGGATATGAGGAGAGTTCTCATGCTCCTATATATTGGGATTAACTCGGTATTCCCATAATCAAGTTATCCCTTTTACCAAACAATCTAGAGTTCTCATGACCCTGTGGGAAAAAAGAGCTTTTTGAAAAACATCGTGGGAAAAGTAGAAAATGCTGGTAACCAGTATTTTCTCCTTTCCCAACAATGTTTCTGTCTTTGAAAATGCAGAAATCATTATTTTAACTCTTTACCACACACGAGAATTATAGACTAGCCCATATTGAAAGCATTTGTAGACAACAAAATGAATGAGACTCAAAAATTGAAATTTGTTCTATGAAGCATAGAAAACATTGTGAGAAAAAGAGAAAATGCTGGTTACCACAATGTTTTCAAAAGTTTTCATTCTCAAGGTCGTTAAAAGTTGGGATCATGTGGTAAAACGTTAACCCTTTACCACACAATCCGGAGTTTTAACGACCCTGAGAAAGAAGGCTTTTGAAACCATAGTGGGAAAAGGAGAAAATGCTGGTAACCAGCATTTTCTCCTTTTCCCACAATGGTTTCTACCTATTCAAGAACAAAATACTAAAATACTATAATTTGAAAAATATGTGAATTTTTAGTTTGTAGATTTCTTCCACTCAGATGAGTCTAAAATTATGCCGTGTGGTAAAGGGTTAAACTACCTTTTATTTGTAGTCTGTAAATGTATGAGCTAAACAGACAGTGTAGATCAAAGATCAGACTGCACATTTAGTACAGTCTGATCTTGATCTGCACTGGCCACTAAGGCAAGTAAAGTTATAAATGGTGCTCAAAGGGTTAAAGCATCACAGACAGTATATTTCAGGAAAAGTGTTAATTATGGATCTTCCTTCCATATTATAGCTGCAGTCATGTAACCAATATGAAACCAATCATACAAGCAATCATCCTCCGCCACAAACAGGTGCCGCTCTGAGCTAATTTTTTCGTCTTTTTAATCCTCGGATTTAATTAGCCGATTAATTTTGCTATCTGCATCTCATATTTGTATCCAAAACAATCATAGTCAAAAACCAAGAAAACAGATTAGCTGCTGATGATCAACCATGATTAATAAATGATATTTTATGTCCCTTTCAACATTATTTCAGCTGTATCACCGCTTTGGCCTACTTATTGTATGTATGGGTTTCATCAGTACTAAGGCTAGGACTCTGAAGTGTCTTGTCTGAGGACACTCCCACAAAAAACCCAACTCTTCGAGTGAGTATTCACCCTGAGGCCTCCAGATTTTGAGTCCTACACCTTACCACTAAACCACACATGACCCCTTCTTCTCATAACCCCTGTAACAAAGCTGTAGCAACTGATTTAACCCTTTACCACAAAATCCACAGTTTTATGGACTTTAACCCTTTACCAAACAACAAAAATTTTGGCCTTGTCCAACTTGAAAGCATTTGCAGATGACAACTTTAATGTGGCTCAGATGGTGCAATATTCCTATGATAGAGTAGGAAACATTGTGGGAAAAGGAGAAAATGCTGGTTACCAACATTTTCTCCTTTTCCCACAATGTTTTCAAAAGGCTTCTTTCTCAGGGTCGTTGAAAGTCAGCACAGTGCAGTAAAGGGTTAATGAAAATACCTTTTGAAAATTTTGTAGAGATGCTGGGTAAGCACCCTTTTCTCGTTTTCCCCAATGTTTTCTACCCTTTCACAGACAAATCAAACCTTTTAGGCCACATTAAATTTTTGATATGTCATCTGCAAAACACTTTCAATCTGGACAAGCCTAAAATTTTGTCGTTTTTCTGCATGCCAAAGGACCAGACTTAATGTGGATTCAGTCGAACGTAAGTAAAAAATGGATTTTATGGATCCAAAATTATGTGATGATTAGCTTGGTATGCTGCATCATCGGGATGCATTAAGCCCCTTCTTCTTTTCCAGAGCATGGCCTATTTGTCAAAATCATTACAAAAACATATGAGCCATGCTTTGGCAAAAGGGGGCTTAACGCATCTCCGTAATCCATCATACCAAGCAAGCCATCACATAATTGTGGATCTATAACAGCCACTTTTTTTAACAATTGACTTAATAATGAGGTAGACTGGTCCTCGGACATACAGAAAAATGACCAGTAGCAAAAAGTTCTGACCCAGGTGAGCCTGCGCGGAGTGCGCAGGCTCACCTGAGTCGATACTTTTCGCAGATGCATTAAGCCCCCTTTTCACAGAGCATAGCTCATATGGTTTATATTTACATGCAAAGATGGCCTTTTAACTTTATACCAGACGAAAATCTTTTTGACATGCCAAAATTCAACGCATTTGCAGACAAAAAATTATATGAGGCTAAAATGATTTTTGTCTTTGGTAGGGTAGAAAACATTGTGAGAAAAGGAGAAAATGCTGGTTACCAGCATTTTCTCCTTTTCTCATAATGTTTTCAAAGGCTGTCTTTCTCAGGATTGTTCAAAACTGGGATTGTGTGGTGGAAGGGTTAACTCTTAACCAAACATTAAAATTTTAGTCTTGTCCAAATTGAAAGCATTTGCAGACGTCAAATAAAATTTGGTGCTATTGATTAATTTTTCTATTACAGAGTAGAATGTGGGAATTTAGAAGAAAATGCTGGTTGCCAGCATTTTCTCCTTTATCCACAATATTTTCTAAGGTTGTCTTTCTCAGGATTGTTAAAAACTGGGATTGTGTGGTAAAGGGTTTAACTAGGATAACTGACAGTAAAAAATATGTAGAAAAACACACCAAATGTTCCTTTTTGTACGTACTTTTCAGTGAAATTCATTGCTATGATGACCTCTTTACCAAACAACAGTGTCTTATCTCTGACATAAGGAAGGAGGCTTAGAAAACATTGATGGAAATGGAGAAAATGCAGGTAACCAACAGGTAAATAGCATATTTTCCTTCTCCAATAATGGTTTTACTACATATTCAAAGAAAATTCCATCATTTGAGCCATGTACACTAGTCGTTAGCAAATTTAATGATTTCAATAAAGCCAAGTCTTTTATTTTGTAAGCTAGCAAAGATTTAACTCTTTTACAAGACAATAAAATTTTAGACACATAGGTACTGATGCATTTCTAAACAAACAATTAAATGTGGTTCAAAAGGTGATTTCTATCTTTGAACATGATTTGTCTTTGGAATGGTAGAAAACATTATTGGGACAGGAGAAATTGCTGGTTACCAGCATTTTCTCCTTTTCCAAATATGCTTACAATCAGCATCTTTCTCAGGGTTGTTTATGCACTGGATTTTTTCATAAAGGGTTAACTCTTTACCACACAATTCCAACATTTAATGACCCCAAGGAAGAAGGCTATTGAAAACATTGTGGGAAGAGGAGAAAATGCTGGTAACCAGCATTTTCTCCTTTTCCCACAATGCTTTCTACCTTCTAAAAAAAAATTTTAATCTTTTTAAGTGCAATTCATTTGTCGCCTGCAAGTGCTTTGAATTCAGACAAGTCTAAAATTTTGTTGTTTGGTAAAGGGTTAAGTCACAGGTTAACCACAATTGCATAACATGTAATATCACTTAATAAAGGGATAGAGACAGTTGCTTCCAAACTCAAGTGCCTTGGGACCATGGCTTACATACTACGATGAATGAATAATTTTATACTTCTCTGTCTAGAGTTTTCCCCATAGACCACCTCAGACAAGTAAATTGTTAACACTTTTCCAACAATAGACTACATCTACCTCAGGAAAGTATATTGTTAACACTTTTCCTTCACAGAAACAAAATGGCTGTTTTCTTACCTGAAAAGAGAGAATGAACATATTGTAAATGGAATGGAAAATTATCAACCAAGATGAGCTGATGCAACCAACCAGCCAAATACATTATATGACAGCAACAACAAACTGGAGCCTTGAATGCATGTTACATTGGAATAATGAATGCAGCTGACAGCAAGTAGTCATCAACAAATTCATCATGTCGGAATGGTATTAAAATTTGTCAAAAAAAATAATACAAAGGTATACAGTTGATAGGAAAACCATATCATAATCAGACATCAATCTTTGTGCTTCTCAATAGAACAGTCATTTGATTGATTGATTGATTGAAGAAATCCAGGTTCCAACCACTCTTAAGAACATTCTTAGTCTTATTCTCAAGAATTTTCTAAACTTAAAAGTAAAAAAACAGACTTCTGATTGGCTAAACCATATGGTTTAGCCAATCAGAAGTTGTGTCACTTTCAAAATCCATAACAAGACCAAGAATATTCTTAAGAATGACTGAATATGTACCCTGGTTCATTAGCTTGTGCTGCTCTTTATTATCCTTGGCTAAGGCACTGCAGTCATAGCCTTGTACTTGTAATACCAAGTAAAGACACATGTAAGTGAGCTATTGCAGTGATATGACTGAAATACTGAAAGCGAACATAAACCCTGATATACAAAATTATTTTCTTAAAAAATATATATATATGAGAGGCACTCTGGCAAAACAGAGTTTAATGCATATCCATGATGCATTATACCAACAAAGTCATCATAATTTTATTATAACTGTCTACAAACTGACTGAATCATTAGGTAAGACTGGTCCTTTGACATGTAGAAATAGACTGATAGCAAAGAGCTTTGTTCCAGGTCAGTCAGCGCAGGCTGACCTGGGTCGATACTTTTTACAGATGCACTATACCCCCTTTTCACAGAGCAAGGCTCATAATGAGCGACTCAAAGGTTGGATCAAAGCTGTGAATAATATTAGAACATAAGGAACAACTGTTGTAGAGACTAATACAACATAATGTAACAACAGTTTCTTCCAGACAAGATCAAACTTTGATCTGAGACTGGACTATAATTCAACAAAGAGCTGTGTAAGTACATAAGTGAAGAACCTATGCATTTTTACTTATCTAATCTTTACCAAATGACAGAAGTTTAGACTGCCCCAAATTGAGAGCTTTTGCAGATGACAATTTAAATTAAGCCAAAATGATGGAAATTGTCTGAGAGAGAGAGTAGAAAACCTTGTGGGAAAAGGAGCAACTGCTAGTTACTAACATTTATCCCCTAAGTTTTGAAAAGGCTATTTCCCCAGGGTTGTTAAAACTCAGGATTGTATGTTAAGTTGTAAACAGAACAAGCCTACTATCATATAGAGAATTAAAGAAAAGGATTACAGGCCTGGTTTTCTTTTTTTTTTCAGTTATATGGAAGCAAAATGGAAAATAACTGCCAACATTTTTCCTTCTCCAATTACGTTTTCCAATTGAAGTTAACTCTTTACAACACAATCCCGACTTTTAACGTACCTGAGAAAGAAGCCCATAGAAAAAATTGTGGGAAAAGGAGAAAATGCTGGTAACCAGCATTTTCTCCTTTTCCCACAATATTTTCCACCCTATCAAAGTCAGAAATCATCATATTTGAGCCATGCTCTGTGAAAAGAGGGTTTATTGCATCTCCAAAAAGTTTTGTTCAAGGTCAAGCTGCACTCAAATGGTAGGTTTTTATCTTTGACAGGGTAGAAAGCATTGTGGAAAAAGGAGAAAATGCAGGTAACCAGCATTTTCTCCTTTTCACAAGATGTTTTCAAACGCTTTCCACCTCAGGGTCGTATAAACATTGGATCTTCTAGTGAGGGGTGTACATGTAATATTGTAATGCACGTTCCATGCTGGATCCAGAGAAAAATGACACCTGTTGCAGGTAACCAGTTAATCAACTTGTGTCACTGCAAAAGCTCTTTTATTATGCAAGCATCTAATGATGTTGATCATACCTTGGGGACTGCAACATCAAAGATCGAAAAGATTGAAGGTTCATGTAGTGATTCAGCATTTACTACATGACAAACTTTTAGACTTGTCTGTACTGAAAGTACTTGCAGATAACTAATTTAATATTCATGCAATGATAGGATTTGTCTATGAAAGGGTGCAATGATAGAATCTGTCTATGAAAGGGTGCAGAGCATTGAGCAAAAAAGGAGAAAATGCTTATTACCACCATTTTTTTCCTTTTCCCACAATTTATTTGGAGCCTTTTTGCAAGGTCATGAAAAGTTTAAGGACATTTGGTTAAGGATTAAATTCCAGCAGATCTCCTATTTTCTCATTTTTGCATTATACATGGATTGTTAATTGCAATGGCTTTATCCCTAAAATTTCCTAGCGCAATGACAACTTTTGAAAACATCGTATAAAAGATCTTTTCTTTATTTTTTCAGTTTTCTATAAATTTTTTTGCTGTCTCCCATTTAACCCTGTACCACACAATCCCCAGTTTTAACACCACTGAATGATAGGGCTTTTGAAAACATTGTGGGAAAAGAAGAAAATGCTGGATTCCAGCATTTTCTCCTTTTCCCACAAAGTTATATACCCTTTCAAGGGCAAATCATACATTGTGAGACATATCTGTCATCTGCAAATGCTTTTGTGACTTATCTAGACTAATCTAAAATCTTTTTGTTTGGTAAAGAGTCAAAACAGCAAGAGACTAAACTAATTCATATAGTCATTGACCTCCTACAATTGCCAAGATGTATTCATGTCAATATAAGTTTTCTTTTCTCCTAGTTATGCGCTACATAATTTCCTCTTTAGAAATATTTAAAAATGTATATCCAACAAAAACACCATGACTTTTATAGTCCACCAAAATGATCATAAAACAATTGATAGAACAGTTTCCAAAGGTCATAAAACAATTGATAGAACAGTTTCCAAAGGTACCAGTATCCTCAAATTTGAGGACATATGATCATGGGGCTTGTACATTGGACAGCACACTGTAATATGAACTTAAAAGTTCTTTTCAATATGACACCCAATGGAGTAAATTACTTGTTGAACTTTGATTGAAAAGAAAACTGTTCATGTCAAACTGTTTTTAACAAGGCTTACCTGTAAACTGTATACAACAGCATTAGCCAAGGAGTCCACTGTTTCTTGGTTTGATTGATTCATCATGACAAGTTGCACACTGTACTATTATCACAGAAATAAGCTTTGCTTATGTGACTTAGGAATATTAGCACTTTAAGTTTTAGGAACACAAAGCACTTTTTGATTAACAGTTTTGCCACTCTTCCCTGTTTCACAAAGACTAAATGGCAGACTTTTTCAAATGGCACTGATTTGATGTGGTATGGTGAAATGATAGTTCTGGTAAGTGATCATAAGTTTATGACTGGTTTTACAAGTTGCTTATTTTGATAATTGACTGTAAAAATACTTAAAAATTAGCACATTTTTGCAAATTAAAATGTGGAAGAAAAAAAAAAACAGAAGAGGATCTTACAAAAACTTAGTTTTCATTAAGCAATTTTTGGGATGCCAATTTTTTTTCTGTAACTGTTTACTATGTTATCATAATACAGCTACATGCTACAGCTCTCTCCCTCTCTCTCTCTCCAGGGGTGCGGAAATCCTACGTCCGACTCGGGAAAATTTGGCAACGGGCCAGTGACTTTTTGCAATCTAGTTGTCCGTGGACAAGTAGAAAATAGGGAAAATTTTGAAACAAATGTCTGTTGTAAACATTAAGCAGTGAAATATAAATGTTCACCCTTCATACAAAATGACATTTAGAATGATAAACAGTGGCTTGAGATGATCCCTGAATTCTGGAAACCAAAAATAGTCATTTGGTGTACCTCTGAATTCACGGCATACAACAGGGTTGGTATAATATACGGCTGTTTTTGCATGCGACTTGTTTTCTTCGGAAAATGTCTGAATAATTTCAAGGTCACCATTGTGGATAAAATATTTTTATTTTTATCATTTTAGCACCAATTCAAAGATCTTTCACGACAATGACGCTCATGTTTTTTTTTTTGGCCTTTAATCTGATGGTACAGCTTCGGTGCGAATGGGCCATGATTTAGGTATTATCTCCTTTGCCGGAAACTGTCTTAAACCGAAACAATTTGCGATTCACCGATCAATTGAATCAATGCATAAAATCAGAGAAAATGGATCTTTTTTTTTTCTTAATTAAATCCTCAAAACAAACGGAATGTGAGAAGTCTGAGACCTTGGAAGCATCCTGCGGCTCCAAGCATAAATATCAAACATACCGCGACAAGGAGTATGACAAACAAGACGGCGTCTTTTTAATGAGGCGTGGTTGGATGCAGTTTAAAACTTCTTTGTTTTGGACAAGTAAGCCACACTGGCGGATAAGTGGACTTTTTTAATTTACTTGTCTGTGGGCAAGTAGAAATTTGTAAGATTTCCACACCCCTGCTCTCTCTCTCCCCAGTGTTAAAGGCTATGAATACCTATCAATTCAAAACCTAAGTGCACTATGCACAACTGAGATTGTTTATATAGGTAATGTACACTAAGATCAGACAGCCTTTTGCTGACAGTGTACATCAGGACCAGATTGCATGGAATAGACATGTATAATACATGTGTAATTTTCAGCAGTGTGACTTTGGACTTACATACTGTTCCCATTTTCTTTTTAGCCCTCCAAGGGTTAATTGTCACAGGACTCATAACCCTCAGCAGCACCAGATGACTTTTAAATCGTCCTTGTTAAAAACAATACCATTCAAAGTATCTGGTCAAATCTTTGAAAATTCCTTGTTGCAACTATTAAAACGTCCTGAATTGAAACATCAATCTGATGACATTTAATTCATTCCTAAATTAAAGTATTTCAAAACTAAACCCTTGGGGAAAAAGCTTTTTGAAAACATTTTCCCACAATGTTTTACACCATTTCAATTCCAGTCATTTTCAATCACATTTAAATCAACTTCTGTAAATGCTTTCCATTTGGACAAGTCGATAATTTTGTTGTTGGTGAAGAGTTGAATAAAAGAGTGTCCACATGTCCCCAAATTTCAACACAGCACCTTCTCAGGGTCATTGAACATTGTATATTTAACACAAAACTTTCCTTTGGGCTAAAAAACCATCATTGTTCAACATATTTCTATATACACTTTGCCATAATTACTGGGTTTTTTCAAAGGGGGAACATAGTTCATTCAAACAATGTTGACCCTCTGCATTTTCTAGTTTGGAGTTATTTTGATTGCAAAAATGTATTTAATGTCACACAGCTGATATTATCATTGAGGGATTAACTCTGTACCACACAACAGAATTTTAGACTTGTATATATTCACAGCATTTGTAGAAGACATTTTAACTCTTTACCACAAAATCCAGAGTTGTAACGACCCTTAGGAAATAGCCTTTTGAAAACCTTGTGGGAAAAGGACAATATGCTGGTGTTACCAGCATTTTCTCCCTTTTCTCAAGGTATTCTAAACTTTCAGAGACAATTACCATCATTTCAGCTACATTAGTTTGTTGTCTGCAAATGCTTACTATTTTGACAAATCTAAAACTTCATTGTTTGGTAAAGAGTTAATATTTCTAAATTAGTCAGAAGGATTCAATACTACCTGCCCTAGAGGCCACTTTTATTGAGCAAACAACCTGCACTAAGTAAGCATATTTCAGTTAAGTTCCCAGAGAAGGGCAATAAGTTTACATACAGAGATATATTAAGCAACCACCTGTCTTAAGTGAGCACATTTTGAATATCCCATTAGTGGTTGCTTAACCTTTTACCACAGAATCCATTTTTTAACAACCCTGACCAATAAGGATTTTGAAAACAATGAGGGGAAAAAGAAGAAAAATGCTGGTAACCAGAGTTTTTTCCCTTTCCCACAACATTTCCTGTCCTTTAACCCATTAATACACAATCCCGAGTTTTAAGGACCCTGAGAGGAGAAGCTGCAAACATTGTGGGAAGAGGAAAAAAATGATTGTAACGAGCATTTTGTCCTTTTCCCACAATGTTTTCTACCCTTATCAAAAAGAAAAGAATTTCAATTTTTGCACCACATTTATTTTGTTGACTGAGAATGCTTTTAATTTGGACAAGTCAAAAATTTTGTCATTTTTTAAAAGGGTTAATACAAGTTGAAAGTGGACTGCTTTTGCAATGATCTCACAAAATACCTGCCAGTTCAAAACAGAATGGTAACAAGATGTACTAACACAAACACAAGACAAAAACTTTACTGGACCATTACTATGTAACAACTCCCATAATTCCACTCTCCTACTCCATTTCTGAACTTATTCATCACAAGCAACTTCTCCATCTGCAACAAAGCTTTCTCTTGTATTATTCTTCTGTTTCCCTCCTTTCATTCATGTATTGTAAAATAAAAGCCATTTCTCCTTTTGGCACAAAGACTTCTTTAACTTTTACTGCTGATGCACTAAATTGCTTATAGATAAAGTATTGAATGATTTAGTGAAACAACCAGCTTTTCAGTGCTATTGATCAATCAGACTTAACCCTGTCTGCAACAAATAAACACACAATCAAGTTTTCAATCAGGTAAAAGCACCAAAATATTCGTTTTTTTCAAGGCTGCTGTTGGCCAGAAAGTCTAAAAGTAGCAGACAGTGTACATCTAAGATCAGAAAGCAAGTTTTGTGCAGTCTGATCTTGATCTATACTGGCTGCTAGGGCAACTACAATTGTGAAGGCGACTCTAACAGTAAACATGCTAAGGGCAATATCTGGCGCTTAACCCTTTACAACACAATTCCATCTTTTAACAACCTTGAGAAAGATGACTTTTGAAAACATTTTGGGAAAAGGAGGAAATGCTGGTAACCAGCAATTTCTCCTTTTCCCACAATGTTTTCTACTCTATCAAAGACCACTTCCAGATTTTGAGCCACATTTAATTTGTTGTCTGCTTATGCTTAAGGTTTGGACTTGCCTAAAATTTTGTCGTTTAGTTAAGCATTAACTTGGCAGACAGTGGCAGATCAAAGATTAAACTACACATATCATGCAGTCTGAAATTGAATCTATTGTCTGATCTTTTGTAAGATGTTGTACCTAGATCAGCATAGATTTTTCTTTTTTTCACATTCTTCAATCCTTGTTGGAAAACATCCATCTAGCTTTAGCTCTTTACCAAACGACATAGTTCTAGACAGGTCCAAATTTGAAGCACTTGCAGACAACAAATCAAAAGTAGATCAAACAATGAAATTTTTCCATAAGAGAGTAGAAAACATGGTGGGAAAAGGAGAAAATGCTGGTTACCAGCATTTTTCCCTTTTCCCACTATGTTTTCAAAAGAGTTGTTAAAAGTCGGGTTTGTGTAGAGAAAGGTTAAACACAACACAGTTGAATGGTTGAATTTAAGTTCATGAATTAAATATTAAACAGTTGCATAGAACTATTTGTCTAAAACTATTTTCCAATGCAATGAAGCCAGCCATTGAAATTCCTTTGTCAGGAAACTCAAAATACTCCTAATTCTAAGGAAAACTGTACTGCTAATAAAATATTGATGTAAATAACTCAAAACTGACAAAACGACAAAATAATAGACTTGCCGAAATTGAAATGAGCCGCGCTCTGTGAAAAGGAGGCTTAATGCATCTACGAAAAGTATGGACCTAGGTCAGCCTGTGCTGTCCACACAGGCTGACCTCGGACAAAACTTTTCGCTATTGGTCAATTTTCTGAATGCCCAAGGACCAGTTTACCTCATGATTCTGTCTGTTGTTAGACAAAATGCATTTTATGGATTTTGTCTAACAACTGACAGAATCATGAGGTAAGCAATGCATTTTATGGGCCGGGCCGGGTTGCTCAGTGGTTAGTGAATCTGACTCGTGACCTGGAGGTTGTGGGTTTGATACCCAGTTACGGCAAAACTTTCTTTCCGGCGATTTTTTGCCTCTCACCTCTGATGCATGTGAGAAAAGTAGTCAGTGGCTTTGGAAAGAAAGTTGTATCAGTACTGGTGTGAGGAAGCCAGGAAACACATAGGTGCGTCACGGACCGCCATGATATGACCTAAGCTGTTAAAAATGGCATTAAACTCCAAAAGCATTTTATGGATCCATGATCATATGATGACTTGCTTGGTATCATGCACCATGGAGATGCATGAAGCCCCCTTTTGCCAGAGCATGGCTCAAACCATTTTGTAACGATAGATTGAATGAGGCTAAAATGATTGGATTTGTTTCTGATAGGGTGGAAAACTTTGTGGAAAAAGTGAGGATATGCTGATAACCATCATTTTCTCCTTTTCCAAAGATGTTTTCATAAGCTTTATTTCCTATAGTTGCCACTGACTGAAAACGTCTGCCTTATGTTTGTTGCATTCTGTTTGTAACCAACAGCCGTACAGGCCATTTTTTGACTAGCCAAAATTTTTACAAATTACATGTCATTACTGCTTTGTCTGTAAATCTCAGAAATTCTTTGAAAGTGTGCACCAAGGATCAAACTACACACTCTGCAAAGTTCGATGTTGATCTACATAGGATACAAAACGCACCTAAAACTGGCACTAAGCATGCACGAAAACATTCTTGAAGTCATAGAACATGGTGACTGCAACATAACACTAACTGGTACATTCAATATTTGACACTTACAGTGTTTCTGAATTTGATCATGAGAACCAGCCCTTATAAAATATTCAAGATTCCATTAAGAAGTTTATTCATGCAGTTACAATAAATGGCCACCTCTCTCTTAACCAAACCACAAAATTTCAGACATGTCCATATTCACAGCATTTGCAGATGGCAAACCAAATATGCCTCAAATGGTGGAATATGTCTTTGACATGGTAGAAAACATTGTGGAAAAAGGAGAAAATGCTGGTTACCAGCATTTTCTCCTTTTCCCACAATGTTTTCAAAAGCATTCTTCCTCGTGGACTGTTCGGTAAAGGGTTACACTACAGAGAAAATTGTAGATTATGTAGGAATAGGCGTCGAAGACTAATGTTTTAGAATGAACAATTATAGCCTTATACTGACCAGCGACCCATTTCTTTACAGGGCTCCAAAATCCTTCCATTGGACATAGATATTACCCATGCTCTGTGAAAAGGGGGTTTTATGCATGTGAAAAAGGTATTAACCTTTGACAAGTGAGACCTGGAAATTCCCTTGCCTAGGGACTGTTTGGGCAAGTCAAGGCATGGGAATGAAGTCCTGACATTCCTACCTTACATCCTACTGTTAGATGATTGATTGACAGTTGGTTGGTTGGTTGGTTGATTGATTGATTGATCAATCGAACAAACGAACGAACAGTGTTTTATTCAGCTTTCAAGATTGTTTCAGCAATATCACAGGGACAGCTCACTCATTCATTTATGTCCTGGATTTCCCAGTACTAGGCTAGAGCTTTGAAGTACCTTGCCAAAGGACACTCCATGAAAAACTCAGTGCTTCCAGTAAAGCTCGAACCCCGGACCTTAAGGTTTCAAATTCTACACTTTACCACTGAACCACGCAGCATCCTTGCTGTTAGATGACTTGAAAAACATATTGATAATGACCAATTAAAGGTTAACATATGAATATACTTGGAAACATTGTAGCAAAAGGATAGATTACATGTTACTACTTTTCCTTTTGCCACAATATTTGAAAAAAGTTTCTGTTACAAAGCTCAATGGTTTGTTTATGATGAAGATACAGTTATAGCAGAAAATCATAGGTGACCAAAGACAGTGCTTGACTCTACCAAACAACAAAAATATAGACTTGTCCAAATTGAAAGTATTTGCAGACAACAATTTAAGTGTGACTCAAATGGTGTAACTTGTCTTTAGTAGGACAGAAAACATTGTGGGAAAAGGAGAAAATGCTGGTTACCAGCATTTTCTCCTTTTCCCGCAAATTTTTTAAAAGGTTTCTTCCTAAGGGTCATTAACTCTTTACCACACAACAAATTTTTGGACTCTTCCAAACAGAGAATATTAGTAGACAATAAAATAAACAATGTTTTCAAAAGATGTCTTCCATCAGGGTCATTAAAACTCGGGATTGCGTGGCAAAGGGTTAAAGCATGTGAAAAACATTGTTTAGTTCAGGGTTAAACTATCACCAACTAAAAGAAGACCTGTTTATTCCCCTGCGGTAAAAACTTTATGGAAATATTCAGGGAAAGGAAGCAAATGGTTGTGAAGAGCAATTTTTCACCACATAATTTCCCAAATAAAATTATATAATTGCATTACAAAATCTCAGGGATTGTACAATTTCATTGCGGACTCAAGAGACCTATTTAAACCATTAAAAAAGAATGACTCTTTTTTTAATTTTCCTGCAGTTGACTGTTAATGAAAACACAGTGGGCAAAGGAGCAATTGTCTCCATTTAACTTCTCATTTTAAAGGAAGCTATTCAGGTTTTCATGATCTGATCAAAATTATTAAAAACAAGAAATATCTTTGTAAAAAGACAGAGGGCTTAATTTTGTCAGCAAATGGGCCCTTAGAATAAACATGTTTACATTTTTGACCAATCACAAGTTTCTGTTTATTCATTTGTTATCAGTACCAAAAAGTAGGTCAAAAGCCAGCACATTCAGCTACACCAAAAAAAAAGAAAAAGATTGATCGCTGAATTCAGTAAAGTGATAGCATGCAAATCATTGGTAAAGAAGAATGACTACAGTAAGAAAAAAATATTTTTCAATGATATTTCCTTAATCAGCTATGTATCCTCATAAAGTATTCTTAGATTTCATGCTAAAGTTTCGCAAAGATTTATGGGAATGTCACATGATCAATAACATGCATTGATGATGACAATTCATATTTAAACAAGTATGATGACATCATATCTAATGAATTACAAGACGCTCGACAACTATTCCCTTATTTAACCCTTTATGCACAATGCCAACTTTTAATGCCCCTGGAATCAAGCCTTTTGAAAACTTTGTGGGAAAATGAGGAAATGCTGGGAACCAGCATTTTCTCCTTTTTGAACCATGTTTTCTACCCTATCAAAGAAACGTTGTGCCATTTGAGCCACACTGAAATTGTCATCTGCAAATTCTTTCAATTTGGACAAGGCTAAAATTTTGTCGTCTGGTAAAGAGTTAAACCCCCAAAATTGCATTATTTAACTGAATTTAATCATACAATTTATACACTTGCAAAGAAAAATTTATCTCCTGTAGATTTATTTCGTACAATTTATACACTTGCAAAGCAAAATATATCTAGCTCTTTTTTATCGATTTTACAAGATTTTCTTTATTTACAGTTTAAAAACTAAATAACTCCCTTTAAAACTAGATGACACATTAAGATAAAATCACATTGATTATAAAAATCTCTGGATCTACAATTTCATTAAGAAGTCCTAAGAGACTTGTTCAAGCCTTGACAAAATAATTCCATGTTTTATTATATGACGCTGAAGTAAAACATTTTTCAAAATGTTTTGGGAAGAAAAGAAAAATTAATGTTGGTGACCAATCTTTTTTCGTTTTCCCAAATTGTTTTCTACCTTTTCAAAGGCAAATCCTGTCATTTGAGACACATTTTATTTGTACTTCTGCAAATACCTTCAGTGTTGGGAAATTTGGTAAATGGTTAACTCTCTCCCATTTGACAACTTCAGACTTGTCCAATTTGTTTGTTTGTATAGTGTTTAATCCTTTACCACACAACAAAATTTTAGACTTGTCCAAATTCAAGGCATTTGCAGAAGACAAAAGAAATGTGGATTAAAGGATGAACTTTCTCCCTGAAAGAGTAGAAAACATTGTGGGAAAAGGAGAAAATGCTGGTTACCAGCATTTTCTCCTTTTCCCACAATGTTTTCAAAAGCCTTTTGTTATTGGCTGTTAAAAGTCGGGATTACGTGGTAACACCGTTTTCAGCATTATTTGAGAAAATGATGAAGTTTGTCTCTGAAAGGATAGAAAACATCGAGGGAAAAGGAGAAAATGATGGTTCTTCTTTTTCCTCAATTTTTCAAAGGACTTCAAGGTTTTCAAAACTTGGGACTGTTTGAAAAAGAAGTCAGTGCCTTTAAGTGGGGAGAGGTTCTCTACTTCTTAACAAATTCCAAACCCAACAAAAGTCAATAGACCAGGGATGTCAGGTCAACACTCTATTGGTCAGAGCAATGACCAGTAAAAGATGATCATGGTCATTTTCCAGTCTTAATTCAGTTGCATTGGTAAGTTGATAAATTGCTGAGAATAAGATTTTCTACCAGACCTACAATTTGGATGATGGCATTCAGGAGGTTAATATTTATAATTAGTGTGATTCTAATGATGCACCTGTCATCTGTTTGCTAGTTAGTTTTTCATCCCCATCACTCTGTCCATAAAATGATCGTTTTGTTTTAGCAAATCTAGAGGCAATGAAGTGTTTTAGTAAGTCATAGTGTGAGTCTTACAGGTCCAATAAATACCAAAAGTAAACAATGCAGGTGCTTAAATGTCTTTAAATTAAAATCATACGGGTCCAGGTACCATTTAAAAGTATGGAAATTATTACGTGCAGTTGACAATCTGTCTTTTTCTGATCAATCCAAATGTAAGCTGCTGGCAGAAATATGTAACTTAAAACTAGGTAAAAAGTTACCAGGTTGCTATATCTTTTGTTTGCTTTTTACCTGGTTTTAAATTTAACAAGAAAAAAATATGTAGACTTTCCAAAATTGAAAGCATTTACAAACTTCAACTAAAAAATGTGGCTCAAATGATGAAATATTTCTTTGATAGGGAACAAAACATAGTGGGAAAATAAGAATATGCTGGTTACCAGCATGTTCTCCTTTTCCCTCAGTGTTTTCAAAAGGCTTCTTTCTCAGGTTCGTTAAAACCTCAGGATTATGTGGTAAGGGGTTAAACTACAAACAAGTACAGTAAAAAACACAAGAGTACAAAAATGTCAATATGAATGATTGGTCATCTCTACTATCTTGCGTTCCGTTCGGAGCACCTGCCAGTGTTTTGTACAGGAAATGATGGTGAACATCGGTGAAATTGGGAATTGCAAGACTCTGATAATATTATTGATTTCGTATAATAGATGTTTAACTCTACAGCGCTGAGAACACAATTTGGGTTATTTTTTGCAAACAGTGTAGATAAAATATCAGACTGCATGTTCTGCGCAGTCTGATCTTTGATCTAAGCTGCCCACTGCTTTGTGACATATTCTGTCTAAAAGTGCCTTAAAACAGAACTATTGAGGACTTACTTCTCTGACTGAAAAAGTTTAGTTAATTCATCTGGCAGTCATAAGGCTGAAACAAATCAATCAACTCTCATGAAATCATGATGGTTCACATACTGGGGATTAAGTCAGTCACCTTTCTGTCTCTTAACTCTTTACCAAATGACAAAATTTTACACTGGTCCAAACTGAAAGCATTTGCAGACGACAAATTAAATGTTGTTAAAATGGTGATTTCTTTTTTCGATGGGTAGAAAACGTGGTGGGAAAAGGAGAAAATGCTGGTTACCAGCATTTTCTCCTTTTCCCACAATGTTTTCAAAAAGCCTCTTTCCCAGGGTCGTTAAAAGTCGGGATTGTGTGGTAAAGGGTTAAAGCAACCAAGGAACCCAATTTTTGTCTGAAGCCTTTTTACCAAAAAGATTTGGCCAGATCTTGACATAAAAGAATTCATTAGGCCAAAACTACTCACTGATTGATTGGTTGATATTTTACGCTGTTTTCAACATCATTTCAGTCATATCATGATTACAGCTCATATATTCATGTATGCCCTGGGTTTACCCAGTACTAGGCTAGGAAAGGACTCTGAGGTGTCTTGCCCAAGGATACTCCCATGATACAGACTTCCCGAAATACGTCAGTCCGATGGACATGACCGACGAATCTTGACAAGGACCGACGATTTTTCAGGCTAGGTCAGTCCGACTGTCCGGCATTTATTCCGAGCCACTGAAAACGTAATCGCAATGTTTTGGAAAAAAATGGCGTCGTTTAAATGTTACGAAGGCGCTAAACCTGGTAAAAAAAGAAAATTAACGTCAGGGGAGCGCACTGAATAGAAAAAAGAATATGAAAAAAAGAGACCGGAGAGAAAATTGATCGAGAAAAGGAAGCATCATTGAGGATGGTTGGTTTATGACTTGGAAAAGGTGCAAATGCGCTGCACAGACTGTCTGGTTTTTTACGTCGAGAAAGTTAGAACGGACCAACATCTTTGCAATACAAACATATTTATTCTTGGATGCACAAATTTAATGAATTGACTTGCTTGTACTGTTTCGTATTTTCTCCTTTTCCAATAATGTTTTCAAAAGCATTTTTCCTCAAGGTTGTTAAAATTCGTGATTGCTTGGTAAGGGGTTAAATGTCTGTGACTTTTGAAAGTCTTAATGAGTGGGGAAATAGTTTAATATCATCATATGCATAAAGTTGATATAGTTGGTACCCTTCTTTCTTATGTTTTCTTTGTTTTTGTTAAATTTGATTCGGTCTGACAGATTTTTTTTCGGTCTGACAGATTTTCAGGCCTTGTCAGACCGAATGTCTGACACTTTTTGTGAACTTTCGGGAAGTCTGTGATAAACCAAGTAATTCCACTAACGCTCAAACCTGGGGCCTCCAGGTAATCACTCCTACACCTCACTACTGAGAAATGCAGGACCAAGATACTTTCACCTCAAAAATCAGATTTAAATGTCTGCTAAAAGTCATTTCATTTTCCAAAAGAATCATTAATTTTTGGGGTTATTTCTTCCATTTCAGAAAAATCAAAAATCTATAAAAACAAGCAGTCTGATCTTAATCTACATCGTCTGTAAAATGCCACATTGGAAATGAAATAGGTTTGTTTACTACAACATTTAGATTAATGCCAGTTTAGTGCTATCTCATTTCCAAAGCAGTCATTTGGGAACGTTTCCTAGAATTCGGAAAAATTGAAAATCTATAAGTACGTGAGCGTCAGTGCCTTCGACATGCTAGGCATTATCTCATGATATGACCCTTTACTCGTCAACATTGGACATAATTTTAGACTTGTCCATATTATGAGAATTTGCTGACAACAAATTAAATATGGCTTTAATTATGGACTTTGTCTTTCAAAGAGTAAAAACATTGGGAGAAAATGCTTTTCGTAAGTGTTCTTCCTTAGGGTCTTAATCAATGTCTGGAGGGTTAAATCATCAAATACACAGAATGGGCATTTTCAGCATGAAAAAAGTACCAATATAATCATGATTTCCAGGCTGCCTTTAGCCAAAATGTCTTGGCATGTTTATTGCAGTCTGATCTTGATCTACACTGTCCCAAAATAAAGTATGTAGTTCTGATAGACAATCTCATGTTTAACTTTTACCAAATAAGCCCCTGTTTTACATCCCAAATAAAGTTTGGGCCTTTGAAAATAATACTGGAAAAGGAGAAATGTTGGTAACCAGCATTTTCTCTTTTTCCCACAATGTTTTCTACTCTTTCAAACACGACTGCTATAAATAAAGCTGCACTTATTAGAACTGGAAATACAGTTTCAAGGGACTTTAAAATGGACCATACTCAAATTTTGATATGTAGTAAAGAGTTAACTCTTTACCTCCACAAAAAAATCTGCTGCTAACTTGCATTTTTGCAATTGGGATAATCAACATAGATTAGAGTGTAACTCTATACCAAAAGACAAATTTTAGACTGGTCCATATTAAAAGCATTTGCAGACAACATATCACATTTAGCCCAAATGATGGTTATTGTCTGTGAAAGTGTAGACAACCTTTCAAAGGCTTTCTTCCTTAAGATAGTTAAAATTTGGTATGGTGTGGTAATGGATTAATATATGGAGACATATAAGAACATTGTGGCCAAAGAAGAAATTGCTCATAACGAGCCAGAGCCATTTCTCCTTTGGCCACGATGATTTTAAAAGGGTTATTTTTGCATGATAAAATGTTCTCAAGTTGAGGTAAAGTGCTAACTCTTTTCCAAACAATCTTAAGTCTAAACAAAAGAAGGCTTTTGAAAACATTGTGGGAAAAGGAGAAAATGCTGGTTACCAGCATTTTCTCCTTTTCCCACAATGTTTTTCACTCTATAAAAGACAAATTCCATTATTTTAGCTACATCTAAAGGGTCGTTTCCAACTGGTTTCAATTTGGAAAATTCTACATTTTTGTCCTAAGGATAAAGAGTTAACCTTCTGGGCTGTGAATATAACTAACTTTCCTATCTGGGGAAAAAAATAATAAATCATACAAGCTTTCCATATCCTTAAAAAAGTCTCCTTCACAAAAAAATAACTGTCTTTTTTGTCTTAGCATTGTGGTGGAAATGTTTTGTTGTTTGATAAAGAGTTATATCACAGCAGCAATTGCACCTGTCCATGTTTTTCCTGGAGTTTCTATTCCCAGTATTTTGCACAACATGCTTTCCAAGCCACATGCCACTTTCCCACATAAACTTCTTTGAAACTACTTATTATGCTTTGCAGTGAGAGAGGAATAAATCCTTTTGCAATGACTATTATCTATCCTGGCAAAAAAATAAGCCTAGCTGGGGACTCAAACCAGTGACCCTCTGGTTTTAAGTATTATGTAACAGACTATGCTACCAAGCAGAAAATGTTTTAGAAACATTATGACAATATGTGAAAATGCTCATTTCACCAGTTATCATAAGATCTAAATACATAAATTTGTCAGCTGAGTACAAAACTATGGTAACTCCATCAGTGTCTGATCCAGGATTTGAAAAAAGTGGGGGACTGTCCCCCATCACTCTGAAAAGCATGGAGGATGTCTAGAAAGTATGGGGGATCAAAATTTCCTACAAAATGCAAGAAACAGAACTAATTTCTTTTGGATGTATTAAACCCTTTTAATTCTATAGCACTGTGCCTCAGTCTTGTTCATACCTGACACAAAATCTTAGTTATAAACTTGAAAGTCATAACTGTAAATAGAAGTTAAAACGCTAGTCCCTAAGCTTTCATCAGTTACGCTCACCTCTGCGTCGCACTGGTCGTGACTTGTATGTCAAATAACATATTTTTCCAAAACCGTTTGTTTATCTTCATTGCTATGCTCTCTATGCGTAAAGAAATCAGTAATTTTACGTTTTTGTCCATCTTAGAAAACAGAACTATAAAAATTGTCTGCTATTTGTTTGGGTGCAAAAACATTATCAACTGTCAGAAATCAGTATTATTCAAAACTTATAAAGTGATATTGAAATAAATTAATCTTGACAGCTTTGGTATGTATTTGGACGGAAAGGCAGTACTTCACTCATATTTATTTTGATAAAGTTTCGGAGACCTGTAATCTACATATCTAAATAGAGAAGAAAAAAATGGCATACATTTTTTTTCATAAAATAGAAATCGGTAAGGTAAGAAAGGGAAGTCACCTGTGAAAGTGATTTTTACATCAACATTCAAGCATTAACAAGTAATTAAACATTAATTTCCTCATATTTTTTGTGCGCAATTGTTGCGCACTGGTTTTGAAAAACTCGGTGGATTCTCGCAATCGCGCGCTCTGCATCAGACACTGCTCCATCTTGTATCAAGATGGAGTTACCATAGTTTTGCACTCAGCCACTGATCTGTTTTACAATCATAAACGAGTGGGCTCTAGAGAAACATTGTGCAAAAGGAAAAAATTTAGGAAATCACCATTTTCTTTTTCCATGCTGTTTTCACCCTTTCAAACATAGATCCCATCCTTTGAGCCACCTTTGTCATTGGCAAATGCTTTCAATACAGACAAGTTAGCCTAGAATGTTACAATCTGTTAATTTTTTAGAGTTGGTGTTCATGATCCTGGCTTGGAAATGATTTTCACCAACGCAAGGAAATCATTTCAGCAAATCTGAGATTCAAACTTACAACCACTGGGTCATACTGGTATTACTAAACAGCTAATAAACCAGACTTATCATCATGTCTTACCTTTTACCCACAATGTTCCTGGCAAATAAGGCTATTGAAAACATTGTGGAAAAGGAGAAAATGCTGGTAACCAGCATTTTCTCCTTTTCCACAGTGTTTTCTATTTTGTCAAAAATAAATTGAATCATTTAAGAGGCATCTAATTTGTCATATGCAAAATACCTTCCATTTGGACAAATCTAGAATTTTGTGTTGTCTTTTAAAGACTTAAATGAATCTGTAGGAGGAAAAATTTACGATAATCTCAAAACATTTCCTGCTAAGTTTTAAATCTCCCAACCTTATAAAATATTCATTGTACCTGGAACATCCATTAATGTCGAAACAATGTAAAAGAATTTTTACCAATTTTTTTTAAACTAGAGGCGCTTGAGCGCCTGTATCGCTCCACAGGCCTGATATTTCTATAATGGCGAAAGGAAGTTTTTAACAATTATCATTCAATCCTGCATTTTAGCTCACTGAAGAAACAATTTGGTAGACAACCACCATAGGAACTTACCTGCAAAACAACAATGAAATCCAATGAATAGTTTTAGAGAAGAAATTTTTCAAAGATTTTACTTTATACCATAAAAGGAAAATGAGTCTCCCATAAAAGCCATGTTTTTTGACAGATCTTTTTTTTTTTTAAGGAATTCTGTAAACCTGTATCTAAGGAACATTCCTGCAAAATAATAATGCCATCCAAATAGCGGTTTGGGAGGAGAAGATTTTTAAAGGTTTTTTACTTTGGTTGCCATGGCAACCAGAATTCTTCATGGAACACAATTATTTGAAGGAATATAAAAGAGGACCACCAAAGGAACATTCCTGTGAAATTTGGTAAAAATCCAGTCAATAGTTTCTGAGGAGAAGTTTTTTAAAGAAAAAGTTTACTGACACACGCACAGACGAACGGACGAACGAACGGATGTACGGACGGACGCACGACGGACACAACGCCATGACAATAGCTCGCTGGCCTTCGGCCAGTGGAGCTAAAAATTACTACTGCCATTCTGGGTCCTGTTTGGCTCCATAGCAAAGTGTAGGATTTGTTATGGTTGGGCCACACGTTCGATTCTCACTCAAAGCACTGGGTTTTTGTGGGAGTGTCCTTGGGCAAGACACTTAGGAGCCTTAGCTTAAGTACTAGTGAATTTGACCCTGGACATACATGAAATTGAGAGCTCAGTGTGATAAAACTGAAATAAAGTTGAAGACAGCATGAAACACCATTCAATCAATCATTCTACTGCCTTTGACTAAACCGAGTTTCAAAAAAACGGTTTGAAAAGGAGTAACTATACTTATAAACAGTGTGATCACCTTTTTCAACAAATTTTTTTCGGTGCTACTACTGTATTTGACCATACTGCATCTTGATTTTTCCCTACTTGTCTGCAGCAAACTTTTCCTAATTAACTCATTACCAAACGACAATATTTTAGGCTTGTCCAAATCGAAAGCATTTGCAGACGACAAAATAAAAGTGACTGAAAATTTGAAATTTGTTTTGTGAAGGGTAGAAAACATTGTGGGAAAAGGAGAAAATGCTGGTTACCAGCATTTTCTCCTTTTCCCACGATGTTTTCTAAAGGCTTCTTTCTCAGGGTCGTCAAAAGTAGGGATTGTGTGGTAATGGGTTAAACCTAAAGCACTCTTCACACTTACTGTTGCATTTGAGGCCAGTATAGAACAAGATCAGACAGCACAAAATGTGCTTGTTTTTTTGTTCAAATGGTGTTTAACGCCGCTTTCAACATTGTTTCAGTCATATCACTGCAACAGCTCACATATTCATGTTTTCCTGGCTTTCACCAGTACTAGGCTGGGGCTCTGAAGTGTCTTGCTCATGGAAACTCCTGTGAAAAACCCTGTGGAGCCAGTAAGGCTCAAACCTGGGGCCTCCAGGTCATGAGTCCTACACTTAACCACTGAGTCAGACACCGGACCCCCACAAAATGTGCAGTTTGATCTTTGATCTACATTGTCTGCTTTGCTGAAACACCATAAACAAAAGCAACCTTGAGAACCAAATTATTTGGGTCTTATTTCTAGATTGAAAGTGTCTGTTGTCTGTAGAGGTTACACAATGTTCAGTCCTTTGATATTCAATCGACTGATACTTAACTCTTTACCACACAATTCCGACTTTTGACGACCCTGAGAGAGAAGCCTTTTGAAAACAATGTGGTAAAAGGAGAATATGCTGGTAACCAGCAATTTTCTCCTTTTCCCACAATGTTTTCTACCCTTCCCAAAACAAATTTCAATTTTTCAGTCATTTTTATTTTGTCGTCTGCAAGTGGTTTCAATTTGGGCAGGTCTGAAATTTTGTCATATGGTAAAGAGTTAAAGATGCCGAGGACTTTACTTGCTTTTGAAGTTGACAACAAGGACTGAGACTGTACAGAATATTGGATCTGCTTTCTATGATACCCACAAAATCTTGGCCATTTTCAAGGAATTTAACATTTCATACACTTTGACCCTTTAATAACAAACAACAAAATTTTGTACATACTGAAACCATTTGCAGACAACAAGTGAAATTAGACAAAAAACAATGAGATTGATCTTTGACAGGGTAATAAATATTGTGGGAAAAGGAGAAAATGCTAGGTGCTAGCATTTCATCCTTTTTCCCCCATTCTTAAAAAGCCTTCTTCCTCAGGATTTTTTGGTACAGGGTTAAGGGATATTCAGAATCCCTTCAATTACTACAGTTGGGTTTTATAATATGTTTACCAAGGTGCATTTGGATACTCCAGTATTGTATTACAAACATAAATGTTCTCTCATAAAACATTCCACTTTGAATAGTTGCTTGTCACAGTCTGTTAATTTATTACATTTTTTGGCAGAAAACTTTCATGTGCTCTCCTCTCATCTCCACTCCTCCCCTCCCCTCTCCTCTTCTCCCCTCCCCTCCCCTCTCCTCTTCTACCCTCCCCTCTCCTCCCTACCCCTTCCCTTCCCTCCCCTCTCCACTCCCCTCCCTTCCTCTCCTTTCCTCCCCTGCCCTCTCCTTACTCTTCTATCCTCACTCTGCTCTTCTTTCTCTCTCCCCTCTCTCTAATCTCTTCTCCCTCCCCCAGTCTTTTTCTTCCATCTCTCCCCTCTCTACTCTCTTCTCTCCCTCCCTTTCTTCTTCTCTCCCTCCCCCCTCTTCTCTCTGTTCTCTTCACTACTACCTCTCTCTCTTCTCATCTTTCTCCTCTCCCTTTTCCCCCTTCTCTCCCTTTTCTTCTCCCTCCCCATGTCTTCTCTTCTCTGTCCCCCTGCTTTTCTACCTCTCCACTCTGAAATCTCCTCTCCATCCCTCTGTCTTTTCTCTTCTCTCTGCCTACTCTCTCTCTCTCTACCTGACAGATCTGACTGTATTATTTTCAGCATACTCAATCGCCCAACCTCCTATTTTAGCCCCCTTTAACAACATATTAACCTCAAACCCATGGGTACCACTGTGGCTGATAATATGTACAGTGCAGATCAAGATCAGACTGCAAAAAGTCTAGCATCTTCAGTGTCAAATATATTATACATTATTCTAGTCAAACTAGTCTGAAATCACAATATTTTGGTCTTTCTGGATGGCTGAATAAGACTATTTTTATATTAACCCTTTACAAGATAATCCCCAGTTTTAATGGCCCTGACAAAGAAAGCTTTTGAAAAAATTGTGGGAAAAGGAGAAAATGCTGGTAACCAGCTTTTGAAAACATCGTGACCAAAGGAGAAAATGCAAGTAACCATGTTTTCCAACACTTCACCATCAGTTTTGCAGTGTGGTATAAAGTCACATGAAAGATATGTGATTGATTAAACAAATGATGTTTAACGCCACTTTCAACATGATTTCAGTCACATCATGGTGACGGCTCGCTTATTCATATATGTCCTGAGTTTCACTAGTACTAGACTATGGCTATGAAGCCTTTTGCCTAAGGACACTCCAACAAAAACCAGGTGTGTTCAGTTTACCAAAACTCTAACTCGTTACCAAAAGACAAAAATTTTAGACTATGTTTATGAATTTCTTTCAAATTAGCCAAGTCTAAAATTTTGTTTTTTTGCCTAGGAGTTAACTATTTACCAGACGACAATATTTCAGACTAGTTATTTCTAATTTTGAAAAGGTAAACTTTAACCCATTACCAATCAACAAGATATTACTCTTGTCCAAATCCACAGCACTGACAGATGACAATTTTAAAGTGGCTAAAATGAAGAAAATTGCCTCAAAAATTGTAAAAACTTTGTGGGAAATGGAGAAAATGCTGGTTACCAGCATTTTCTCCTTTTCCCACAATGTTTTCAAAAGGCTTTCTTCTTTGGGGGTCATGAAAAACTCCGGATTGTGTGGTAAAGGGTTAAACATTGTGGCAAAAAAAAAGGAAAAGCTGGTCAGTGGTTACCAGCATTTTCTTCTTTTCCCACAATACTTTCATATTTTTTTTCTTTTTCTCAGGATTATTAAAACTCAAGATTACATGATTGAGAGTAACCATAATAAAGGTTTAGAGGTTAAACACACAACTGTCAAATACTTTCCATGTAACATGTAGCTGTTATAATTACCTTTTAACCCTTAGGCTGCTTAGCGCGACTTACTAACCTTTTGCGGACAGTGCAGATCAAGATCAGACTGCACAGAACATGCAGTCTGATCTTCGATCTACACTGTCCGATCAGGAGATATCTTTCTAAAAAAATACCTTTGAAATTGCAAAAATTGGGTTTGTCACTATTGGCTTGAAATTTTTATTTCACATATTCAGCAGGTTAAGGGTTAATAACTATTCATATTTTAACCCTCAAAGTTTTTTTTTGAAGATTACATAAAAAATTGATTTTTTTTTTCTAATTTCTGAATGTAAAATATGTATGAGCAATGCTCTGTGAAAAAGGGGGGATTAATGTATCCGCAAAAAGTATTGCTATCTACCCAGACTGAACTGGGTCTAAACTTTTTGCCAATGGTAAATTTTTCTGCATGTCAAAGGATCATTCTACCTCAGGATTCAGTTGGTTGTTAGACAAAATGGATTTTATGGATCCATAATTATGTGATGATTTGCTTAGTATAATAAGACACTGAGATGCATTGAGCCCCTTTTCCAAGAGCATGATTCTCTGTTATTTGCACTGTGATGCATGAACACTTAACAATGCCTATCACAAGTAGAATTATTTCAGTGGCCATTGTAGATCAAGATCAGATATCACAAAGTGTGTAGTCTGGTCTTGAATCTACAAAGTCCTCTATTCTGATACATTCTGACTGAAGGCAAGCCCTAATAGCTGTTATTTTTACCTTTTACCATACAATCCCAAATTTTAACCACCCCAAGATAAGCCCTTTGAAAACCTTGTGGAAAGAAAAGAGAAGTACTTTCTCCTTTTACCACATGGCTTTCTACACTTTCACATAGCATCACTTCAGCTATATTCAGATAGTCGTCTGTCAATGCTTTCAATCTAGACAAGTCTAAAATTTTGTTGTTTGGTAAAGAGCAGACATTTTTTTGCTTACTGAAATTCTTATTTGGTTTGTTTGGTTCTCTAAAACTGTAGCTCAAATGATGGTTTCTGTCTTACTAACAGGGAAGAAAACATTGTGGGTTACCAGCATTTTCATCTGTCCCCACAATGTTTTCAAAAGCCTTCTTTTTCAGGGTCGTTAAAATTCGGGATTGTGTGTTAAGTAGTTAAGAAGTCAGACAGTCTTGATCCAATATGTAATTTTGTTCCCATGCAAATTTTCATGTAACTTTCAATTTTGCAGATGTAAATGTTTTATTGCACATTTTTAAACAAAATTTGAATATTGAGTGTATTTCAAAGGATGAAAATTGATTTTTACATAACTTCTTCCAACCTAACACTCTATACAAAGTAACATCCCTTTGTCCTTTGACCCTTAGGCTGTTAAGCGCAACTCACTGTCCTTTTGCGGACAGTTTAGATCAAGATCAGACTGCACAGAACGTGCAGTCTGATCTCTGATCTACACTGTACGATAAGAAAATATTGTCCCCCAAAAGATACCTTTGAAATAGCAAAATTTGGGTTTTTAATTTCAGCTAAAAAATTTAATTTCACTTATTTAGCAGAATAAGGTTAACCATCTACCAAATGACAAGTTTTAGATAAGCTCAAATTGAAAGCATTTGCAGATGAAAAATCAATTGGAGATGACAAAATAGATGAGACTCACAAATTGAAATTTGTTTTTGGTCAGGTAGAAAACATTGTGGGAAAAGAAGAAAATGCTGGTTACCAGCATTTTCTTCTTTTCCCACAATGTTTTCAGAGGCTTTCTTTCTCAGGGTCGTTAAAACTCGGGATTGTGTGGTAAAGAGTTTAGAAAGGTGTCTTTGAAAGAACAAAAAGAAAACGTGGGATAAGCAGAAAATGCTGGTTACCAGCCTTTTCTCCTTTTCCTTCAGTGTTTTCAAGGGGCATTTTCCTCCGGATCATTTGGTAAGGGTTAATCAAACAATCCTATGTTTAAACCACCCTGGGAAAAAAGGCTTTTGAAAACATTGTGGGAAAAGGAGAAAATGCTGGTGACCAGAGTTTTCTCTTTTCCCACAATTTTTCCTACTTTTTTTACTGACAAATACCTACATTTGAGCCAAAACTATCTAATTTGTCGTCTGCAAAATTTTAATGCTTTCAGTTTGGAAATTTTGTCTTGTGTTAAAGAGATAAATGATCTGAATATTCCTGACTCCTTTTCCATTAAAGATAAGAAACAAAACACATGATCACCAGTCGTAAGTTTGAGCACTAACACAGAAAGAAAATACTCCACCCAGTAAGTCTTAGAAACACAGAAAGTAGCAACGTTAATGCCTTAACGCTGCGTCACTATAAAAGCTTGTTGCTTTTACAACTTGCTAATTTCCGTCAATTCCGTCCTCTACATCAAATATACATAAGTTTCCCGAACTAACATCTTTCCGCATGATCAGCTAACTGAAAGCTCCCATTCACCCGAGCTGAACCACTTTTCCTTCATCGTAATTATTCGTTCAGCTTCACTTAATCTTTTTCTGTATGATCCTTTATTTTTACAAATCTGAAGAAAAAAGCCTTTTAAAAGCATAGTGGTAAAAGGAGAAAATACAGGTAACCAGTATTTTTTGCTTTTCCCACAATGTTTCCTACATTTGTACAGACCAACCCCATATTTTGAGCCACAAATTATTCGTTGTCTGCAAAAGCTTTCAACATAGACAAGTCCAAAATTTTGTCGCTAGGTCAAGAAGTAAAAGCTTTTATATTGTTTCCAACTACCTGAATCGCTATTAAAACTAAATTTGTACAATTTCATCATTTTGTATATTGACACTTGAGTATTTTTTTTCTCTTTCACTTTAAAAGCCTATATCCTTCTGTGCAGCGATCCGCGACCATTTTAAGTTTCCCAGTGATACATTTTGGCGATAAAAACCACGAGACTCGCCCTTTTATGGCAAAGAAATAGCTCAAGAAATCACGGGCTCTCAATTTTAACAGCCCCTATCTACCTTTATAAAACATACATCACTTGTTACTTGTACAGTCTTTCAAACCATTTTTTCCCGATCACGCTTCAGCAGTCGCAAAGATTGATTTTTCATCACGGCAGGCTCTGTGTACAGTGTTGAGTGCAAACAAAATGTTTCTTTTTATCAAATAGAAGGTAAACTATACCTACCCCTTCATATAACCAACCGCATTTACTGCACAAATTTGACATTTAACTCTTTACCAAATGACAAAATTTTTAGATTAGTCCAAATTCAAGGCATATGTAGACCACAAAATAAATATAACTACAAGATTTAAATTTGTTTTTGGAAAGGTGGAAAACACTGTGTAGAAAGGAGAAAATGCTGCCTACCAGCATATTCTCCTTTTACCACAATGTTCTCAAAAGGCTATCTCCCTAGGGTCATTAAAAGTTGGGATTGTGTTGTAAAGGATTAACGCAAACCTACAGTGGACCATTTTAGAAAACATTGTGGAAATAGGATCAATTGCTTGGTAACAAGCCATTGCTCCTTTTCCCCCACTTTTCATTATTATTCAAAAATGTTACTTTCCTGTTACCAGTATTTCCTCCTTTTCCCACAATATTTTCAAAAGGCTCCTTTCTCAAGGTTGTTAAAACTTGGAATTGTGTGGTAAGGGGTTAACTCAATTCTATTGATCCATATTGAAAGTGGTTGCTTAAAATAAATCAATTGTGAATTAAATGATGGAATTTGTCTTTGAAATGGTAAGTAACCATTGTGGAAAAAGAAGAAAATTATAGTTTTCACCATTTTCTGGTTTTCTAGTAATGTTTTTAACTCTATGTTACATGAGAAAGTTTAACACTCATCTAAACTGGAAGCCTTTGCTGACAACACATTGAATTTTACTAAAATGATGTAAATTGACTTTAAAAAAAAATAGTAAACATTGTGGAGAAAGGAGAAAATGCTGCTTACCAGTGTTTTCTCCTTTTTCCAGAGTATTTTCAAGACATTTCCAACACATAATCATTAATGCATGGGATAGTTTGGTAAAGAGTTAAGATGTGGTAGGCAAATGAAGGGTTTAAACCTTTACCACACAATGACGCCTTTTAACGCCCCTGAAAAAGAGGCCTTTTGAAAACATTGTGGGAAAAGGAGAAAATGCTGGTAACCAGCATTTTCTCCTTTTCCCACAAAGTTTTCTACCCTATCAAAGAAAAGTTGCGTCATTTGAGCCACTATGAAATTGTCCTCTGCAAATGCTTTCAATTTGGATAGGTCTTAAATTTTGCCGTGTGGTAAAGGGTTTTAAAAGGAGCCTATGTTTACTTTATAAGCAGGGAGACGTAAATAATTAATCGTAGGGGGGAAATATCGACATTCGGAGAAGCTTGTGTCAAGAGTTTCGTCACCCTCGATGGGATAGTTGTTAGATTCTCGGATAGGTTTGGAACGCTAGAAATCGTGACAGTTCTAATACTGAGACTCCAATTATAATGACTTTTTTCTCCTAATCCTTTACTGCACAATCCAAGGTTTTAATGGCCCTGATAGAGAAGGCTTTTGAAAACATTGTGGAAAAAGGAGAAAATGCTGGTGACCAGCATTTTCTCCTTTTCCCACAATATTTTCTACCCTATTAACCCTTTACCACACAGCAAAACTTTAGACTCGGCCCTGTTGAAGGAAGTTACTGACGCCAGTTTAAATGTGTTTCAAATCATAGTATTTTGTTCTTGAATATGTAGAAAACATTGTGGAAAAAGGAGAAAATGGTGGTTACCAACATTTTCTCCTTTTCCCACAATGTTTTTAAAAGCTTTCTTTCTCAAGATCATTAAAAACCTGCACCGTACTACGCCGACTGGGAAATAAGCCTTTGAAAACATTGTGGGAAAAGGAGAAAATGCGGGTAACCAGCGTTTTCTTTTTTCCCAGAATGTCTTGTACCAAATCAAAGAAATATTGCACCATTTGAGCCTCATTGAAATTGTCGTCTGCAAATGCTTTGAATTTGGACAAGGCTAAAATTTTGACGTCTGGTAAGGGGTTAAAGACAGACGTTCTCATTTGAGCTACATTTACTTTGTCTTCTGCAAATGCTTATGATTTGGTAAAATTATTATCGTTTGGTACAGGGTGAAAGGGGGATGGGGAAGTGTTGAAAATAAAGGATCATCCTCCCATCTTTTATACTTTTCTAAGGGTCCTCCATGGTTCTTTGGTACTCATAGACTGTTAGTTTAACTCTTTCCATTGACAATACCAGAAGCTTTTGTGGACAATGCAGATCAAGATCAGACTGCACAGAACGTGCAGTCTGATCTCTGATCTACACTGTCCACTACTTTATTCTAGATTATTACCAAACTGTCTCTTGATCTTGCTGAGGAAATGTATTTTTTACCTTTGAGAAAATGCAATTTATCTATTCAGAAGTGAAAGAAACATATTTTATTCTATACATAAGTATCACAATTGTAACAATCAATTAACAAATAAAATCCTTCAGAAATGGATCGGAATGAAAGCAAAGCTCCTCTCCAATGAGTTCGTCTCATAGATCGATTGACTGATTGATGTTTCTTGCACCGCTGGAACCCGCAGCCTCCAGGTTACAAGTCCCACAGTTTAGTATTGAGCTACACAAGACCCAATAACCCTGAAGAAGACACCCTTTGAAAACATTGGTCAGCACTATTTTCTCTTTTTCCACAATGTTTTTCTATCCTTTCAAAAACAAATCCTATCCTTTAAGCCACATTTAATTTGTCATTTGCATATGCTTTTAATTTAGACGAGTCTCAAATTTCGTTGTTTAGTAAAGCGTTAAGTCTTTATCAGACAACAGAATATAGGCAAGCCCAAACTGAAAATATTTGCGGACAATAAATCAACATGGCTGAAGAAATGTTATTAGTTTTTGAAAGGAAAGAAAACATTGAGGGAAAAGGGAGAAGATGCTGGTTACTAGCATTTTCCTCTTTTCCGGCAATGTTTTCATTCACTTTTTCTTAGAGTCATTAAAACACTGGATTGTGTGGTATAGGTTAATTCTATGAGGTTGCAGTGAAATGACCGAAACGTGAAATGTGAATAAGATTTGAGAATTTGGAAATGTAGAAAATAATTTAGTGGAGAAAGGAGACCATTTCTTTCAGAACAGTGGTTACCAGCATTTTCTCCTTCCCCAACAATGTTTTTGAAAGCTTATTACCTAAAGGTCCTGAACTCATCATGAGACAACAGCATTTTCGACTTTTCCATTTTAGAAGCAAGCTGCAGTCAAGATAATCACATACGACACAAGTAATGGTAATTATCTTTAACTCTTTCCCACACACAAAATTTTAGACTGGTCCAAATTCAAAGCATTTGCAGACGACAAAGTTGACTCAAAAATCGAAATTTATTATGGAAAGGGTAGAAAACATTATGGGACAAGGAGAAAATGCTGGTTACCAGCATTTTCTCCTTGTCCCATAATGTTTTCAAAAACTTTCTCTCTCAGGGTCGTTAAAAGTCAGGATTGTGTGGTAACTAAGAGTTAAAAAGAGTAAAAAACATTGTGGGAAAAGGAGACAATGCAGGTAACCAGCTTCTTCTTCTTTTCCTGCAATGTTTTCAACAGCCTTCTTTCAAACCATGGGAATGTGTAGGAAAGGGCAATAACTATCATATTCTCCTTTTCCATCAAATGTTTTCAAACCCATTCTTTCTAAGGGCTGTCAGATAATTATGATGATTATTCAGTAAAGGGTTGAAAAAAAATGATATAAGCCATTGATTAGTGCAATGTATTTATAACAAGGTTCCTGTACACTTTGTAACTTTATTGCACCTCATCAGAGAACCCAGGGCTTATAAGCCTTAATTATCTGACTTCTTCCTATCTCATAATTCTTAAGGAATTTTCATGTATCACAAAAACAGGTATGTTACCACATAAAAAATCTGTACTAACCCTTCAGCCCTTAAATGTGAATTGATGCTCTTTTGCAGCCAGTGTAGATCAAGATCAGACTGCACAGAACTTGAAGTCTTATCTTGAAACTACAACGTCTTATATGTGTACCAATAAGATTTTTCCAACAAAAAGAACTTTGAAATTGCAATACATGTATTTCGTTTTTTGCTGTTGCCTATAAATCTTTATTGCTATTTGCCGAGCCCCCGTAGCATGCAGGACTTGAGAACAGGAGGTTGCTGGTTTGAAAACAAAATGATCCAACCCTCCATGAATTGAGCACAAAAAAAATGGTCTGCTTTCCAGGGGAGATAATTCTTCAAAGCTTGAAAGCAAACCTCCAAAAATGCACCCCTGGGTAGACAGACAGACCTCCTTTTCCCACAATATTTTCAATAGCCTTTTTCTTTGGGTCGCTTAAACATGAGATTTTGTTTAAAAGGATTAAAGTAGAAAACGGAATGATCCAACCCTCCTTGAATTAAGCACAAAAAAAAATTTTATACACTTTCCAGGGGAGATAACTCTTCAACACTTGAAAGCAAACCTCCAAAAATGAACCCCTAGGGAGACAGACAGACACAAAGATAGGGAAGCAGATTCAGATAAAATCCCCCCAAAACATTTTTTGAGTAAATTAATTGGGGAGGAAATCTGCAAGAGGCAGGGTTTGCTGATTTTATGATTATAGTATATGCCGTTTTCAAGTTACTTCATGTTTGCCCAGACTAGATTTTATGTCTTATTATGTACTGTAATTCTTTACTTCGAGATGTCTTTAGGGTTAAGAGCTGACTGACCTTTTACTGTGTTTCTATGACCTTGACAAAGAAAGCCTTTTAACTCTTTACCAAACAACAAAATTTTAGACTAGTCGAAATTCAGAAAACATTAGCAGATGAAAAAATAAAACTGACTGAAAAATTAAAACTTGTTTTGGGAAGGGTAGAAAACATTGTGGGAAAAGGAGAAAATGCTGGTTACCAGCATTTTCTCCTTTTCACACAATATTTTCAAAAGGCTTCTTCTCAGGGTCGTTAAAAGTCACACTTGTGTGGTAAACGGTTAAAAATACTGTGAGAAAAGGAGAAAATGCCAAGGCCACAATCCATACATATTTTTACCCTGTCAAAGACAAACTCACTCATTTGGGCCACATTTAATTTATCATCTACCAATGCTTTCAATTTGGACGAGCCTGAAATTTTGTGGTATGGTAAAGAGTTTAAGACAAGACCCAGCAAAGCAGAAATATTATCTATGAGCAATCAGTATCTTGTTTTCAAAACAAAAGAAAAACAAAAGCATATTCAAGTCAAATTTCACTGACCATCCTGGGGTGAAACTCTTCACTGAACCCACAACAGTTTTCAGGCAACTTATATAATTTTACGGTAAAATATTTTTGAAAACAATGTGACAAAAGCAGAAATTTCTTACTACAAACAATTTCTCCTTAAACATCAGTGCTTTCTCAAGTACTCATGTATTTAACCCTTTTCTTGTCATTGAGCTGATTTGCATTTGCTTGAGGTCTAAAAGTATATTTGTGTTGTGTTTGAAGCTAACTCTCGTCAAAGATTAACACCAGGTTGCCAACAGTGTAGACCAAAGATCAGACTGCACATTTTTTGCAGTCTGATATGAATCTACACCATTTGCAAAAGCTATCAAAGGCAGCACTGGCAGTGAAAGAGTTAACCAAATTTCACGGTATTTTCGCTGCTGTTTTCTACATTTTTTTTTTAAGAAGTAGAGTTCAAGAAAGAGATAACTATCAAAAATGACAAAAAGCCCTAAAATACAAAGTTATCACTTTTTAGACACTCACAATCAAAAACAATGTAGATAATACCAAAGACAAGGAAAAATACTGAAAAACCAACCATCCGCAAAAAGACTTCAAAAACTGGCGTCTTGATCGAACAAAAGGTAGATTACTCATTGACCAAACATAATGCAAGAAAGTGGACTCTGTTTTTCAGTTCATTAGCTGTAAACAAAAGCCTAATTTCCTCTCAAATGAAAGAAAGATTTTTGTTTAACTATTTAGCCCACTTACCACACAAGCTATTTTAACTCTTCACAGGACGATTTATAAGATTTTAAACTTGTCCACATAGAAAGCATCTGCAGAAGATAATGAAAATTGTAGCTCTAATGTTGGAACTAGCATCTGAAATGTACAACTGTAGGAAACGTTGTGGGAAATAGAGGATATGCTGGTTATCCACACTTTCTCCTTTTCCCATGAGGTTTTAAACGGTCCTTTTCCAAAGGGTTATAAATGCATTGAACTGTTGTTATGGAAAGCAGCATAAGTCTTGGAAAGGGTTTCATGCACACCTGGTGCTTTAGTAGGCAGCAAAAAAATACCTATAACAAAAGTACTGTTGAAAACAGCACGAAATACCAAACAAACTGTTACAGGTAGAAATAGTATATATAGTGGGAAAAAAGAAAATAAAATTTACCCATGTCTTGTTGAAAATAAGTGGGAATGTTCTTTGACACTTACCTGAAAATAGAAAAAAAGAAGATTAGTAGTTTATGTTACTCATTTCCAGACAACAAAATTATGTACATTTCCAAATTGAAAGCATCAGCAGATAGATAACTGATATGCCACTAAAATGAAGGGACATGGCTTCATTTAGGGTTAGAAAAGATTGTGGGAAAAAGAAGAAAATGCTGGTTACCAGCATTTTCTCCTTTTCTCAAAATGTTTTCAAAAGTCTTGTTTCACAAGTTTTGAGCTCTTTTCAGTAAAGGACTTTGTGTTGAATGGGTTAAAAATAAAGTCATTAATTCTGCTAATTGATCAATATTTATTACTCCTGCTTTACAAGCATGTTTTTGAAGTTGTTTTCAGGACGTTAAGTCAGGTACATGGTCATCTTTAACTCTTTACCACACGGTAAAATTGTAGAATTGTCCAAATTGAAAATATTTGCAAACATTTCAAATATGGCTTAAGTGATGAAAGTTGTCTTCGATAGAGTAGAAAACTTTGTCAGAAAAGGCGAAAATGCTGGTTACCAGAATTTTCTCCTTTTCCTACAATGTTTTCCAAAGGCTTCTTCCTCAGGGTCGTTAAAACTTTTGTAGTAAAGGGTCACCGAACAACAAAATTTTAGATTTTTCCAAATTGATAGATTTGTAGTCAACAAACTAACTCTGTACCACATGACAAAAACTTAGACTTGCAGATATTGAAAGCATTTGCAAGCAAAAATTTAACTCTTTACCACATAATCCAGACTTTTAACCACCTTTAGAAAGATGACCTTTGAAAACATTGTGAGACAACTTCCAAATACGAAGTCACATTAAATTTGTTGTCATAAGATGTTTTGGGTTTGGACATGTCTAAAATTTTGTTGTTTTGTAAAGAGTTAAATGTGGCTCGAATTAATGGATTTGTCTTTAAAGGATTGTATACCTTGTGGAAAAAGAAGCAAATGCTAGTTACCAGCACATTCTCCTTTTACCCACAATGTTTCAAAAGCTGTCTTCCTCAGGGTTGTTAAACCATGAAATTGTTTAATAAAGGGTATGGTACATGTTTCAAAGGGTGAATCACTGGATAAAAATTCATTTTGTAAAAAAAAACAATGTGCCATACTTTCCTTCTCGAAGCTGATGACATCTTAAAGCATAAACTGACAATCGTTTATGACATGAACTTCAGGATTGACGAGAGCTGCTGATTGTGAATGACGATAGTGAGAGACTATGTAATCATAGTGATCGATAACGCTGTACCTGTTAATAACATTGATCGTCCATTCAAGAGATGCTATAGGTCGGATCAGACTCAACCCTTTTTCTTTATCATCTACCCTTATTTTGTTTTCTCAGGGGGAAAAAAGAATTCTTTGAACAAAAGATTCATTAACCCTTTACCACACAGTCTTGACTTTCAACAACCATGAAAGAGAAAGCTTGTGAAAACACTGTCAGTGTGTAAAAGCACTGTTGGTAACCAGCATTTTCTCCTTTTCCCACAATGTTTTCTACCCTTCCCAAAACAAATTTCAATTTTAGATTCACATTTATTTTGTTGTCTGCAAATGCTTTCAATTTGGATAAGTCTAAAATTTTGTTGTTTGGTAAAGAGTTAAGGAACATTTAATCTGTTGTCTGCAAATGCTTTCAATTCCATGGGCTCCAAAATTTTGTAATTTGGTATGGGGGTTAATGAAAGTGAACTGTTTAACCCTTTACCAAACAACAAAATGTAAGCCTTGTCCAAATTGAAAGCATTTCCAGATGACAAATTAGATGTAACCCAAAACATGGAATTTGTCTTTCATCGCGAAGAAAATTTTTAGAAAAGAAGAAACAGCTAGTTACTAACATTTTCTCCTTTTCCCACAATGTTTTTAAAAGGCTTCTTCCTCAGGGTCATTTAAAGTCGGGATTGTGTGGTGAAGGGTTAAGGTGTGTAAAAACCTTTTTACCACATGGCAGAATTTTAGACTTTTACATGCTGAAAAAACTAACAGACCACAATTCAAATGTTTTTCAAAAAAAAAAAAATTAGTATTTGTCCTTAGTTACATAGGTAGAAAACATCATCAGAAAACCAGCATTTTCTCCTTTTCCTTCAATGTTTTCTAATGGCCTCTTTTTTATGGTCATTAACCCTTTACCACACAACCCCGTATTTTAACGACCCTGAAGAAAGAGGCTTTTGAAAACATTGTTATAAAAGGAGAAAATGCTGGTAACCATAACAATAATCGATACAGGGCCACCTGCACTGTAACCTAGATAGTTGCTTGACCAATTTCAATTGTTTTTGAACAATGCGTTCCCAAGACATTGCAAATAATGTCACCCTGCGTTTCTTTATCCCTTGAGTATATATCCTGTACATATTTGTCTCAGGAGGTATTTTTAATTCATATCAATTATAACAAGAACACATGCTGGTGCCAACACTGGGCTGCAGTTTCTTTTAGTGAAAAAGTAAAAGAAGGGGCATAACTGTGTCAAAAATAATTTGATGGTTACTAGCCCCTGTTGTATGGGCTCCTCTTTCGATAGTGACCAGCTTGTCCAAGCTTGAACTTAATATCTTCAGTAAAGACAGAGATATCATGAAATGTCAAAGACTTGCAAGACGACAACGCAGACTCGAAAAGGACACAGACGACACCTGAAGGCTATGACAATCCTCATTGTTTTCTTCAAAAACAGCTGAGCTGAACTGTTGTTTGATACCTCTGAATTAACTTTTTACCAAACAACAAAAACGTAGACTTGTCCAAATTGAAAACATTTGCAGACGACAATTTTAACATTGATGAAGAGATGGAATTTTTATTTGATAAGGTAGAAAACATTGTGGGAAAAGGAGAAAATGCTGGTTACCAGCATTTTCTCCTTTTCCTACAATGTTTTCAAAAGGCTCCTTTCTTACTCGGGATTGTGTGGTAAAGAGTTAAATTACTCCTGAAAACATGGTGTAAAATGGAGGTGATGAACCTCTCCTCTCACATTATCAACTAAGTTTTTTCGAAAGTGCCATCTCATTATTGATATTATTTTCTATCAGCTGTCGATATTATAGTAAAAATCTTAACCCTAAGAGCGCCAAATAAATCCAGCAGAAATTTCTATCCTAGAAATAAGACCAAAATACTTACGATTTCATGGTTGCCTTAGTGTCTACAGTGTATCAGTAAAGAAGACAGTGAAGATCAATGATCAGGCTGCACATTTTGTGCAGCCTGATCTTGATCTACACTGGCCGCAAAGCCAACTATGGTAGTGAAAGGTACTTTAACGGTTAACTCAATACCAAATGACTAAATTGTAGACTTGTCCAAATTGAAAGCATTTGCAGATGATAAACTAATGGAGGCTTGAATGATAAAATAGAAATGTTGTGGGAAGAGGACAAAATAGTAGTTACCAGTATTTTCTTCTTTAACTACAAAAATTTCAAAAGCCATCTTCCTAAGTGTGGTTAAAAGTCAGAATTGTGTGGGAAAGGGTTAACTCTTTACCAGACAACAAAATTTCAGACTTGTCCAAAATGGCAGCACTGGCACTGACAACAGTCCAAAGCATCATGAGCAAAGGACAAAATGCTGATAATCCACATTTTCTCCCACAATGTCTTCTTCCCTGTCAAGGTCAATTCCAATAATTTTCAATTTGTCGTCTGCATGTGCTTTCAATTTGGACATATCAAAAAAATTTTTGTTATGGTAAAGTTATAAAGCTCAAAAGATGGGATTTGTCCAAGTACAAAACATTAAAACCATTACTTTCTCCTTTTCCAACTACATTTCAACCCTTTACCACACAATCCCAAGTTTTAAGGACACTGTTGAAGATGCCTTTTGAAAACAATGTTGGAAAAGATGAAAGTGCTGGTAACTACAATTTTCTCCTTTTCTAACGATGTTTTCTATTCTTTCAAAGGTAAGTCCCATCATTTCTTTCAAAGTCACTGACTACTTTTCCAACATGCATCTGAGGTTAGAGGGGAAAAATCGCTGGCAAGAAAGTTTGCCTCAACCAGGTATCAGACCTCCAACCACCAGGTCATGAGTCAAGTACACTTACCACTGAGCTACTCAGCCAGGCCATTATAAGGTTGATATTTTCAAAAGATCCAGTTTTTGTAGACAAGGTAGATCAAGATCAGATTGCAAAAAAAAATTGAAGTCTGATCTTTCATCCACACTGTCTAATACTTTGAGAAATTATAATTTTGCATACATGCCCAACAATTTCCTTTAAATGCCACTTACTTAGCTTGACTAACATAGCTTTATCCTTTTACCAAACAGTCCTATGTTTTAATGACCCAGGGAAAAAGGCAATTGAAAACATTGTGGGAAAAAGAGAAAATGATGATAACCAAGTTAATATGAAGAAAAATGTACCTGAATAGTTTGATCTATGATTTCCATAACTGGAGATGTTAGCATTATAGTCTTATCCACAATGTTTGAGATTTCACACTTTTCCACCACTCCTGACTGTTTGCGCTTCACCTTTCTGATACGGTTCTTATATAAAACAACAAAGCCACGTACAAAAATAATCTGTTTCTTGGGAAAATTAGCACCAAAGCCTTTTTAATCAAATCGCTGTAGGTATTACAGAGAAACACCTTTTTAAGTTGCGTCTGTTGTCTTAATTGCAATTGCTTCCCAAGAAATAAATTTCTATCATGTGATTTGGCTTTTAGAAAGAAAAAGGCAGCAACCAATAGTTTAATTTTCACTCTCTAAGAAGTAATAAGAAAGTGTGTTCCTGTGAATACCAATAAATTGAATGCCAGTTAATGGGATATTCTATATTACTTCGTAATCAAAACCTAATCAAACCATACAAACTCCGACAGAGGAAATTCCCAAATGAATACCAACTTAAGAAACGGTAGCATTTAATTATTAACGGTGTTCTTTTTTGTTCTAACTCTTTTCTTCAACACAAAACCACTTTTTTTCTCTTTACAGTTGTTAATCAAACACAAAAGCCCTAATGAAATTGAATATTGTTTATTTGTATGGACAAAAAAAATGAAAACGATGATGTTAAACTGGAAACGAGGTTCCTTTAGGGGGGCTAATCGTTCCATCAAATTTGAGATCAATAGCGTGTAATTTGTGTGACATACGTCCGATTGTCACACATGTTTAACATCAATTATCATATCCCAAATAATTACTTCCCCAGGAAAATCTTAGTGCCTTATTTCTTATTATCCAATCAAAATTCACCAGAGGTAAAGTGATGATCCAAATATGAAGTCTCTGGGAATAAAAAGACAGAGGCAATTTTTTTTTCACCTTTGACTCAAGCCCTTTTAATTTTCCACTACCTTCTTACAGAAATTTAAGTTGAATTTACAAAATTTAACTTTTTATGTCCATGGAATTGATACTTTTGGGGTACAGTGTGAGGATAAAGTTATTTCTCATTGTCCTGCAATATTGACCATCTAAGAAAACTTTTAAATCAAATTTACAAATTTAACTTTCTATGCCCATGAAATTGGAAGCTTTGGAAACAACTGTGAGAAAAAAGACAGTTCCTCTTTTAAAATCCCACAGATTAACCATACTCTCTAACTGTCCTCAGTGTAAAAGATTCAGTGCCAGGAAGATCTAAAAAAGAATTACTTATAGCCCCAAATAATTCCAAAATGTATTTTCAGTATGTAAATAAGTGCGAAATAATCATAATTTCAAGGTTGGTCTACCGTGTTTCAGCAATGCTGACAGTGTAGATCAAAGATTAGGCTGCACATTTTGTTTTGTGCAGCCTGATCTTAATCTAGTTACTGGATGCAAAGGCAACTATAGTTATGAAAGGCGCTTAAAGGGTTAAAATTTATGACAAAATTGTACCAATTGTTCCAATTACGACATCTTAAGTTATTCTAATGTTCCTCATTACTGTCAGCAACTATCTTTGCTTGAGACCCTGTAGAAGAAATATGGCCTTTAAAAATATTGTGTGAAAAGGACATAAGGCTGATATTTTCTCCTTTTCCCACCATGTTTTCTTCTCTTTCAGTTTACTCCCCCCATTTGAGACACATTTCACGATGTTGCATGCAACTGCTTTTAATTTGGACAAAGTAAAAAATTTTGTCCTCTGGAAAAGCCTGGTACATGTAACACATACAGACCATGAACACAATTGGAAAATATGCGGCAGAAGGAAAATTTTACTTGTTATGAGCCCTAATTTTTAGAGATAGTCTGCTGCAAAACTACTGTAGGCAACTTCAGTGAAAATATGTTAACTCTCTACCAAATGACAAAATTTTAGACTTGTCCAAATTAAAAGCATTTGCAGACGATAAAATAAACGTGACTCAAAAATTGAAACTTGACTTTAGAAGAGTAGAAAACATTGTGAGAAAAGGAGAAAATGCTGGTTACCAGCATTTTCTCACAATGTTTTCAGAAGGCTTCTTTCTCTGGGCCGTAAAAACCAGGGATTGTTTGGTAAAGGGTTAACTCTCTACCAAACAAAAACATTTTAGAGTTGTCCATATTGAAAGCCTTTACAGATGACAAAATCAGTGTGGTTCAAAAATTGAGATTTGCACTTGAAAGGCTAGAAAATATTGTAGGAAAAGGAGAAAATGCTGGTAACAAGTATTTTGTCCTTTTCCTTCAATGATTTAAAAAACCTTTTCTTCAGGGTTGTTAACACATTCTGATTGTCTTTGAAAGGGTTAACCTCAACCACACAAAAACATTTTTGACTTATTCGTAATGAATGTATTTGCAGATGATGTTCTAAATATGGCTTCAATGATGGGATTTGTTGGTGAAAGGATAGAAAATATTGTGGAAAAGGAGAAAATGCTAGTTAGCAGCATTTTCTCCTCTTCCCAAAATGTTTTTAAAAACTGTCTCTGTCAGTGTAATTAAAACTCTGGATTGCATGGAAATGTGTAAAGAAAGGTGAAGGAAAGGTGAACATTCAAGCCCAGCAAAAAAGGACAAAAATTATATTGATGCATCAGAAAAAAAAAAGAAGTGGTGTAGTTGAGTGAACCTATTCATTTAAACTTTTACCACACAATCAACACTCTTTACGACCCTGAGAAAGAAAGCTTTTGAAAACATTGTGGGCAAAGGAGAAAATGCCGGTAACCATACCACCCAAACAAATTAAAATTTCAATTTCTGAGTCACATTTAAATTGTCGTGTACAAATGGTTTCAATTTGGAAAAGTCTAAAATTTGGTCATTGGTAAACAGTTAACTCTTTACCAAACAACAAAATTTTAAAGTTGTTCAAAATGAAAGCATTTGCAGATGACAAAATAAACCTTACTCAAACATTGAAATCTAATAACTGGAGGGTAGAAAATATTGTGGGAAAAGGAGAAAATGCTGGTTACCAGCATTTTCTCCTTTTCCCACAATATTTCAAAAGCCGCCTTCTTCAGGGTCGTTAAAAGTCGGGGTTGTGTGGTAAAGAGTTAAGGGTTTAGATTGGCCACAGATAACTAGAGAAACAGGTTGTGCTTTAGGGCTCATTGCTATCCTATACTCAGGTTGGTAATAAAATACAGTGAAAATTCACCCAAACATAGCCTTTTTTGTACCCATTGCCCATTCTCTCCCCCCCCCATATGTTTTTGTTTCCTTGAAAGGTGCTTTATCTAGCTTTCAACGGTTTTGAAACACATGCTCAAGGGCCCTTTGCTGTTATATTCTTTAACTCTTTACCACACGACAAACATGTAGACTTGTCAAATTTGAAAATTGCAGACGACAATTTTAATATGGCTCAAATGATGGAGTTTGTCTTTGATAGGGTAGAAAACATTGTGGGAAAAAGGAGAAAATGCTGGTTACCAGCATTTTCTCCTTTTTCCCACAATGTCTTCAAAAGGCTTCTTCCTTAGGGTCGTTAAAACTCGGGATTGTGTGGTAAAGGGTTAAACTCCATTTGGTAATAAAGCACACTGACAATTCACCCAAACATGGCCTTCTTTTGTAAAACCATGACCTGACTTCTTCCCCCCCCCCCCCCCATCACACCTTTTCATTTTGAGGGATGTTTAATGCTTCTTTCAACAGTATTGAAACACATGCGTTAGGGCTCAATGCTACTGTTAACAAAATACTTTGAAAATAGACCCAACATGGCCCTCAAAGATGAATGGGTCCAGCAGGGCTACAGAAGTTCCTTTTTGTTGGTGTAGTAAACACATGTTTTACTGTTCTTTACTGTTCTACATTTATTTTGCGAAAGAAAAAAAAACAGCAAAAATTCCTTTAAACCCCAAAACAGACCTTCCTTCAGCCCATGATCCATTCTTCCTAAATTCTGCCATTTTCATTTGTTCGAAAGGTGTTTTATGTAGCTTTCAACAATATTTCTATTATAAGTTCAAAACATGCTTTCAGGCTTATGTAGTGCATCATTTCAAAAGAAATAAAATAGAGAAAATACACCAAAACATGGTGTTTTTGTAACCCATGTCCCATTCCCTTTCAACTTTTCTCTTTCTACATTTCAATGATGTTTTAACTCTATACTAAACAACAAAAGTTTAGACTTGTCCAAATTGAAACCATTTGCAGATGACAAAATAAATGTGAATCAAAATTTGAGTCTTAGTTTGCAAGGGCACAAAACATAGTGAAAAAAGGAAAATGCCGGCATTTTCTCCCTTATACACAATGTTTTCAAATGCCTTCTTCTTCAGGGTCGTTAAAAGTCAGGACTGTGTGCGAAGGTTTTTACAGCGTTTCAGGTTTGAGTCAAAGAACATGCTTGTGGGCTAGGTGCTATTTTATACTTCATTTAGTAACTAAGACACTGGCCTCTTTTTGGAGCTCATGACCCATTCCTCTACCCTTCATTTTTCCAAATAATTTATTGAAACACTTTCAACAGGATTGAGTTTGAGTTTCGGAACACAGTTTTTGGCTCACTGGTGATAAAATACTGAAAAATTACACCCTGGCCTTTTTTGTGACCCCCAACCCGTCCCACCACTATGTTTTTCCTAACTGTTTGAAAGTCCTTTGTACGCCAAAATAGGTTCAGACCTGAAAACTACAACTTACACTACTTTATTACCCCAGTCGTCTATATCTTTGTTAACCATCGAATCGAATCACTGATTACAGAACAGCGTCAAAAACACTAGGTCTGAACTTGGCGACTGTACATGTTGATTTTTCTCGTAATGGCTGGATGGACAAATTTCATAGATAAATTACAATGATTAAGTCCCTTCTAGGCTTCTAGGCACAACAAATTTGAAGCAGATGATTTTACAAACATCTTTGTCAACCCTTAACCACACAATATTAAGTTTTAACAAGCCTGACAAAGAATATTTTAGATGACATCCAGGGAAAAAGAGAAAATGCTGGTTACCAGCATTTTCTCCTTTTCCCACAAAGTTTTCTACCCTATCACAAAAAGAATTTATCATTTAAGCTTCAATTATTTTATCATCTACAAATGCTTACAATTTGGTCTAGTTCAACTCTTTACCACACAACAAAATTTTAGACTTGTCCAAATTGAAAGCATTTACAGACAACAAAATAAATGTGACTCAAAAATTAAAATTCATTTTTTAAAGGTTAGAAAACATTGTGGGAAAAGGAGAAAATGCTGATTACCAGCATTTTCTCCTTTTCCCATAATGTTTTCAAAAGGCTTCTTTCTCTGGTTTGTTAAAAGTCGGGATTGTGTGGTAAAGGGTTAAAATGATGTTATTATTATGGTCTAGTTTAAATTGTTATGTTTGGTCTATTTTAAAATTATGTTGTTTGGTAAAGCCTTAAACATATTTTTTTGTCTATTTGGTATATGACTCTTTACCACACAATCCCATGTTTTTAACCAGTAAAACACAGGCTTTGAAAACATTGTGGGAAAAGGAGAAAATGCTGGTAACCAGTATTTTCTCCTTTTCCCTCTATCTTTTCTAGCTTTTCAACGACGATGTCCACCATTTTAGCCACGTATGTTATCTGCAAATGCTTTGGATTATGACAAGCCCACTCTTTTCTCATTTGGTAAAGTGTTATCACATTTTCAACATTATCTCAGTTACATGTATATTGCAGTGGCCTATCACACCTATCAAGGCTTTCCTGGAGTTTTTTTTACCATTACTTGGCACAGCATTCTTCCATAGCCACTGGTTACTTTTGCACATAAAAATTATCCTAACAGTGTTCAGTGGTAAGAGGAATGAATCCCGTTGCTATGACCATCAATACTCAGAAAGATTTTGGCCAAGTTTGAAGGTTTCAAGCCCTGAAGTTGTTAGACATGAGCCATGCTTTATGAAAAGGAGGCTTAACTCTTTACCAAACGACATAATTTTAGACTAGTCCAAATTTGAAGCATTTGCAGACGACAAAATTAATGTGACTCAAAAATTGAAATTTGGATTGGAAAGGGAAGAAAACATTGTGGGAAAAGGAGAAAATGATGGTTACCAGCATTTTCTCCTTTTCCAACAATGTTTTCAGAAGGCTTCTTTCTCAGGGTCGTGAAAACCAGGGATTGTTTGGTAAAGGCTTAATGCATCTGCAACAATATCAACCCACATCAGCCTGTGCAGATTTTCTGCATATCAAACTACCATTCTACCTCATGGTTCAGTCAGTTCTTAGATCAAATGGATTTTATGGATCCATAATATTGTGATGACTTCCTTTGTATAATGCATCAAACAGATGCATTAAACCCCCTTTTGCCAGAGTGCCACTCATATATAATTTAAATTAACATAGTATGCTCATTCTGAAGTTTAAATGCTACGTTTACATAAGCCACGATGCCCACGATTTGAGAGAAGCGTGGTGAGTGTGTGGGTTTGTGGGATCGAATTGTTTTGATCTTGGAAGAGAACTTGGAAGAGAACTTGGTGTTATCAGGATGATCATAAAGATCTTCACAGAATTTTTGACGGACAAAAATTTTGCCACAATTTCGCAGATTTATTATTAATCTACGAGCCTCAGCGGTTTGTTACGAAAACTAAAACGATTCTGGTATAGATATGCCATGATTTTCATTACGTTCTTTTAAATTCTCTCTAGTTTGCTAATGATTACTACGATATGCTACAACTTATGTCAACAATTTGATCAAGATTGTCACTTTTTGCGCACTATTTGGGTATAATTTGATGGCATGGGTCACCCATCCTCTTATAGTGTTTCGAAGTACACCAAGATCAACTACGATGGTCTGTTAAGTTGTGTTACCTTCTACTGCGAATTCCACGTTCTGTTACGCTCTCTCAAGATTAACGATAAATCAGGGTAATCATGTCCAAATTTTTGACGGTCAAAAACTTTGTCATGATCCTTATGATCATCGCAATTGCGTCACATTCGCTTAGGATCAACGCTATTTGGTCTGACGACTCCACACGCTCACCACACTTCTCTCACATTGTGGACATTGTAGCTGATGTAAATGCTGCACATGTGTTTCACTACTTCAAAAACACAATGAATCATGGAGTTCCGCGATGTTTTGAAATCGTAGACATCGTGGTTTATGTAAATGCAGCATTACTATCTTCTGCAATAATAGGGAGATGAGACAAGTTTAACTCTTTACCCAACAACAAAATTTTAGGTTTGTCTAAATTCAAAGCTTTTGCAAGCAACAAATTAAATGTGACTCAAATGATGAAACTTGTCTGTGATAGGGTAGAAAACATTGTGGGAAAAGGAGAAAATGCTGGTTACCAGCATTTTCTCCTTTTCCCACAATGTTTTCAAAAGTTTTCTTCTCCAGGGTCATTAAAAGTCATGATCATGCGGTAAAGGGTTAAAGTTTTCACACGACGGCATTGACAACTGAGACATAGACACAGATGACTTGGCCATGACAATACCTCGGTTTTCTTCCAAAACAACCCAGCTAAATACAGCATACAAACAAACCTGCAATTAAATAGATAACCATCAAAATCGTCATTCTATTATCACGGAGATCTTATTTACAATTTTTGTTTAAGGCAAATCATCTCTGTTTAACGCCAGTTTATCTTCCTAAAGAGTGAAATCAGTCGTAAAAAAAAAGGGGTACTTTAGTCAACCCTTTTGGTGTCATTGTGGGAAAACAGGGGCTTTAGGGGACGGCATAGATCAAGATCAGACTACACAGAACTGTTGGTTTAATCACACAATCACAATCACACAATCATGCATTTCAACAACTTTTGAGGGGGCTTTTGAAAACATTGTAGGAAAAGGAGAAAACGGTGGTAACCAGCATTTTCTTCTTTTCCCATAATGTTTTTTTGCCATTGAAAGACAAATCTCATAATTTGAGTAATATTTAATATGTCATCCGCAAATGCTTTCAGTTTGTACAAGTCAGAAATATTGTTATTAATATTTAACTCTTTACCAAAATACAATATTTTGGACCTGTCCAAAACCAAATAATTTGCAGACATCAACATAAATGTGATGAAAATATTGAAATTTGTTTGTGGAAGGATGGAAAACAATTTCTCCTTTTCCCACAACTTTCTTCGAAAGCCCTCTTCCTAAACCCTTTACCACACAATCCTGAGTCTAAACCACCCTGAGAAAGAAGGCCTTTGAAAACATTGTGGGAGAAGGAGGAAATGCTGGTAACCAGCATTTTCTCCTTTCCCACAATGTTTTCTTCCCTATCAAAGACAGAAATCACCATTTGAGCTACATTTAAATAGTCGTCTGCAAATGCTCTCAATTTGGTCAAGTATAAAATTTTGTCATTTAGTAAAGAGTTAACTCTTTACCAAACGAAAAAGTTTTGGACTGGTCTAAATTGAAAGTTTCTGCAGACGACAAAATTAATGTGACTTAAAAATTGAAAGTTCTAGTGGAAAGGGTAAAAAACATTGTGGGAAAAGGAGAAAATGCTGGTTACCAGCATTTTCTCCTTTTTCCACAATGTTTTCAAAAGGCTTCTTTCTCTGGGTCGTAAAAACACGGTTTTGTTCGGTAAAGGGTTAAAGTCATTAAAACCCTGGACTGTGTCTAAAAGGTTAAAAAAAAACAACAAAGGAAAAGTCATGAAAAATAGATCTAGTACAAATAACACATGCACTGAGGTTAACCCTTAACCGCACAATCCATAATTTTAATAACCCTGAGGAAAGAGGCTTTTGAAAACATTGTGGAAAAAGAAGGAAATGCTCATAACCAGCATTTTCTACTTTTTCTCCTTTTCCCACAGTCTTTTCCAACCTGTCTAGGCCAAATTCCATGATCTGAGCCACATTAAATTTGTCATCTGTATAATTATGCTCTAAATTTTGTCTTGTCTAAAACTTCCTGATCGGATAAAAAGTTCAATAAATGATTGGTGCAAAAACCACAGGAGTTAAACTCTCACAAAACAAGTAAAAACATAAAACATCAATATTTTGAAAACAGTTTAAACACTATTTAACACCCAATTAACTCTTTATCAAATGACAAAATTCTAAGCTAGTCTGAATTGAAAAGATTTTCAGATGAAATAATGAATGTGCCTCAAAAACTGAAATTTGTGTTTGGAAAGGATAGAAAACATTGTGGGAAAAGGAGAAAATGCTGGTTACCAGCATTTTCTCCTTTTGCCACATGTTTTCAAAAGTTTTTGTGGCATTTGTCGAAGACAATGCCACTATGAGATCAATAATAAATGTTCAATATTGAATTTTGAAGACCATGTATGGTATTTTGTCCAAAACCGAAGGAAGTAAACCCAACTAAACTCAATTTTTCAAGACAAATGAGTTTTTCAATAGCACTCAGATATATAATTGGAAATGGCGTATTGAAATAAACTGCAAAAGGCTATCGATCATGGAAATACTTCTTTTTGAGTAAAAATAGCTTCACCTCTTCATAGCCTTCTATTGACGCAATGATATGCACAAAATTTGTCTTCTGACCGCTTTGCTTCCGGGGTTGTTCGTTCCAAAACCAGTTCGTCCCTGGGCTTGTTCGTCCCATGATTGCACGCTACTCATTTGATTGTGCATGAATATTTACAGGAAGAAAACTTTATTGTAATGTTGGGATTTAGGTCCTGACGGCCAAATTTATCTCAAAATCATAGTATTCAGGTATAAACTTAATTGAATTCAATATATTTACATGGCTTCTCTCTCTACCCATCGTGCATCCTTCCGTCAAGGGACGTTACTCCTGACTCCTCTTGAAAGATCAAAGGGAGACCACCAATACACAAATAATGCAAAATTAGACACCAGTAATCTCCCTTTAACCAAAGAGACGTATTAATTTGCTTAGGAGGTTGATTTTCAAGTTAATATTTAAATAATATTTCTCTTTTTTTTTTAGCGCACCTGAGCACGAAGTGCTAAGGTGAGGTATTGTGATCGGTCATTGTCTGGCGTCCATCTGTCCGTCTGTCCACAATTCCTTTAAACATCTTCTCCTCCTAAACCACTGGGCCAATCTTGGTGAAATTTGGCAGGGATGTTCCTTGGGTGAAGCTCTACCAAAGTTGTTCAAGAGATTGAATTCCACCCTTAACTCTGGTTGCTATGGCAACAGAAAGGAAAAAAATAGCAAAATCTTTGAAAATCTTCTTCTCTGACACTAAAAGGCATAGAGCTTTGATATTTGGTATGTAGCATCTCCTAGTGGACCTCTACCAAGTTTGTTCATATGATGCCCCTGGGGTTAAAACTGGCCCCGCCCCGGGGGTCACAAGTTCGAAAATAGGAACAAAGAAGGAAAACTTTAAAATTCTTCTTCTCTGAAACTGGAAGGCATGGAGCTGTGATATTTGGCATCTAGCATCTCCTAGTGGACCTCTACCAATTTTGTTCATGTGATGCCCCTGGGGTCAATACTGGCCCCGCCCCAGGGGTCACAATTTCGAACATAGGAACAAAGAAGGAAAACTTCTTCTTCCCTAAAACTGGAAGGTGTGGAGCTTTGATATTTGGTATGTAGCAATTCCTAGTGGACCTCTACCAAGTTTGTTCAATGATGCCGCTGGGGTCAAACCTGGCCCTGCCCCGGGGGTCACAAGTTCGAACAAAGGAACAAAGAAGGAAAACTTTAAAATTCTTCTTTTCTAAAACTGGAAATCATAGAGCTTTGTTATTTGGTATGTAGTGAACCTGTTCTAAGTTTGTTAGCCCACCTGAGCACAACGTGTTCAGTCAGTTCAAAATTGGGTCACCTGGGGTCATAAACTAGGTCTCAAGATTAAATTAAACTAATACTTTGTGGGCACTCTAGAGGCCATACTTTTTGCTCAATTGACTTGAAAATTGGTCAGAATGTTTGTCTTGATGAAATATTGGGTGAGTTTGGAATTGGGTCACCTGGGGTCATGAACTAGGTCACTTGGTAAATTTAAGAAATACCTTGTGGGCACTCTAGAGGCCACATTTATTGCTGAATTAACTTGAAAACTGTTCAGAATGTTTGTCTTGATAAATGTTTTGATGAGTTCTAAATTGGGTCACAATGGGTGATAAATTAGGTCACTAGGTCAGGAAATTCCTTGTGGACGCTCCAGAGGCCACATTTTAAAGCTCAATTGACCAGACAATTGGTCAGAAATTGAATTACGCGCTTGGAGTGAATTTCGCCTATTGACTCAGGTGAGCGATCCAGGGCCATCATGGCCCTCCTGTTTTCAAATTATTAAATTTACACAGTGGCTTCCTTGACAAATGCCACACCAGCGTTCTCAATGCTTTGATTAAAGTTTGGGATAGTTTAGTACAGGGTTAAAGACTATAACCCCTGGAGTTGTAGTCTTTTGATACTTCATCAACTAAATACTTTCAACATTGACACAACTTTTGCTGTGGACCCTTTTAGTACAGAACCTGTTTGTTTGTATGATATTCACTGCCATTTTCAACATCATATCTTATATCACGGTAGCCAGTGTACCTGTCAATCCCTTCCCAGTGTTTTTTTTACCAGTACTTCATACAATATTCTTCCCAAGCCACTAGCTGCTTTCACACATAACCACAATGGAAACAATGATCAGCAGTGAAAGAGGAATGAATCCTGTCTCAATGACTATCAAAAATCTTGAGACAGAAATTTGCCAAGCTGGAGATTTGAACCAGTGACCCCTTGCTCTCAAGTCCTGTACACTACCAACTGCTACCGGACAGCGCTCAACCTGAATTCAACCCTTTACTACACCACACTACACAATCCAGAATTTTAAAGACCCTAAAAGAGAAGACTTTTTTAAAATCATTGTGGAAAAAAGGGGAAGTGCTATTAACCAGGATTTTCTCCTTTTCCTACAATATTTTCTACCCTATCAAAGATAGAAATCATCATTTGAGCTACTATCAAGTTGTCTTTTGTGATTGCTCTCAATTTGGGTGAGTCCAAAATGTTATAGTTTGGTAAAGGTTTTACTCTTCACAACATGACAAAAAAATAAACTTGTCCAAATTGAACGCATTTGCAGACAATTTAAATGAGGCTCCAATTGATGGCATTTCTCTTAACTCTTTACCACACAATCCCGACTTTTAACGACCCTGAGAAAGAAGCCTTTTGAAAACATTGTGGGAAAAGGAGAAAATGCTGGTAACCAGCATTTTCTCCTTTTCCTGCAATTTTCTACCCTTCCCAAACCAAATTTCAATTTTTCAGTCACATTTATTTTGTCGTCTGCAAATGCTTTCAATTTGGACCGGTCTAAAATTTTCTCGTCTGGTAAAGAGTTAAATAGGGTAGAATACATTGTGAGAGAAGGAGAAAATGCTGGTAATCAGCTTTGTTTCAATGCTTTCAAAAGGCTTCTTCCTCAGGGTCTTCAAAACTCTGCATTGACTGGTACAGGTTTAGACTCAGATATAGGGAAAAAGTACATTTTCTGTGAGTATATGACAATCAATCCAAATCAACTTGTTAAATAAGCTATCAGAAGTTCTCTCCCTTTGGTATAACTTGTTATTTACATTAGACACCTTTGAAGACAAGACATCCTTATAAAATTGGAATACTCCTCATGGATACAGGATATACACCTGACTTTATGTGGAAAAATTGCAACAAAAGGAGAAATTGCTAGTTATGAGCAAGTTTTTCCTGCTATCACAATGTTTTCAATAATAATTTGTATCAAGGCATGAAGTCATCTGAAAATGTTCATTAGTTGCCATAGTTGTAGGTTCTGAGGACTAAATATATTGAAAACACTGTGCCAAAGAAGAAAATGCTGATAATAAGCATTTCCTCCTTTTCCAACAAAGTTTTCCTTCCATTTAGAGACAGAAATCCTATCATTTGAGCTACAGTCATTAATATTATCCCTCAAAGGGCCAAATAAGCCCAATGGATACTTTCAGTCATATCACAGTGACAGCTTGCTTATTCAAGTATGCCCTGGGTTTCACCAGTACAAGACTGGGGCTCTAAAGTGTCTTGCCCAAGGACACTCTCACAACAAACCCAGTGCACCCAATTTGGCTTGAACCCAGGCTCTCCAGTTTATGAATCCTACACTTTGCCACTGTGTCAGGCAGGTGCTCCCCTTGAAGGTAGGTCATATATCTCAGTTTAGGACAGTGAAGAACTAGGATCAGACAGCCTTATCTTTGTAGTCTAATCTTCATCTATACAGTCTGCTAACCGTGCAGCAAAGGCTAGACTCCTATACTAATCAGATGAATCCATCTGATACAATGTTTAGAGTATGGATATTTATAATCCTATTTCCATATTAATCTCTTACATGTCAGGCTTAACTCATTGCCTTCCTGAAATAAACTCAGAGCAGACTTTGTATATTGTATGGTATTTAATGCCATTTTTTATATTATTTCAGTTATATCACAGCGGTCACTGCACCTATCCATGCTTTCCTGTAGTTCCTTTTTACCAGTAATCCGCACAAAATTCTTTCCACGCCACTGGTTGCTTACCCACATAACTATTTGTCGAAACAATGGTCAGCAGTTAGAGAGGAATAAATCCTGTTGCAATTAATATCATCAATCCTCAGAAAGAAATTGGCCAAGCTGGGAATCAAACCAGTAACCCCCCTGTTCTCAAGTCCTGTATGCTGTTCTGTACATAATTACAAGTGAAAAATACTAGGATCAAAGAAAGTTGTCTCCTTTGAGCAACTTGTCAGGAAAAGGGGCAAAAACTGTGTGTAGTGTTTTAAAAGCTATAATCTGTGGTTTAACCTTTTACCACACAATGCCGACTTTTAAAGACCCTGGGAAAGAAGCCTTCTGAAAACATTGTGGGAAAAGGAGAATATGCTGCTAACCAGCATTTTCTCCATTTCTAAGGTTGTCTGCTATGCAGGTTCAAATAGACAAAACCATCACTTGAGCAAAACTCAGTTTGTTTTCTGTTACTGTTTCCCCTATGGACAAGTCAAAAATTTTGTTGTTTTGTTAACTCTTTCCTTACTGTGAAGCTTTTGTGGACAGTGTAGATCAAGATCAGACTGCACAGAATGTGCAGATTGATCTGTAGTCTACTCTGTCCACTACTTTATTTAAAATAAGGCCACACTGTGTCTTCATCTTGTAGTAGAACTATATTTATAGCCAATGAAAGAGTGTAAATTATTTACTTGGAAGTAAAAGAGTTAAGAGTTACCTCTTTATTTGATAATAATGTGAAAATCCGATAGAAGCCTTGAATGGGAATTTAGCACCCCTTCAGTATAACAATGTTTTCACAAGGTGATAGTTTTGTTTGCTCAGATCTTAAACACTTTACGACACAATACCAGAGTTTTAACAACCCTAACCAAACAGGCTTTTGAAAACACTATGGGAAAATGAGAAAATGCTGATAACTAGCATTTTCTCCTTTTCCCACAATGTTTTCTAACCTATCATACACAAAAATCATCGGCTGAGTTAAATTTAATATGTTGTCTGGAAAATTCTTTGAATTTGGTTGGGTCCAAAATTTTGTTGTTTGGTAAGGGGTTAAAGAGCTCAAGTCCTTCTATTTCACTAGGATAGCCTGGAGAAAACAAAGTGTATTTCTTACAATAGAGAACATCTTATGACGACTTTTTGACATTCAAAATTGTTATAGCCCATTCTCTTTTTTGAAACCCACTCAACCCTTAACCCTTTACCAGACGACAAAATTTTAGCCTTGTCTAAATTGAAAGCATTTGTAGACAACAATTTCAACGTGGCTCAAATGGTGCAATTTTTCTTCAATAGGGTAGAAAACATTGTGAGAAAAGGAAAAAATGCTGGTTACCAGCATTTTCTCCTTTTCCCACAATGTTTTCAAAAGGTTTCTTTCCTAGGGTTGTTAAAAGTCGGCATTGTGTGGTAAAGTAAAGTTGCCTTTGCAGCCAATGTAAATTAAGATCAGACAGCACAGAGTGAGAAGTTTGATCTTAAATCTACACTGTCTATTCTGCGGATCTATTCTGGACAAAATGCAAGTTTGAAATGAGAGTTATCAAAATCCAATCACTTACTGACTAGACTGAAAATGTCCATTTTATAGTTTATTCGGTCCCTTGAGGATCAAAACTTTTCCTGTTTGTTTTTTGTTCCACATATAAATTTTTTTTCACTTTCAACAGTATGTCATTCATTTTAAAATTATTGTTCACAACATCCATGTCTCAAATGGCTTTCATCAGTGCTAGTTTAAACATTTTAGAAATACCAAAAACGAAAACAAATTACATATCAATTCTTTACCAAATGACAAAATTTTAGACTGGTCCAAATCGTAAGCATTTGCAGACGACAAAATTATTGCGACTCAAATATTGAAATTTGTTCTGGGAAGGGTGGAAAATATTGTGGAAAAAGGAGAAAATGCTGGTTACCAGCATTTTCTCTATTTCCCGCAAGTTTTTCAAAAGGCTTCTATTTAAGAGTCGTGAAAACCTGGGCTTGTTTGATAAAGAGTTAAAGGAAAAATAAATAAAGGACAGGGCAATATTGTAATACAACAGAATGGAAAACAATGAAGAAAATGGAGCAGTTGCCTATAACAAGCAATTGCTTCTTTTCCCACAATGTTTTCTGCAGCTTTCCCTGCAGGGGCATTAACCCATTACCACACAATCCCTTTTTTTGACGACCCTGAGAAAGAAGCCTTTAGAAAACATTGTGGGAAAAGAAGAAAATGCTGGTAACCAGCATTTTCTCCTTTTCCCACAATGTTTTCTGCCCTTCACAAAACAAATTTCAAATTTTCAGTCACTTTTATTTTGTCGTCTGCAAATGCTTTCGATTTGGATAAACCTAAAATTTTGTCGTTTGGTAATGAGTTAAAATAGTGTTTGAATATGAAAGCATTAACTCTGTATCACACAATTCCAGACTCCAATGACCATGATTGATTGACTGATTGATTGATTGTATGGTGTTTAAAGCTGTTTTTCAAATAATTTTTAATTATTTTATGGTGGCCAGAGCACCTATCCATACTTTCCTAGAGTTTCTTACACCAGTACTCCGCACAATATTCTTTCAAAGCCACTGGCTGCTCTCCCACATAATCATCGTCGAGACTGGCCAGTGGTGTCCTGTCGCAATAACTATCACCAGTCCTTGGAAAGAAATTGGCCAAGCCAGGGATCGAACCAGCAACCCCCTATTCTCCAGTCAGGCACGCTTCCAAATGACCATGATGAGCTTTCAAAAACATCCTGAAAAAATGGAAAAATGCTGGTAACCAGCATTTTCTCCTCTTTCCATGAAATTTTCTAACTTTTCAAAGAAAAATGATGTTACTCTTGAATGCCATATAATTATGATCTGTCATCTGGCAATGCTTTAGATTTGGGCAAGTTAAAAATCTTGTTGTCAGTGGTGAAGAGTTATCCTTGTAACACACAATCCAAAGTAAATAATGACCATTTTTCCACAATGTTTCCAGAAGGGATATTAAAAAGTAGCTTTAGTACATGAAAGTATTAACTCTTTACCACACAGTCTTGAGTTTTAGCAATCCTGAGGAAAATACTTACTAGCTTTTCACAAACACATATCATCAGTTCAGCTACATTTGATTTGTTGTTTGCAAATCCTTTCAATTTGGACAAGTCTAAAATTTTGTCACCTGGCAAAGAGTTACTAAAAAGTGCATACCTGAAGTTCATCAGAAGTCATCTTGTAGCGCTAGTCCAACTTCTTCCTGTATTCAAATTTCACAATGGAACTTTTGCATCAATATTCCAACTAGACTTTTTTTTATGAAATTTCAATCCAATTAGTATCGGAAAGTGTCAACAGTGATATCAAGTTCTTTGTTTAATCAAATTTTAAATCATGATGTGTTAGGTCTGAAAACTTTGAAAAGAAAAACATTTTTTTAAGGATTTTTGTCATTCATAAGTTCTGTGAATAATCATTTAGAGTGCTCTAAAAACCTGGGATTGAGTCAGGACCGCTTTTCCCCAACAATCCCAAACTATTTACCAGGCAACAAAATTTTAGATCTGTCCAATTCCGACTCATTTTGCAGACAACAAATTAAATGTCAGGCTAATCTAGAGGGCATGTCTAAATAAGGGTAGAAAACATTGTTGAAAAACGAGAAAAAGCTGGTTACCAGCATTTTCTCCCTTAACAACAATGTTTTCTACCCTTCCAAAGAGAAATTTCAAATTTTCAGACACATGTATTTTGTTGCTTGCAAATGCTTTAATTTGTGCAAAAGTTGAACATTTTATCATCCAGTAAAGAGTTCAAGAAAAAAAAAATGCACAATGTAAAGTAAAAAAGGACACAATAACACTGTTATAATTAATAATGATCCCCAGTTGGTTATCAGTTTATTTCTGTCGCAGCCCTATCACTTTCAATATGATATCATATGATGTTTTATTATCATCACAAATACTACTTTTTATGCCCCTGTAGCAGAAAGGCTTTGTTATCCTTTACCACTCAATTCAAAGTTTTAATAACCCTGAAAAAGATGATTTTGAAAACATTATTGGAAACGGAGAAAGTGCCGGTAACCAGATTTTCTCCTTTTCCCCCAATGTGTTCTACCTTATCAGAGACAGAAATCACCACTTGAGCTACATTTAATTTGTTGTCTGGAAATGCCTTCAATTTGGACCAGTCTAAAATGTCAGTTGATGAAGAGTTAAAAGAACATTATGGGAAAATGAATTAAAATGGACTAAAACTTTATTTGTACAACCTAGTTTAGAAAGATGCACACCTATTCACTTAATATGTAAAGATGATGTTGCTTACAGTCCAAAAAGAGAAAACACTGGTTACCAGCAATTTCTCCTATACCCACAATGTTTTCAAAAGCATCATTTGATAAGTTTGTTAAAACCTGGGATTGTTTGGTAAAGGTTTAACTCTGTACGAAATGACAAAAATTTGGACTAGACCAAATTGAAAGCATTTGCAGACGATAAAATAAATGTAGCTCAAATGATGATTTTTGCCTTTGATAGGGTAGAAAACATTGTGGGGAAAAGGTAAAAATCTGGAAGTGTTTGGTAAAAGTTTAAAGAGTTAGGTTCTGTTAATCTAAGGTCCCTATAAGGATAGAATTATACTATATCAAACAATCCCTTATGTAACAGTTTTCCTTGTTCATGATAACAATTTTTCCTGCACAAAATTTGACATGCTATCTTCTGTTCACCAATGAAATAAGAAGCCATCAAAATTAACCCCTATCCTAGATGATACATATGTGGATACAAACTGTCACATTTGTGGACGCAAACTGATACATTTATGGACATAAACAGACACATTTATGGACAAAGACACATTTGTGAATAAAAAGGGTCACATTAGTGCACATGAATGGACACATTTGTGGACATGAAAATACACATTTGTGTACGCAAACTAACTAACACATTTGTGGACACAAACAGACACATTTGTGAACACAAAAAGACACATTTGTGGACATGACATTTCTAAAAGATACTGATCAGACATGAACATAACATGCAGTTGAATCTCATGGGCTTATAGCCTTTAATTTTTCCATAAAATTGTTGGTTACGACAGCTTTGAATTGTCATAAAATGATTGATAATCTCAAAGTTATTATTAGTTGTCGGTAAATTTATCTTTTACCTAACAATCATAACTCTAATGACCCAAAGGATAAATGATTTGAAAAAGTTTTGTGAAAATGAGAAAATGTTAGTAACTAGCATTTCAAGACGATGCATTTCCCACAATGTTTACTACCATAGGACATAACCATGAAAGACAAAGTTTCATCCTTTGAGTAACATTTAATATGCTATCTGCAATTGCTTTCAATTTGGACAACAACAGGGGGTCACTGGTTTGATCCCAGGCTTGGCCATTTTCTTTCCGAGGACTGATGATAGTCATTGTGACAGGATTCATTCCTCTCTCACCGCTAACCATTGTTTTGACAATAGTTATGTGGGTAAGCAGCCAGTGGCTTGGAAAGAATATTGTGCCAAGTACTGGTAAAAGAAACTCCAGGAAATTGTGGATAGGTTCACTGGCCCCCGTGATATAACTAAAATAATGTTGCAAATGGCGTTAAATACCATACAATCAATCAACTTGGACAAAGCTAACATGTTTTCGCTGGTAAAGGGTTAAGCCTGTTTACCTGTACACAGATCAACAGTTCAAATTCCAATTTTACCGATTTTAAATCTGAAATCTGATAACAGCCATTGCATCACAAATTGATTCTTCCTTCTCCGTTTAACCATTTACCAAACAATCCTGAGTTTAACAACCCTAATGAAGAAGCCTTTTGAAAACATTGTGGGAAAAAGAGAAAATGCTGGTAACCAGCATTTTCTCTTTTTCCCACAATGTTTAAATTCTACTCTATCAAAGACAAATTCTATTAATTAAGTCACATTTCAATTTTCATCTCAAAATGCTTTTAATTTGGACAAGTCCACATTTTTATCACTTGGTAAAGGGTTAGCTCTCTACTTTACCAAATGAGCGAAACCTCAAATTCATCCAAATAACTCATCCAAATTGAAAGTATTTACATATAATTATTTCATCGAGTTAACATCATCGGTAATACTTTCACAAGTGGCACAGCCAAGAATGAAAATATTACCGATGATGTTCACGAGATGATCTTTCACAAAAAAAAAACAAATATTCTATTTATTTCATGCTTTTAACCCTTTCTGGGGGGAACTTAATCAAATTCCAGTACAGTTCTTTTCAGTTATTCCCCATGGCATACCCACTCCGCATAGCAATGCATTACAATATTACGTCAAGTGCGAGAAATGTAAGGCAAATTACGTCATATTTCCATCTGGTTGTGAGGCACGCGCATTTTACCTAGGTAACTAGTGCGCGGGAACAACTGTTTCCGCCTTCAATTGAAGAGTTAGTATATAAAAATCGGTATTTTCACTGGTCGTAACCACGAAATATCGAAAAATATTTCACCAATATTTCTCGATAACCTACCGGAAAGCAGGAAATAGATATACCATAGCCCAGTAGCTCAGTTGGTAGTAAACTGGGCTTGAAACCTAGGGAAGTCTTTTGTTCGATTCCCAGTAAATTGTTTCCCATGACTGATGACAGTCATTGTGGCAGAATTCATTCCTCTCTTACCTCTAAACTATATTTCATGGAAAAAAGCAACGGCTTGGAAAGTATGCTGTGCGTAGCAACTGTAAAAGAAGACTCCAGGAAAGTATGTGTAGGTGCATTGGCTACCATGATGTAATTAAAATAATCTTTAAAATGGTTTTAAGCAGACAAAAAATAAAGAGACTGATACAAGTTGTATACATGAAATTGATACTTATATCACACAATCATATCATTTTGACACTCTTTTATCAGCAGTTATCATTAGCCTGAACTTTTAACACTGTGTGGATAGCAAACTGTTGAGTTCAAAGCTCAACTCTTTACCAAATGACAAAATTTTGGACACAATGAAGTTAAAAACATTTGCAGACAGTAAAATAAATGTACCTCAAGTGATGATTTCTGTCTTTAATATGGTAGAAAACATTGTGGGAAAAGGAAAACATGATGTTAACCAGCATTTTCTCCTTTTCCCACAATGTTTCTTAAAGCCTTCTTTTTGGGAGTTACTAAAACTCAGGATTATGTGGTAAAGGGTTAACTCTGTGCCATATGCCAAAATTTTTGGGCTTGTTTATATTGAAAGCATTCGAAGATGCCAATTTAAATAAAGATCAAATTGCTGAAGTTGTCTTTGATAGGATAGAAAACACTGTGGAAAAAAGGAGAAAATGCTGCTAACTAGCATTTTCTTCTTTTTCCATTATATTTCAAAAGCCAAAACTCTTTTCAAAAGCCCCCAAGGAGAAATTGCTTGTTACCTGTATCCAAAGCTCACTGTCTGGTCTTGGATCTTTACAGTGGGCTGGTTTCTATAGCCCTTAATTAACCAAATAATCCAGAGTTTTGATAACCCTGAGGAAAAAAGATGTTGAAAACATTGTGTGAAAAGGAGAAAAAAATGGTAACTAAAATTTTCTCCATTTCCCATGACATTACTACCCTTCCAAGAGAAATTTCACCATTTGACCATCAATCAAGTTGTCTACTGCAAAGTCTTTCATATATATAGAAAAGTCTAAAATTTTGTTGGCAGGAAAAGAATTTAGCCTGCTCTTTACCAAATAATCCGTTTTCAAAACCCCGAGGAAGAGGCCTTTTGAAAACATTGTATGAAAAGGAAAAAATACTGGTAACCAGCATTTTCTCCTTTTCCCACAATGTTTTCTACCAAGTCACAAAAGTCAATTTCATTTGTCCCACTTTCAAATTTGTCGTCTGAAAATACTATCAATATGGAAGGGTCTTGAATTTGTTGTTTGGTAAAGAGCTGTGCCATAAAATCCTTCTTAACCCCATGGCTGCTAAGTGTAACTCACTGACCTTCAGCAAACAGTGTAGATCAAGATCAGACTGCACAAAACATGCAGTCTGATCTCTGATCTACCCTGTCCGATACCTTATTTTCTTTCCGGTGAAACCAACTTTGAAATCACAATATTAGGGGTTTTTACTATTTAGTTGAAATTTTCGTTTCATTTACGTAGCAGTTTAAGGGTGCATTATAGCAGATTGTACTTTCAGCTATTAACCCTTTACCACACAATCCTGAGTTTTAACAACCCTGAGAAAGAAGCCTTTTGAAAACATTGTTGGAAAAGGAGAAAATGCTGGTAACCAGCATTTCCTCCTTTTCCCACAATGTTTTCTACCCTATCCAAGACAGAAATCAAAATTTGAACTACATTCAAATTGTTGTCTGCAACTGCTTTCAATTTGGACCAGTCTAAAATTTTGTCGTCTGGTAAAGAGTTAAACGTGGATGATATTAATATAACCTTGAGACTGACACAATTAAAATTTGAACTCATTACTCCTTTTCTTTTGAATCATTTCCACAAGATGTCGACTGCTGTCACTGAAAAGGTAAAGTAATTGAGTTTTTAATTAATTGAGGAAAATATACATGTCAGACAGTCGGTAAAAACTTGTAAAATTCTAATTAATCACCCCAGATCACTCATTATAGTTTGTCATAATCAATTACTTGAAAAAATGATGTTCCAATTTTGTTTAACTCTTTACCACACAATCCCAAGTTTTAACGACCTTGACAGAGAAAGCTTTGAAAAATATTGTGGGAACAGGAGTAAATGCTGGTAACCAGCATTTTCTCCTTTTCCCACAATGTTTTCTACCCTTCCAGAGACAAATTTTAACTGTTGAGCTAATTTGTTGCCTGCAAATGCTTTGAATTTGAACAAATTAAAAATTTTGTCATTTGGTAAAGAGTTAAATCATTGTACCCATAACTCCAAAAGTGCTGAATCCTGCTGTTTTTCTGTCAGAGTATTTTAAAGTTCAGACTGCAAAGAACATGCACTTTGATCTTTTATCAACACTGGCCACTTTTTCTAAGCAATTCTAGACAAAGGCAACCTTGAAATTGTGATAATTTTGATCTTACACTGAAGATATCTGTTAAGATTCATTTGGCATTTAAAGTACTGAATCTGGCTATATAGTTACCTTTTCCAAGACTATAGGTAAACAATCAGAACATGCAGTCTGATCTTTGATCTACATTGTTCAGTACTTTGTTACATATTCTGGCCAAAGCAATCTTAATGGGAATATTTCTGCTTTTTTTCATGCTTTCCAGTAGGTTATCACGAAAAATCGGTGAAATATTTTTCGATATTTCATGGTTACAACCAGTGAAAATACCGATTTTGATATTCTAACTCTTCAATTGAAGGCGAAAACAGTTGTTCCCGCGCACTAGTTACCTAGGTAAAATGCGCATGCCTCACAACCAGATGGAAATATGACGTAATTTACCTTTCATTTCTCACGCTTGCTGTAATATGTATTGCAATGCGTTGCTATGCTGAGGGGGTACGCCACAGGGAACAACCGAAAAGAACACTGTACTGGATTTTGATTCAGTTCCCCCCAGAAAGGGTTAAAAGCATGAAATAAATAGAATATTTGTTTTTTTCGGTGAAAGATCAAAATTTGTCTCATCTCGTGAACATCATCGGTAATATTTTCACTCGTTGCTGCACCACTCATGAAAATATTACTGATGATGTTCACTCGATGAAATAAATTTCGATCTTTCACCGTAAAAAACAAATATCCTCTATGTACTTTACCAGACAAAATTACTATTCTCACAACCATTAACTCCTTTTTCAGCAAAACTTTTACCCTTTACCACACAATCTTGAGTTTTAAACAACCCATGGAAGAACCCTTTTTGAAAACATTGTGCTAAAAGGAGAAAATGGTGGTGACCAGCACAATGTTTCCTACCCTATTAATGACAAGATCCAGCATTTTTGTTCTCTGAAAATGCTTTCAATTTGGACAAGTCTACATATTAGCTGTAATAAAGGGTTAAATTTCACTCAAAGAGGATAATTCCTTTTCTCCAAATATTTTTCTTTTGTGCCATTTGTGATAGGTACATGTATAAATGATGGGTTTTACAACAGCATGTAAAGGTAAAGGGTTGAAAGAAGAAAGATTTTCTCCCCTTGATGTTCCTTTTTTACCCTTATCAGCAAATCTTTCTTTTTTTGCATTAACCCTTTACCAAACAATCCTAGGTTTTAACAGCCCAGAGGAAGAAGTCTCTAGAAAAAATTGTGGGAAAAGGAGAAAATGCTGGTAACCAGCATTTTCTCCTTTTCCCACAATGTTTTCTACCCTATCAATGACAAGTTCGATCATTTAAGCCACATTAATGTCGTCTGAAAATGACTTCAATTCAAGTAAGTCTACGTTTTTGTTGTACATGTATTGTAAAATTTCAAAAAGGATAAGACAAATTCCTTTCCACAGAGTACTGTTCCTATGTACTATTTGTTGTAGTCAAATTGCCGTTTTTAGTTTAAAACAGCGAGTATAGTCAAGGGTTGAAAAAAAAAAAGAGTTTCTCCCCTTGATGTAACTTTTTTTCCCCCTTCATCAGCAAGTCTTTATTTTGGCATTAAATTAAAAGCATATCTGATCATTTCCAATATCATTAGCCCTTATTCCTCCCCTCCCCTTTCATTAACTCTTTACCACACAATCCTGAGTTTTAACAACTCAGAGGATGAAGGCTTTATTGATTGATTAATTGTATGGTGTTTAACACCGTTTTCAACATTATTTCAGTTATATCACAGCAGCCAGTGCACCTATCCATGCTTTCCTGGAGTTTCTTTTACCAGTACTTCTCACAATATTCTTTCTAAGCCACTGCTTGCTTTCCCACATAACCATCATCGAAACAATGATCAGTGGTGAGAGCAGAATGAATCCTGTCACAATGACTATTATCAATCATCCGAAAGAAATTGGCCGAGCCGGTGATCAAACCAGTGACCCCCTGTTCTTGGATACTGTACACTGCCAATTTGCGCTACTGGGGCTTGGCAGAGAGGATTAAGGCTTTCAAAATATTTAGGAAAAAGGAGAAGATGCTTATTACCAGCATTTTCTTCTTTTCCCATAGTGTTTTTCTTCCTTTTTTGTTTCAAAGATATACCTCATCATGTGAGACACATCCATTTTGTCATCTGCAAAAGCAGTTAAATGGACAAGTCTACAAATTTCTTTGTATGGTAAAGGGTTAACTCTTCACCAGACAACATGTTAGACTAACCCAGATTCGAAGCATTTGGAGATGGCTCATATATTTTGGAAACTGGTAACCAGCATTTTCTCTGTCCAACAATGTTTTAAAAAGCCTTCATCATCAGAGTTGTTAAAACTCAGAAATGATTGATAAAGGGTTAACAAATATGACGACCCTGAGAAAGAAGGCTTTTGAAATTATTGCTGTAAAAGGAGGGCATTTTCTCCTTTCCCCCCCCTTTTTTTTTCTAAGATTTTAAAAATAAATCCAATCATTAGAACCACACCAAGAGTTGCCTTTTCCCTAATGATAGTTAACCCTTTACCACACAGTCATTTAACAACCCTGAATGAGAAGGCTTTTGAAACTTTGTGAGAAGAGGAAAATGCTGGTAACCAGCATTTTCTTCTTTCCCCACAATGTTTTCTATCCAATCAAACACAGAAATCACCATTTAAGCTACAATTAATTTGTTGTCTTCAAATGCTTCAAGTTTGGAAAGGTCCAATGATTTGTCTTTTTGGCAACATCTTTTGCTAAATAGTGAAAGAGGTACCCTAATGACTGTTAACAAGACTTCAACCCTCTGTTTGAAGGGACTGCCAAAAGTTAACTAAGACATCTTGTTCATCAAACACCACAAAATGATTCATTTAATGCAACATTAACATTTCCAAACAAAACGTGTTTCATACAATCTGCAGACATGTCTGAAATCCACCCTAAATCCAATCAACTCTTACTCTTTACCAAATAACTGAAGTATAGACTTGTCCAAATTGAAAGTAAGTGCAAATAAAATGTGGCTCAACTGATGGGACTTGTTTTGTTAACACTTTATCAAACGACAAAATTGTGGACAAGACAAAATCAAAAGCATTTGCAGACAACATATCACATCAAATTGATGATATAATCTGTCTTTGATAAGGTAGAAAATATTGTGGGAAAAGGAGAAAATGCTGGTTACCACCATTTTCTCCTTTTTCCACCGTATTTTCTAGATGAAAATCTGTTATTGTGCGGTTGTTCAAGTGTTAGTCGCTGGCACTCTGCACAGGCTGACATGGGTCACAACTTTTTGCAAAATTTATGAATCTTTTGTATGTCAAATGGCAGTTCTGCCTCATAATTCAGTTGATTTTTAGACAAAATGGATCCATATAATGTAATGACTTGTTTGGTATAATGCATCAAAGAGGTGCCACTCATTGAAATTATACTCTGCAAATTCATTGCATTTTTTCTCAAAATACATCACCAAATATCAAAGTACTTCAAGGATCAGACTGCATATTCTCTGCAGTCCAATCTTAATCTTCACAGTGGCCAAAACTATTCACATTCAGGGGCAATCAATGACCTCCAAGAGATGCATTCTTGTACTCAAAGTTGTTTCCTGTAAATTTGTTTCTGGAGGTGATGTCTTGGTGACTGGACCAAAATGAAAGCATTTGCACACAACAAGTTAAATGTGGTCCAAGGAGAAAATGTATTTCTCCTTTTCACACAACGTTTTCAAAAGCCTTGTTCCTTAGTCATTAACAAAAATAGGATTTTTTCATAAAGGATTTACTCTTTACCAAACGGCAAAATTCTACACTTGGCCAAATTGAAAGCAGTTGCAGACGACAATTTAAATGTAGCACAAATGATGAAATTTGTCTTTGATAGGGAAGAAAACATTGTGGGAAAAGGAGAAAATGCTGGTTACCAGCATTTTCTCCTTTTCCAAGAATGTTTTCAAAAGCCTTGTTTGGCAGGGTCATAAAGAAAGTAGAATTGTTTCTTAACTCTTTACCAAACGACAAAAATTTAGACTTATCCAAATTGAAAGCACTTGCAGACGACAAAATAAATGTGGCTCAAAAACTGAAATTTGTTTTGGGAAGGATAGAAAACATTGTGGGAAAAGGAGAAAATGCTGGTTACCAGCATTTTCTCCTTTTCCTACAATGTTTTCAAAAGGCTTCTTTCTCAGGGTCGTTAAAAGTCGGGATTGTGTGGTAAAGAGTTAGAGGATTAACTCTTTCAGCACAAAATATAATTTTATCAACTTGACCTCTTCCAATGGTTGCACTGGAAAAGATTTTCATTGAATATGCTTGACTAAACCTGCTGGTAATAAAGATCAAAGATCAGACTGCATGCGTTGGCTTATCTGTTCTTGATCAACACCTTCAGCAGAAGCTCTTGTTTTTGCCGGAAAGGGATAAAAGAGCAACTGAATAATTTAGGAATTTCTGAGGTTAAAATATCATTGCATGTTTCAGAGGTATTTTGCCTGTTTTTCCTCACTGATGTGCAGACATAAGTCTGGCTAGCAAGTAAGGGCTTCAATAACATACTAGCACACAAAACTTTAATTTTACACTTTCTCTGCCAAACGGGGATAATAATACCTTTAACAGATGGTGTAGGTCAAGGTCAGACTGCACAGAACGTGCAGTCTGATCTTTGATCTACACCATCTGCTACCTGATGCTAATCCATGAACAAGTATATCTTCTGCTACAATGTAAATCTACTTTCAGACCTTGAAATGATTCCTATTATTTTGGTTTGTGGCAAAAAGGAGTTTGAAAATGGGTGTTGTTCGAGCAAAAGGGGGTTTCATGCCTCTCTGCGCTGCATTATACCAAGCACGTCATTACATAATTATAGATCCCAAAATCCATTTTGTTTAACAACCGACCGAATCATGAGGTGGTCCTTTGACATGTAGAAATTCAAAGACAATCAAAAAGTTTTGGCCCATGTCAGCCTGCTACGACTGCCCAGGCTGACAATGGCTGTTACTTTTTGGCAGCTGGTTTACTCTGCTGTCATAGTTCCCACATCATGTGTGCATGTATATACTGGTTTTCGAAGCCTACTATCTTTATCTAGGTCAGATTTTTGCTTCCGGCAGGTTTTGCCTGGATACGCGTGTAAACAAAACTAGTTTCGTACACTAACAAAATAGTTCTGCCAATGATATTCAAACAAAGCAGTTCAACTTGATACTGTATGTTCTCTGACAAAAATTAAAACATCATGTTTCAGTTGTCTTTTTAATTTAAGGTAACAAAAAATTTTCAAGCTTAAATAACACAAAAAACGTATCGGGTTTAACACCTCTCCACCATCTGGCACATTTATACAATAACATACCTCGTTGCTGGAGAACTCGGACTTTGGTGAACTGACGTACCCTAATCTCAAGGGTAAGAGTTCTCTGGAGAACTTTCCGTTTTGATACATATATTAGTTAACGAGGAAAAAAATCATAGAAGACACCAATTAGTAGCATGTATTCGGAGCCAGAAAAGAAATCCGCTGCCTTCAGTGCGTTAGCGCTTTGATTGCAGATGCATTAAACCCCTTTTCACAGAGCATGACTCAAATATTCAACATCAAACATATAAACCCAACTTCTTTGGATGGCTGAAAATACAATCTTCTGAAACTCAGAAATATTTCATATATTATAGGCTTGCCTTAACCCTTTACCACACAATCCCGACTTTCAACAACCCTGAGGAAAAAGCCTTTTCCCACAATGTTTTCTACCCTTCCTAAAACAATTTTCAAATTTTATATCACATTTATTTTGTTGTCTGCAAATGCTTTCAATTTGGACAAGTCTAACATTTTGTTGTTTGGTAAAGAGTTAACAAGTAAACATAATAGATCAAAGATCTGACTGCAGGCTCTGTTTGGTCTGACCTTGATCTGTGCCATCCTCAAAGCTGATAAGCCCCTTCTACTGATGGTGCTGAAAGGGTTAACAAGCATGTGCATGCTGCATACTTTCAGTCATTCTCATGATTATCTCATCACAATGCATATCTCTGTTTGGTAGTCTGTATCTAAAGTCATGATTAACTCTTTCGCTATACAATATATGAGCCACACTCTGGCAAAAGGGGCCTTAACTCTTTACCAAACAACAAAAATTTAGACTATTCCAAATTGAAAGCATTTGCAGACGACAAAATAAATGTGACTGAAAAAATTGAAATTTGGTTTGGGAAGGGTAGAAAACATTGTGGGAAAAGGAGAAAATGCTGGTTACCAGCATTTTCTCCTTTTCCCACAATGTTTTCAAAAGGCCTCTCTCTCAGGGTCGTTAAAAGTCGGGATTGTGTGGTAAAGGGTTAATACATCACTGCGATGCATTATACCAAGCAAGCCATCAAATACTTGTGGATCCATAATAGCCACTTTGTTTTTAACTACAAAAGGTACACTGGTCATACTGGACATACAGAAAATTGACCAATAGCAAAAAGTTTCGGCCACCTGGTCAGCCTGTGCGGACTGCAAGATGAAGAGATAGTTTAGTAATGATATGAAATAAAGTAGTGGACAGTGTAGATCAAAGATCAGACTGCACGTTCTGTGCAGTCTGATCATGATCTACACTGTCCACAAAAGTTTTTGGTGTCATCTACAGTAAGGATAGAGTTAACTCTATACCTGACAACACAGAGCCTAGCAGCTCAGTCTGTGAAGTACAGGACTTGAGACCAGGATGTTGCTGGTTCAAATCTGAAGCTTGTCAAAATTAAAAGCATTTGCACACAACAAATTAAATGTAGCTCATATGATTGGACTTCCCTTTAAACTGGTAGAAAACATCATAGGGAAAGGAGAAAATTCTTGTCAGCAGCATCTTTCTCCCTTTTCTGATGATTTTTCAAAAACTTTATTCATGAATGTTGGTAAGGCATTGAGTTGTTTGTAAAGTTCTTAGGCATCAAATTTTGATTTACAATGTATACTCCTGAATTCCAGGTTCCATCCCTAAAGGTGGTGCTGGTCATTTACTAGTGTCCTTGTTGAAGGCACTACAGAGCTCCTGCATGGTACTTGTGAAACCAAGGAGACACGTAAACAGGTGAACTATCACCATGACATGTTTTCAAAATTGCTCCCTGACATGCAAAAATGAGTGGTACTCTGGAAAAAAGCGGGTTTAATGCACTAGAACCATCTTCAGTTGTTTTTGTGGACAGTGTAGATCAAGATCAGACTGCACAGAACCTACTCTGTCCACTACTTTGTATCATACTCTGGCCCAAACAACCTTGAAATACCAATATTTTGGCTGTTTGTCTTACTGGAAAGGTCCATTTCATTGATTCAGCATTTTAACCCTTTACCACACCATCCCGACTGTTAACGACACTGAGAAAGAAGCCTTTTGAAAATATTGTGGGAAAAGGAGAAAATGCTGGTAACCAGCATTTTCTCCTTTTCCCACAATGTTTTCTATCCTTTCCAAAACAAATTTCAATCTTTCAGTTGCATTTATTTTGTCATCTGCAACTACTTTCAATTCGGATTAGTTGTAAACTTTGTCGTCTGGTATAGGGTTAAGGTTAATGCATCTTTGCTGATCATTATACCAAGCAAGTCATCCCATAATTATGGAGCCCTAAAATCCATTTTGTTTTACAACCAACTGAATCATAGGGTTGATTGGTCCACTGACATGCAGAAAATTGATGACTATATGGTGCTTTACACCACTTTTAACAATGTTTCAGTTATATCACATTGACAACTCACATATTCACACATGTCCTAGATTTCATCAGTGATACCATAAGGCTCTGAAGTGCCTCGCCCAAGGACAGTCTGTGATGAAGGACTCAGAATTTTGGATAAGGATCAAACACAGGACCTAAAGATGATAAATCCTTTGGCATGCAGGACCCTTTCCAAGTGATGACTGTTTAACCCTTTACCATACAATCCTGAGTTTTAATGACCCTGAACAAGAAGCCTTTTGAAAACATTGCGGGAAAAGGAGAAAATGCTGTCAACCAGCATTTTCTCCTTTTCCCACAATGTTTTCTACCCTATCAAAGACAAATTTTATCATTTGAGCCCCATTTAATTTGTTGTCTGCAAACGCTTTCAATTTGGACAACTCTAAAATTTTGTTGTTTGGTAAAGATTTAAAGATAACCACTGAAATCCTGCCAATTTCTCAGATAAGTCGACCACCTGCCTCCATTAGCCTAATGAATCTGCAAATGTGCAAATGTATTAACCCTTAGGTTGTTAAGCACAACTTTATGTACCTTAGCAGATAATGTAGATTCAGATCAGACTGCATATCTCGAACCTAAACTACCAGATACTGTGAGGGTTTTTTTGTGTGTGCAAAAAGATCTGTGGAAATGCAGTATTTCGATAAACAAATTGCTAACTGAAATGTTCACTTATGCCCTTAAAGTGTTGACCCCATCTGTGCTTGCTTTTATGGACAGGGGAGATCAAGATGAGACTGCACAGAGCTTGCAGTCTGATCTTGGATCTATGCTATCAGCTGCTTTCCCAGATATTCTGATGAACAGCACATAACCTTTTGGCAAACAATCCCGACTTTTAATGACTCTGAGAAAGAAGGCCTTTGAAAACATTGTGGGAAAAGGAGAAATGCTGGTAACAAGCATTTTCTCTTTTTCTCACATTGTTTTCTACCCTTCCCACAACAAATATCAATTTTTGAACATCATCTTTATTTTTGTCTGCACAAATTGTTCAAGTTTCACTTTGGACTAGTCTAAAATTCTGTCATTTGGTAAGAAGTTAAATTGCAATGAATGCATCTTCACCCTATACCACACAACCCCGAGTTTAAATGACCCTGAGAAAGGAAGGCAATTGAAAACATTGTGGGAAAAGGAGAAAATGCTGGTAACCAGCATTTTCTCCTTTTCCTACAATGTTTTCAAAAGGCTTCTTTGTTAGGGTCGTTAAAACTGGGGATTGTGTGTTAATCGGTTGAGGGTCAACCTTTAAAGTGCCATTCACAACTAAAGTTCCCTATGCTGCAAGGGTAGATCAAGATCAGACTGCAAAAACCCGCAGTCTCATCTTTGATCTACACAGTCCACTTCACTGTGACATTCTGGACAAAAGCAATCCTGAAATTGCAATTATTTGGGTCTTATTTCTAACTCGAAAATGTCTGTTGGGTTTATTTGGCAATCTATAAGTAAACCTTTATCCTGCTAAGTAAGTTAGGTGAAACTTTGTTGTAAAAACCCAAAAAATATTATTTAAAACATATTTCTTGTGAGAAAAGTATCTCCTTATCAGACAGTGTAGATCCAAGATCAGACTACATGCTCCGTGCAGTCTGATCTTGATCTACACTGTCCATAAAAAGTTAGTGAGTTGCTCTTAGCAGCTTGAGAGTCAGCTTTTAGACCAAGTATTTTTCTACCAGTAGACAACACACTTGCAGCAAACCCCAGACTGTTCTGACCAAACGTTCTCTAAAAGTGTTGGATTGTGTCCATTAATGATCAGGCTTCAGTTAAGATGCAGTCTTAATCTGATCCTCACTCTCCCATAATGCACCTGTGGCATGTCATGAATCAAAATTCCAGATAGAATTTAATAAAAGACCGGATTAACATATTGATACTTTGAAATAACTTGCATTCTTCAAGCAATTTGCAGTGCAGATTGATTTTGTATTTTACAGGTTTCTTTTTTTTTAAAATGCTCATTTAATTGTAGGGTATTATTAAATTTTGTTTGTTTGCATGGTGTGATTTTCAACATTATTCAAGTTATATCACAGTCACCAGTGCACCTATTTCTTCTACCAGTCCTTCGCACAATATTCTTCACATGCCACTGGCTGCTTTCCCACATAACAATTTACTGTCAAAACAATGATCAGCAGTGAGAGAGGAATAAAGCCTTACTCCTCATGGTCTTTTCATCCTTTACTACACAATCCTGAGTTTTAACAACCCCGAGGGAAAAGGTTTTGAAAACAATGTAGTAAAAGGAGAAAATGCTTGTAGCCAGCATTTTCTCCTTTTTGCACAATGTTTTCTATTTTTTTAAACAAATTCCATCATTTCAGTCACCTTATATTTGTTGACTGCAAGTGCTTCCAATTTGGACTAGACTAAAATGTTGTAGTTGGGAACGATCAAAACACAACATTGTTCGGTAAAGGTTTTAACCTTTTTGTTTTCCATTTATGTTCAAAATAAAGCTTTCCAATAATGGATTAAATTTCCCAAGAGCAACAAAAAATTTGAAGTTCAATGGGAGTATGACAAGAAAAAACTCGCAACCAAGTTATAAGAGGCGTAGATACATGACCAGAACTATTTATGTACATTGGAGCCAACACCAAATTATTAGATCAACTGTTTTCTTTGGCTGACCTCTCAGATCAGTACCTAATTAACACGTTCCCTCAATGCATAATTATCATAATTCACAAAATCAAAAGCAGAGATATGGCAGGAAGAATGTATTACAGGTATTGACTGACCTTTCTAGTACATTTTATGTTATTGTACCAAAGTAAATGGGCCGTGATCTGTGATAAGGGGGCTTAATGCATCTGCAAAAAGTATCAACACATATCAGCCTGGGCAGCCCTGGCAGGCTAACCTGGGTCTAAATTGTTTGCAATTGGTCAGTTTTCTGCATGTCAAAGGACCAGTCTACCTCATGATTCAGTAAACTGTTGAACAAAATTATTTTATGGATCCAAAACCATGTGATGTCTTGCTTGGCATATTGCATCACAGAGATGCATTTAACCACCTTTTGCCAAATCATGGCACAAACCTGATTTCAGCAATATTTCTTGGCAAAAAAAAGAGATGAACAAAATGTGTTCAGCGTTTTTTCCTTTGCCACAACGTTTTCCACCCTGTCAAAAAGAGAAATCACTATTTTAGCATTATCTAACTTGTTGTGTTCAAATGCTTTCAATTTGTCATTAAATAGAGTTAAATCTTTAAAAAACAGCAAAATTTCAGACTGCTTTTGAATTCAAAGCATATGCAGATGGCATATCAAATGTGGCTCAGATTGTGTGATTTATCTGTAGAATTGCAGAAAACAATATGAGCACAGGACAAAATGCTGGTTACCAGAATTTTCTCCTTTAACCACAAGGTTTCCAAAAGCCTTCTTCCTCAGGCTTGTTAAAACTCGGAATGTGTGGTAGACTGTAAACCCCTAGAGAGTTTGATAAAGGAAATTGACCACCTCAGTTTGGAAAAGCAGCTGCCATATTGCTATTTCAAGGTTTTTACTGCCTAAACATGTATCATGGTAGCAGACATCAGTTTCATAATCAGACTGATCTTGATCTACACTGTCCTTAACAGTAATTTAATTCTTTACCACGTGAAAAAAAAAGGTAGATCTGTCCAAATTAAAAGCATTTGCAGATAACAATTCCTATGTGGATGAAATGATAGAATTTGTTTTTCAGAGAGTAGAAAACATTATGGTTAAAGGAGAAAATGCTAGTAACCAGCATTTTCTCCTTAACCCTTTAGCACACGACAAATTTTAGACCTGTCCAAATTGAAAGCATTTGCAGATGACAGTTTCAATGTGGATCATATGAAATGATTTTTCTTTGATAGAGTAGAAAACATTGTGGGAAAAGGAGAAAATGCTGGTAACCAGCATTTTCTCCTTTTCCCACAATGTTTTCAAGTCTTCTCTATCAGGGGTGTTAAAAGTTGTCATTGTGTGGTAAAGGGTTAAACCATAATATTTTTAAAAGGCTTCTTCCTCATAGAAGTAAAACGTCCTCATAGCTGTTAAAAGTAAAATTAAGAATTATGTGGTAAAGGATCAAGCTGATATCAGTGCTTTAACCATTTACAACGCAATCCCAAATTTTAACGACCCTGAGGAAGAAGACTTTTGAAAATATTGTGTGAACAGGAGAAAATGCTGGTAAAGCATTTTCTCCTTGTTCCACAATGTTTTCTACCTTATGAAAGACAAATTCTATGTTCTGAGTACCTATCTAATTTGTCACCTGCAAATGCTTTCAATTTGGACAAGGTTAAAATTATGTCGTCTGGTAAAGGGTTAAGTCTTCACCAGATAACACAATTCTAGAATTGTCCAATTTGGAAGGTATTTTAGACAACTACTTAATTGTGGCTTATATGACAGAATGTGTTCCTAAAAAAGTAGAAAACATTGTGGGAAAAGTAAGCAATGCTTGTTTCTAGCATTTTCTTCTATTCCAACAGGGATCTTATATACACATCTAACGTCCTAAGGGAACAAGTTCTTTGAAAACATTGTTGGAATCAGGGATTGTATATAGAAAACACAGGATTCTTTTGTATAAAGTTAAGGATTTAATATCACAGGGTTAAGTTATATCATTCAATTTTACTGTGCATGAAAATATGATGGAGCAGCAACTGCTTACTCTTAGCAAAACTTTTGTGGCTGCTGTCTGCTGCAAAGACCATACATGTCTGCTTCTAAAAATAGATAAAGGAATGGACTTGTGGGATAGGCCATTCTTTTCTTCAGACTAATCCCACCTCCAAAATTAAAGAGCTCTTCCTTCCAAGCAGACATGAAAGATGGACAGAGGGAAACTTAAACAACAAACCAATACTTATACTGTCTCTCTCTGAGAGAAAATGGAGGTAATTTTACCGTAACCATGACTACTGATTTTAATTATTGATGAGCATTGTTCTTTTGGAACTAGAGGGGAGGAATGCGTTAATTGATTTAGACCCATCTAAGAGATTAGGAGTCTTCTTTGTTTTCCCCTATGGTTGCTGGCTGGAACAAGCTGAAAAAGATGCATTAGTTTTCAAACTATGTGTTTTGTTTCCTTTTGCCACAATGTTTCTAAAAGCCTTCTTCCTCAGGGCTGTAAAACCATGGCACTATTCGGTAAAGGATTAATCCATAATTATGAGCAGGCCAACAGTAGGGCAACCAACAGTAGATGGTGTTACAATTGATCAAGATGAATTTAACAGTTTGGTTTACTTTAACTCTTTACCGAACAATCTCCGGTTTTCACGACTCTGAGAAAGAAGCCTTTTGAAAACATTGTGGGAAAAGGAGAAAATGCTGGTAACCAGCATTTTCTCCTTTTCCCACAATGTTTTCTACCCACACAGAACAAGTTTCAATTTTTGAGTCTCATTAATTTTGTTGTCTGCAAATGCTTTCAAATTGGACCAGTCTAAAATTTTGTTGTTTGGTAAAGCCTTATGTTAACCTTTGTATTCTAAGTCAGTATTGAAACTATTATGTTTGTGCAACTTAGATCTATCCCTCTCAATGACTGCTTCTTGGAAACCTAACCAGTAATCATGCCAAAGTTGACAATCCTTCTCCGCACAATGTTTTCTACCATTTCACTGAAAGTCTCGTCATTTGAGCAACATCTAATCTGTCATCTGCAAAGGCTTTGGATTTTGACAAGTCTAAAGTTTTGTCACTTGGTAAAGAATTAAAATTAGGGACTGTTGGGTGAAGGATTAGGAGAAGAGTATTGTAGATCTGTATAATTTTGCAAAACACTAGAATTTTAAAAAGAACATCAAATTTTGAGAAACTGTTTCCAATAATTTTGACAGAGGTCCAACCAGTGTTTCAGATAAAACCTTATCATGTGTGCACATCTGCCAAGCTAAATCAAATTTACTCTTCAAAACTGATAAACCCTTTATGTTTATAACTTTGAGAAAGAAGGCTTTGAAAAAAAAAATTGTGGGAAAATGAGAAAATGCTCTGCAATGAGCAAAATCAAATTTAGTCTTTATAACAGGTTAGCCCTTCTTAAATATCCACAACATTGAAAAAGAAGGCTTTGAAAATCACTGTAGGAAATAGAGAAAATGCCAGTAACACCAGCATTCTTTCCTTTTTCCACCGTGCAGTATGGTTAAGCTTTACTGTAATTTAATTTGTTTTTTCATTCGTTTCTATGGTGTTTAACACCGTTTTCAAGATTATTTCAGTTATGTTGCTGCAGCTATTGCACCTGTTCATGCTTTCCTAATGTTTCTTTTATCAGTACTTTGCACAATATTCTTCCTAAAACATTTGCTGCCATCCCACATAACCATCATCCAATGATCAATGGTGAGAGAGGAACGAATTCTGTTGCAATCATTATCAATCCTGGGAAAGAAACTGGCCCAGCTTTAGACTTATCCAAATACAAAGGTGCTGCAGATGACAAATTAAATTTTGCTCATTATGAAATTTGTCTATGAAAGGGTTGACAACATTGTGGAAATGGTGAAAAAGCCGATTACTAACATTTTCTCCTTTTCCCATGATATTTTCAAAGGGCTGCATCCCTTGGGGTCCTGAACTTTTTACCACACAAAAAAATGCAGACACATCCAAATGGAAAGCATTTGCATACAACAACTTATATGTGGCTCAAATGATGGAACTTCTCTTTGATAGGTAAGGACAGAAAACATTGCGGGAAAATGAGAAAATGCTGGTTACCAGCATTTTCTCCTTTTCCCACAATCTTTTCAAAAGTCTTCTTTCTAAGATTTGTTCATGGAATTGTGTGGTAAAGTGTAAAAACAAGGAACTGTTTGGTAATGGGTCAAGGTTTAAAATACACCATTCCATTTGAACCTTGCTCCATTGTTCTAATCTAATTAATCAATTCGTTAATTACACATTGATCTTTTTTGGGAGACCGAGAGGAAACCAGACCAAAAAGGAAATCCCCTAACCCACATCAAAATCTTCCATCATCCAATTTCCCCACCCTCTCAAATATCCCATAATCCTTCACTGGACAATCCGTATATTTATGGACAATGAAGAAGAGAACTTTTGAATACATGATGGGAAAATGAGAAAAATGCTGGCATTTCCTTCTTTCTCCACAGTGTTTATTTATCCTTTTTTCATTCAAAACAAATTGTATACTTTGAGTCTCATTTAATTCGTTGTCTGCAAATGCCTTCCATTTGGACTGGATCTAAAGTTTTGCCACTGTCTGGTACAGAGATAATTCAATGTTGATGATGGTTTGGCATGAGAACAGTACATCTTTATCAGCTTTTATCACTATCTCCCAATAAAATGAACTTTTTTATGTTTATCCCTTTACTTCCTGAAATAAAGCCTTTTCATGAGCTATGCTCTGTGAAAAGGGGGTTTAATGCATCTGCAAAAAGTATCGGCTTATGTCAGCCGGCGCAGTCCAGGCTGACATTAGTCACTCTTTGATATTTGGAAGTTTTCTGAATGTCCAAGGACCAGTGTACCTCTTGAATAAGTTGGTTGTCAGACAGAATGGATCCTATGGATCCATAGTTTTGTGATTTCTTGCTTGGTATAATGCATCACAGCGATACATTAAGCCCTCTTTAGCCAGAGAATGACTCATGCATTGGACACATTACTAAATAAATGCAATTGACAACATTATGTGAAAAAAAGAAACCCTTTTCCCTATCTTTTTTCAGCATTTTCTTTTTGGTCATAAGGAATACTAATATAATTTTCATGCTCCTGCAACAGAGAGCTTAAAAACTGTGAGAAAACAAGCAAATATTTGTTACAAGCAATCACTCTTTTTCCCTTAATGTTTTCCAATGAAAACACTGAATTGCTGTCAAAATTCAAGACCTGTTGGAAATTGAAAGTATTTGCCAATGATAAATTCCTTGTGGCTCTAGGATGGAATTTAATTTTGATTTGGTCGAAAACAGTGTGGGAAAAGGAGAAAATGTTGCTTACCAGATTTTCTCCTTTTCTCTCAACATTTTCAATAGTCTTTTTGCTTCAGGGTCATTAACCTCCTGATTGCTTAGTAAACGGCTAAAATTTCCACCAAAACAAGCCATTTGGAGATGTACTAACCCTCCACCACACAACAAAATTTAGGCACATTCATATTGAATAAACTAACAAACAACAATTCAAATGTTTTTCAAAAGATGATGTTTGTCTTTGAACAGGTAGAAAACATTGTGGAAAAAGGAGAAAATGCCGGGAACCAGCATTTTCTTCTTTTTCCACAATGTTTTCAAAAGCCGTCTTCCTCTGGGTCGATAAAACTGGGGATTGTGTGGTAAAGGGTTAAAGTGATGGTAACAGAAATGAAGGCTGTACTTCAGGCAACCTATAATTACACTAATAATATAACTCTGTCCAAATGCGGGGATAAAACTATTTGATGTTCTAGGCCCTATCACCCCCTGGGAACGGTTGAAAGAATATTTACGACCCTGAAGACTATACTGATCTATAAGTATAGGGGGGGAATGTTTCTGATATCGCTGTATATTTCAATGTACAATTGGCTAGGAGTATGGTCGCTGCTTAGTATCAAAATTTCATCAATGACGCCCCATTAGAAAAAGAGGTCAGTGGTATGAAAAAAACCTTGGAACTATCTCATATAACACTCTGTCAAGTGTTTCTTAATGTTCACTTGTTGGGTATTTCAGTTGTATCACAGGGTCCCGTGTAGCTCTCCATGCTTTCCTTGGGTTTCTTTAACCCTTTACCACACAATGACGCCTTTTAACGCCCCTGAAGAAGAGGCCTTTTGAAAACATTGTGGGAAAAGGAGAAAATGCTGGTAACCAGCATTTTCTCCTTTTCCCACAAAGTTTTTTACCCTATCAAAGAAAAGTTGCGACATTTTAGCCACTATGAAATTGTCGTCTGCAAATGCTTTCAATTTGGATAGGTCTTAAATTTTGCCATGTGGTAAAGGGTTAACTCTTTTCCAAGCGACAAAATTTCAGATTTGTCAAAATCGAAAGCATATGCAGACAAAAGATTAAATGTGACTCAAAATGGAAATTTATCTTTGGAAGTGTAGAAAACATTGTGAGAAAAGGAGAAAATGATGTTAACCAGCATTTTCTCCTTTTCCCACAATGGTTTTTAAAGTCTTCTTCCTTAGGGTTAGTTAAAACTTGCCATTGTGTGGTAAAAGGCTAACCAGTGCTTAGCACAACACTCTTTCAAAGCCACTGGCTGCTTTCCCACATAAACCTTGTAACAAAGTTTAGTGATCAGAGGACTGGAGCTTGTCCCACTTACTTTCATCAATCCAAGGAAAGAATTTGGATAACCTTAGAATCAGTGCCCCCCCCCCCCTCTCTTCAAGCCCTGTACATCAAACTGAGCTACCAGGCTACGTTCAAATGTACCATCTTACAAAGCAAGCTGTCTGATCTGGGATCTACATATGCCTGTATTTTCTGGATTTTAACTTTTTACCACACAATCCCAAATTTTAAGACCCTGAGGAAGACAGCCCTTAGAAAACATTGTGGGTAAGAAGATGCTGATAACCAGCAATTTCTTCCTTTACCACAATGTTTTCTAATCTTTTCATAGATAATTTCTATCATTTAAGTAACATAAAATTTGTGGTTTTCAGATGCTTTTAATTTGGTCAAGTCTAAATTCTTGTTGTCTGGTGAAGGGTTTACAAGACATTTTTACAGTAATACCTTTTCGAACATTTTCTGTACAACTGGTAACCAGCATTTTCTCGTTTTCCCACAATGTTTTCTATCCTTGCAAAGTCAGATCCCTTCATATGAGCTACACTTAACCATGCCGTCTGCAAATGCTTTGAATTTGGATGAGTATAAAATTTAGTTGACTAGTAAAGGGTTAATACAGTGCTGTAAGCGTTAAACTTTTTTGTAACTGTAAGGTCAGAATTATCACCACTGTGTTACAATATCGTCAAATAGCCCAAGTTTTGAAAGGCCATAAAATTGTTGTCCAGTGGTCAAGTCTTTGTTGATTGAGCCATTATGCTGAAGGGCAAACTATCTGAAACTTACTCAGCATTAAGGGGGGAAAAAAAACTTTTGAAAACTTTTTACAGAAAGCAAAATTGAGTGAGAACTGACACAAGAATTGTGCAAAAAACTTTAAAATTGCTTCATACAGGCAAATTCTTCATTTGTTACAAGAATCTAAGAAGTTTTTTGGAAACATTGCATGAAAAGCAGAAAGTGCTGGTAACCAGCATTTTCTCCTTTCTCCACAATGATTTCTACCCTTCCAAAAACGAAGTTCAATCTCTGAGTCACAATTATTTTGTCTTCAGCAAATGCTTTGAATTTGAAAAAGTCTAAAAATTTGTCGTTAGACATAGAGTTGAAAGTGCATGTACAGGGTTTTCCTCAACCCCGTTTCTTTGAATTAGGACACCAACATTTTCTAAATGTCCCCTATAATTTGATCCTTTTACTTTCTTTAAACATTTGAAGGGGGCTAAGAAGACAAAATTTTAGCCTTGTCCAATTTGAAAGCATTTGCAGATGACAATTTAAATGTGGCTTAAATGATACAATTTTTCTTTGATAGGGTAGAAAACGTTGTGGGAAAAGGAGAAAAATGCTGGTAACCATTTTCTCCTTTTCCCACAATGTTTTCAAAAGGCTTGTTTCCCAGGGTCATTAAAAGTCGGCATTGTATGGTAAAGGGTTAAATGACCCTGTTATGAGAAAGTCGAGAGAAAACCCTGCATGTACTTGCAGACAGCACAAAGAATATGGCTCAAACAGTTTAGCCATGCTCTGGAAAAAGGGGGCTTAATGCATCTCTAATGCATGTTATCAGGCGAGTCATCTCATAATTATGGATCCATAATAGCCACTTTTGTTTAACAATCGACTTAATCAGGAGGTAGACTTGTCTTTGGACATACTGAAAATTGGCCAATAGCAAAAATTTTCGGCCCCGGTCAGCCCGCGCTGACTGCGCAGGCTGACACGGGTTGGTACTTTTCACAGATGCATTTAAAGCCCCCTTTTCACAGAGCATGCCTCAGTTCAATATTCATCTTTAACCCTTTACCACACAGTGACGCCTTTTAACGCCCCTGAAGAAGAGGCCTTTTGAAAACATTGTGGGAAAAGGAGAAAATGCTGGTAACCAGCATTTTCTCCTTTTCCCACAAAGTTTTCTACCCTATCAAAGAAAAGTTGTGTCATTTGAGCTACTACGAAATTGTCGTCTGCAAATGCTTTCAATTTGGATAGGTCTTAAATTTTGCCGTGTGGTAAAGGGTTAAAAGGGTAGAAAGAACTATGGAAATTATCATCGCCAGCATTTTCTCATTTTCTTTTAATGTTTTCAAAACCCCTCTTTTTCTTGGACTTAACAATATGGGATCGTTTCGCATAGAGTTGACCTTTGCCAAACAATTCTGTGTTTTAAAGACCAGGGGCACATTTCACTGAACTGCATACACACGAAATTTGCGTACGCAATTTTTGTAAGTAAGCATTAAGTCTGAAAACAAGTTTCACTGAACTACTTAACTTTACCATTTTATTAAGAATTTGGATAACATTACGCCACTTCATATGTTTGAGTAAAGTAGGGATCCTACGTGTGTTTATTCAATCCCCCAAAAATTGGCGTAAATCTATGCAGTTTGCTGAAATGGACCCCTGGGGAAGAAGCCTTCCAAAAGCACTGTGGGAAAATGAGAAAAATGCTGTTAACCAGCATTTTCTTCTTTTCCTACAATGTTTTCTATACTATCAAAGACAAATCTCACCAGTTGAGCAATATTAAATTTGTTATATACAAATGCTTTCAATTTGGACCAGTCTAAGATTTTGTTGTTTGGTAAGGAGTTATCAATGGCAAAGAGTTAAATAACAGGGTCCCCCCCCCCCCCCCCCGGGTAGATAATCCAAGTTAAAAGTGTTAAAAAGAGGCTGTCAGAAAGTACTGTTTAACTCTTTACCAAAAGACAAAATTTTAGACTGGTCCAAATTGAAAGCATTTGCAAATGACAAATTAAAATGCCTCAAATGCTGGAATTTGTCCTTCATTGAGTAAAAAACATTGTGGGAAAAGGAGAAAATGCTGGTTACCAGCATTTTCTCCTTTTTTCACAATGTTTTCAAAAAGCTTCTATCCAAGAGTCGTTAAAACCCGGGATTGTTTGGTAAAGGATTAACCTTTAGAACACCACCCATGACTTGGTTGGTTTTGAGGACTATATAGATCAAGATCAGACTATGCAGTTTTATCTTGGATCTATGATGTTTGTTATTTCTTAAAAAACAGTATTACAGTTACATCAGTTTGGCTTGATTTACTTCCTGAAAAATGTTAGGCACTTAGGAATCCAAGATCAGACTGCAAACATTCTATGAGGCTGACCTTAAGCGTACTTGTGAGCAAATGTAACTGAAGTTAGTTTCAGTTGTTTCCCAGATTATCTGTTTACCAAACAACAAAATTTTAGACTTGACCAAACTGAAAGTATTAAGCAGATAACAAATTCATTGTGGCTTAATTGATAGATTTTCTTTTCGATGGGGTAGAAAACATTGTGGGAAAAAGAGAAAATGCTGGTTACCAGCATTTTCTCATGTTCCAACAATATTTTCAAAAGGCTTCATCCTCAAAGTCGTTAAAATTCGGGATTGTGTGGTAAAGAGTTAACCATTTACCACATGATGAAATTGTGACATCTGGCTCATTTTTTGGGGTATTTGTTTTTGATACTGTGTGATGAAGGGTTAACTCTTTACAAGATGATAGAATTTTATGGAAAATTGAAAGTATCTGTAGATAACAAACTTATCATCACGCTAAAAGTGAAATTCGTCTTTCAAAAGGGTAACCAGCATTTTCTCCTTTTCCCACAATATTCTAAAAAGTCTCTTCCTTCAGCATCTTTAAAAAAAAAAAGGGGGGGGGTTCAGTAAAAGCATTAACCCTTAGGCTGCTAAGCGCGACTCACAAACATTTTACAGAGTGTAGATGAAGATCAGACTGCACAGAACGTGCAGTCTGATCTTGGATCTACACTGTCCGATGATAAGGAGATATTCTTCTCTAGAAAATATGTTTGAAATAACAATATTTGGACTTTTTTTATCCGCTTTAAAATTTCATTTAACTTACTTAGTAGGATAAGTATTAATTCCTCAGGAGAAAAATCTGATTATTTTTTCAATTCAACCTTCATATTTGACATCACTGAAAGACTCAAATGACAGTTTGTTTTTTCCCCTTCCTACAATGTTTTCAAAAGTCTCTTCCTTCGGTGTCTTATAAACTAAAACAGGATTGTTCCGTAAAGCATCAATCCGTCAGGGGAAAAATCTGATCGTTTTTCAATTCAACCTTCAAATTTGACATCACTGGAAGACTCAAATGACAGTTTGTTCGTTCACAGAATAAATCAATTCTCCAGAGCATCTTACCAAGAAATCCTGATACCCTTAATTTGGTTGGTGTTGTTTCTGTCAAGATCTTTATCCTAACCTTTAGGCTGCTAAGTGAGACCCACTCATCTTATGCGGACAGTGTAGATCAAGATCAGACTGCACAGAACGTGCAGTCTGATCTTGGATCTACACTGTCCGCTCAGGAGATATCTCTGTCCCAGAAATACCTTTGAAATGGCAAAATTTAGGTTTTTTCTATCAGCTTGATAGTTTCATTTCTCTTATTTAGCAGGTTAAGGGTTAACAGTTCTCCTCTTGAAATTCTGTCATGTGTCTTTCTTTTTTCTTCCCCTTTTCTTTCAGTTTCCATTTCACTTTCTCTTCTTATAAAACTTTATAATATTCAAAATGACTCTTACCTGAAAATAGAAAAGAAAATGAATCTTAAGTATAGTTCAACAAATTAAGTTAACCCTAAAGCACCTTTCACTATATTTTCCTTTGCAGCTAGTGTAGATCAAGATCAGACTGCACAAAACATGCAGTCTGATCTTTGATCTACACTTTCTGCTTTGCTGAAGCAATACAGACAAAAGCAGCCTTGAAATTGCACTTAACTCTTTCACTACTGAATAAATCAATTGAATTTTCTGAAAGGCTACAAATACATTTCCTCTGCAAGATCAAGAGGCAATTCCTCCATAATCTAGAATATAGCAGTGGACAGTGTAGATCAGAGATCAGACTGCACATTCTGTGCAGTCTGATCTTGATCTACACTGTTCACAAAAGCTTCCGGTGTTGTCTAATTTGTATGGAAAGAGTTAACTGCAGGGTTGTATTGCTGGACTGAAAATATCACTTGGGGTTATTAGGCGCTCCAAGTAAAATGTCAAGTCTTTAAACTCTGAGAGCCCAGCATAAATGACATAGACACTTTCAATCTGGTAAGAAGCCTAATTACAGTGCTTTAAAGATTCCCAGAATATCAGTCACTATTGACCAAAGATCAAACAGCAAAATCTATGCAGTCTGATCCTGATCCACACTTTCTGAAAAAGCAATTACTGTTGAGCTCTTAATGATGACTCAACCTTTTATCACACAGTCCAAGCCTGAAAGACCTTAGGGGACAAGCTTGTTGAAAACATTGTTGGAAAAAAGAAAATGCAGGTCACCAGTATTTGAAAATTCAGTCGAGTACCTACAACATATTCTTTGGCGAAATATGCCCTAGCATCACTTTGAAACCTTTACCAAACAATCCCTATTCTTAACGTCCATGAGATATGTTTTTATTGCTCAGCCCAAATGTGTCTAACATGTATGTTTGTAGTTCAGTTTAACGCCGTTTTAAGAGCAAAGGTCATATCACGGTGGTTAGTGCACCTAGGCATGTGTCTCCTGGCTTTCTCACACCAGTACTGACACAAGTTTCTTTCTAAGCCACTGACTATGTACTTTTCTCACATGCAACAGAGGCTAGAGGCAAAAAATCACAGGAAAGAAATTTTGCCTCAACCGGGTATTGCACCAATAACCACCAACTCGCAAAGTCACTTAAACTTACCACTGAGCAGTTAGCTACCAGGCCACCACCATGAGAGAGAAGGCTGTTTACCTGACAACAAAATTTTAGATTTGTCCAATTTCGAAGCATTTGCAGACGTCAGATGAATTTTGTGTTTGGAAGGATAGAAAACATTGTGGGAAAAGGAGAACAAGCTAGCCATCAGCAATTTTTCCTTTTCCCATAATGTTTTCAAAAGGCTTTTGTCTCAGGGTCCTTAAAAAACACGGGATTGTGTGGTAATGGGTTAACTCCTTATCAAATCAAATTTAAAAATTGTCCAGTTAGAAAACTTTTTGCAGACAACAAATTAACTCTTTACCAAACGACAAAATCTTACACTGGTCCAAATTGAAAGCATTTGCAGACGACAATATAAATGTGACTCAAAAATCGAAACTTGACTTTGGAAGAATAGAAAACATTGTGGGAAAAGGAGAAAATGCTGGTTACCAGCATTTTCTCCTTTTCCCACAGTGTTTTCAGAAGGCTTCTTCCTCAGGGTCGTTAAAACCAGGGATTGTTTGGTAATGGGTTAAATGTGGCTCAATTCAAAGGATTTATTGGTTATAGGATTAAATTACATTGTTGGAAAAGGAGAAAATGCTGGTTACCAGCATTTTCTCCTTTTCCAGCATTGTTTTCAAAAGCCCCTCCCTAAAGGTCATTAAAACTTGGGATTGTTATGTAACATGTAAATTCCATCTTCAAAGTAAAGGAACCTGCTGCTCTTTCGAATCAACTCCCTTTCTAACATTTCTAACCCCATTTTCATCAGTCACATTTTTAGGACTGTTAGAATGCGGTGGCAGCAACATCTGAATTGTTGTCTACAAACAGATCTACATTCTATTTCAAGGAGTCTTAACCCTTATCCAGCTAAATAAGTTAAATAAAACTTTCAAGCCGACAGAAAAAACCTGATTAAATTAATGTTATTTCAATCTTTTTTTTTTTAAAGAAAAATTTCTCCTCTTCAGACAGTGTAGATCCAAGATCAGACTGCACATTCTGTGCAGTCTGATCTTGATCTACACTGTCTGCTAAAGGTCAGTGAGTCTGGCTTAGCAGCTGAAGCTTTAACTTTTGTCATTTGTTAAAGAGTCAAAAGTCTTCTTCCTGAGGGGTCGTTAAAATTTGGAATCTTTGGTAAAAGGTTAGAAAACTTCATGCCTAAGAGGAAGAGATATCAACAAGAAAAATGTTGAATGCACTGATAAGCCATTAATCAGAACATAGATACATAGTTCCACTGGAGAAATTTCAATATCGGCCCCCAATCTGTTTTATGAATGATAATCCTTCAGATTGACTTTTCTCTTATCCTTACCCACACAGTCCTGTGATTTAACAAACCTCAGCAAGAGGTTTTTTGAAAACCCTGTGGGAAAAAGAAGAAAATGCTGGTTACCAGCATTTTCTCCTTTTACCACAATCTTTACCTTAATCAAAGACAGAGGAGAAAATGCTGGTAAAAAGTATTTTCTCCTTTTCCAACATTGTTTTCAAGTCTTTTTTTTTTTTTCCTCAAGGTCATTAAAACTGGAGATTGTTTGGTAAAGAGTAAGCTTGTGAAAATGCAAAGTCACTAAAGATTCATGTAAAATTATATGAGCCATGCTCTGTGAAAAGGGACTTAATGCATTTGAAAAAGTATCGACTCATGTCAGCCTGCGCAGACCGCGCAGGCTGACATGGGTCAAAACTTTTTTGCGTTTTGTCAATTTTCTGTATGTCTAAGGATCAATCTACCTCAGGATTCAGCAGTTTCTTAGATAAAATACATTATGTGGTTCCCTAATGAGGCCATGCCTTGCATTGTATCGTGCATCACAGAGATGCATTAAGCCCCCTTTTCACGGAGCATGGCCTTTTTTTCCCCATGAGGAAATGTCATTATTGTTTCAAGAGTAGGCTTGTAGGTCATAGATCTACATAAATGAAATGATTGAAATGTAAAATGTTTGTTTGTTTGTATTGGAGTTTTAATGCCATTTTAACAGCTTGGGTCATATCATGGCAGTCAGTGATGCACCCATGTGTTTCCTGGCTTTCTCACACCAGTACCGACACAACATTCTTTTCCAAAGCCACTGACTACTTTTCTCACATGCATCAGAGGTGAGAGGCGAAAAATCGCCGGAAAGAAAGTTTCCCGCAACCTCCAGGTCATGAGTCAGATACGCTAACCACTGAGCTTCCCAGCCAGGCGAAATGTAAAATGTAAATTCTTCCATTTGTGACTCACCAGATATCTTTTTATATCAAGCGAGATCTAGATTTAACCCTTTACCATACAATGCCTACTTATAACAACCCTGAGGTAGAAGCCTTTTGAAAACATTGTGGGAAAAGGAGAAAATGTTGGTAACCAGCATTTTCTCCTTTTTCCACAATGTTTTCTGCTCTATCAGAGAAAAATAGCATCTTTTGAGCCACATTGAAATTGTCTTCTGCAAGTGCTTTCAATTTGGACGGGTCTAAAATTTTGTCATGTGGTAATGGTTTAACTCTTTACCAAACGACAAAATTTTAGACTTGTCCAAATTGAAAGCGTTTGCAGACAACAAAATAAACGTGACTCAGACATTGAAACTTGACTTTAGAAGAGTAGAAAACATTGTGGGAAAAGGAGAAAATGCTGGTTACCAGCATTTTCTCCTTTTCCCACAATGTTTTCAGAAGGCTTCTTCCTCTGGGTCGTAAAAACCAGGGATTGTTTGGTAAAGGTTTAAATGAAGAAATTACTCATACATGTATATCTCCTTATTTTTTTTTCAAGAGCTTGAATTAGATTTTCTATTTTGTAATTTAAAATTTTTTTAACAAAATAATATCTGACTTTAGGATTCAACCCTTTACCAGATAACAAAATTTTACCAGACAAGGTTTACAGACCCTGGTGAAGAAGCATTCTCTTCTTTTCCCATGAAGTTTTCTACCTTTGCACAAATTCCATCATCATTGAGCCACTTCAATTTGTTGTTTGCAAATGCTTTGAATATAGACCACTCTAAATTTTTGTCGTCGGGAAGCAGGGATCGTCTATATATACGATCCCTGGGCACAGAGTTAAATAATTACAGAAGAACTACACATGAAAGAAGAGAAAATATTGTTGGATAGATTGCTGTAAACCAGCATTTTCTCCTTTTCCCAAGATGTCTTCAAAAACCTTCCTCTAACAGCTATTTAAATGTAGGACTGTGTGGTAAGGGGGCTTCATATCGGTTACTCTGGGTGCAATAGAGGATAAAACCATGTCAAATCCCCGCGTTTACGCGTGTTCTAAGGACTAAATTTCATTTGGCTAGATCTAACGTCACTCGCTTAAAAGCTGAAAACTTACTCAACTATTTTTCCTTTAGGCGGCGACAGGTAAATAAACAGATATAATTCACATGTTACTTTTCAATGACTAGATCTAGATATAACGAACTATCATCTTTACTGGTATCGAAGCATGTAGCACACGTGTTCCAGCGAGACGCTGCGTGTGACAGCTAAATATAAGTTTTTTGCGTACCAGAAATTTTCGATACCACGATTTTCTTTCATAAGAAAAGGAGTTGATTGTTTATTTTCTAGACATGTTTTTCTTACATAGTTCTCAACTCGTTTAAAGAAAAGCAGTTTAATTTTAATCTCAAATGGGTGAAAGAATGGCCGGAAAACGTAGAAAATTGCCACTTATCTTCAATTTGAAATTTATGTAAAATCTCCTTTGTGAAGAGCTTTGCTTGAACCCAGTTTCCAATGGCATTCAAAAATAAAACGAAGACCAGCTAGTGTGGGCAAGTTACGTCCCGTGCACCTTCGTGACTGTTTATTCATTCTCTTTCAAGAAGGAGACAGAGCCCTTACGCCTCAAATAAACGAAAGAAAAATCTTCTATCAGATGTAAAAGTCCATTTTACACATGACTTGAAATAACGTTAGAAAGTTCTTACGCGATGTGTCTGGAATAACTCCAGACCTTCTTCGACACGACCATATGGCTAGTAATCTGCTCAAGTCGTGACTTCGAATTGGTTGATTGATTGATTGATTGACTGACTGATGTTAGCACCATTTTCAATATTATTTCAGTTATATCAAGGCAGCCAGTGCACTTATCCAGACTTATCTGGAGTTTGTGTTACCAGTGCTTAGCGCAATATTCTGTCCAAGCCACTGGCTGCTTTCCCTCATACGTTTCAAATCGAGATCCCTCCAGTTTGTTAATTGATGACTAGATTTATTCCTCTTGTACCGCGCACATAGCGCCACCTGAGCCTATGAGGAAAAGCATCTCTTGCTTGGAGAGTGTTTTGGCCGTAGTGCATGTCAAAGAAATACTACAGCCTCTATACACCAACCAATCTTATTGGCCTCCTAAGTCTAATTTTCAAGAGTTCATATAGTTCAAAGTCTAATCCAAGTGGTACAGTTAATCAGAAATGGCGTTGTTTTTTAAATCAAGAATAAACCTATGAAAGCAATGTAGAACGGTTGGTGAATACGGGCTCAGAAGTGGATAGAAAGGTGCACAGGCTATTTCTGAAATACTGTTTGAAAACAGTGTTAAACACCAAACAAAATAAACAAAGCATCTAGACTTCCATCAAAAGTTTCCGCAACCCCACCCCCCTCCTCCAGGGTACATTTTATCGTGAAGCGTAACCCTTCTAGTCGGGGTACATCCTATATGTTATACTTTTTAATCTAAGAAGTTTTTTTGAAAATCACCGGACCTTGCCAGAATCATGAATATCATATTTATTCTGTGTATTATACCTTCCCGTGAAAGCAATAAGTGCATTGATTAGTCCGCTTGATTAGTTTTTCGTACCCTTGACGCTTCGTATCACTTTGGCTGCATAACATACTACAGGTCACTTTTGCGGATAAAGTAGATCAAGATCAAACTACACAGGACGTGCAGTCTGATCTTAGATCTACACTATCTGATATTTAGCGCATGAACAATGTTTTGGCCTAAAGATAATTTATTTTTTTTGGCAATAAAAAGGGTCTTTTTTTTGAAGAATGAAAATGTCCATTTCATTGGCATTCATCGCTCTATGGCTTTATTTCTTTAAGCTAGTCTACTTTAATTAATAATATGAATAGCGATACAGTAAAAAAAGAGAAAGAATTAACTCCTTCACTTCTAAATAAATTTATTACGCTTTGTAAGATAGCTACTAATACGCCCCCACTGCAAGCTGGAAAGGCAGTTCACTCATAATCGAAGTTAAGATAGTGGATCAAGATCAGACTGCACGGTCTGTGCAGTCTGATCTTGATCCACACTGTTCACAAAAACTTGTTGTGTCGTCTATGCTAAGGAAAGAGGGAACAAATTAAACGAAATACAAAAAAAAACAGCGATGTAAATCCATGTACTTTAATCTTTACACTCAGCTAAAACATTTCGAAACAAGATTGCCATTTCCCTTTTTAGGCAAACCTCTCACTAATATCGGATGGTGCATCCAAGATCAAACTGCACCTTTTGTGCATTCTGATCTTCGATGTTCACTTTCCTATAAAGCACTTCTTCTTGGCCACCGAGTGCTAATAATACAAAAGTTTAACGATGTATTATATTTTTGAAAACTCGTTTCTTTTCTCCGAAATCTTTTTTCCACTATTTGTCATTCTCTTCAAAGAGCTGCATGAACCCACTACCAGTTTTAACGTCCCTGCAGCGTTTGAAAATATCGAGGGAAAAACTGTCATAGTTCATTTTTAGTGATTTCTACTTTATCTACAATAGCTGTCAGTACATACCCAGCTATTGAATTTTCCTTAGAAAGCTTTACGAATAATTGTGGAAATTTTGTAAAAGGTCTAAAATCAGTCAAATCTATAATTGAGCCATACTCTGTGAAAAGGGGGATTAATGCATCTCCGCGATGCATAATGCCAAGCAACTCATTATAGTATTACAGAACCATATAATTTATCTTGTATAACAACCGACTGAATCATGAGGTAAACTGGTCCTTGAAGATACAGAAAATTGACCAGTAGCGAAAAGTTTCGGCCCAGGTCAGCCTGCGCGGACTGCGCAGGCTGACCTGGGTCGATACTTTACGCAGATGCATTAAGCTCTCTTTTCACAGAGCATGGCTCATAAGTAATGGGTATAAATCAGATGAATCAATAATGTATTCAAAAGACTTCACACATGTACTCGAGCACTTTCTCATGTAAATGTACGACGTCTTTCTTCGGTGTAGAACATGAAAAATCAGGTCCGAACTTTGCCTTTTGAAACACACACAAAAGAGTAAACTCAAGAAAAAATATCATACACTCTGTGAACTTAAGCCTTTTGGCTACTAAGCGCGACTCACCGACCTTTTTGCGGACAGCGTAGATCAAGATCAGACTGCACAGAACGTGCAGTCTGATCTTGGATCTACACTGTCCGATAAGGAGATATCTTTTACCCAAAATACCTTTGAAACAGTTAAAATTCGGGTTTTTACTATCGGCTTGAAAGTTTCTTATCACTTATTTAGCAGGTTAAGGGTTGATATTATTTTGATGTGATTATTTTCTGTATCTATATATCCCCACATAACCTACTCTGGGACAAACAGATTATATGGAACATTTAGCGAATATAATTTTCGCGAGAATGACCCACTCGCGAAAATAGCGAAAATTTCCTTCCCGTGAAAAAATCAAAGCGTTGAGAACGCTGATGTGGCATTTGTCAAGGAAGCCGCTGTGTAGAATTAATAATTTGAAAACAGGAGGGCCATGATGGCCCTGGATCGCTCATCAGAGTCAATAGGCGAAATTCACTCCACGTGCGTAATTCAATTTCTGACCAATTGTTTGGTCAATTGAGCCTAAAATGTGGCCTCTGGAGCGTCCACAAGAAATTTCCTGAAGTTGACCTAGTGACCTAATTTATCACCCGATGTGACCCAATTTAGAACTCGTCAAAACATTTATCAAGACAAACATTCTGAACAGTTTTCAAGTTAATTCAGGAATAAATGTGGCCTCTAGAGTGCCCACAAGGTATTTCTTAAATTTGACCAAGTGACCTAGTTCATGACCCCAGGTGACCCAATTCCAAACTCACCCAATATTTCATCAAGACAAACATTCTGACCAATTTTCAAGTCAATTGAGCAAAAAATATGGCCTCTAGACTGCCCACAAAGTATTAGTTTAATTTAACCTTGAGACCTAGTTTATGGCCCCAGGTGACCCAATTTTGAACTGACTGAACACGTTGTGCTCAGGTGGGCTAACAAACTTAGAACAGGTTCACTACATACCAAAAAACAAAGCTCTATGCTTTCCAGTTTTAGAAAAGAAGAATTTTAAAGTTTTCCTTCTTTGTTCCTTTGTTCGAACTTGTGACCACCGGGGCAGGGCCAGTTTTGACCTCAGCGGCATCACTGAACAAACTTGGTAGAGGTCCACTAGGAATTGCTACATACCAAATATCAAAGCTCCACACCTTCCAGTTTTAGGGAAGAAGAATTTTAAAGTTTTCCTTCTTTGTTCCTATG